>PRKT01000004.1:126354-136634 GCA_003671525.1 Saccostrea glomerata | reverse complement strand
GATGAGTTGATATTCGAATATAAATTTATGATTCGAATATTCGGATTTTAAGTATGCAAGCATTTAAAAGATAGAAAAATCTTGTTTTATCAGAAATTGAATCAAGTTCGTACCGTTAACCAACAATAAGATTTAAAACAAAATTAAAAGTCACTTCTCTTGGATTACCTTACAGGTGTGAAGAGTATATCTATTAAAATGATATAATTAAAATTATTCATTGGATCATTCAATGATTGTCCAGTACTTACAATAATTTTGTATTGCTGAAAGAACACAGTTTTACAGTAAACACCTGGATCCCTTTTTAATGTATATATCATTTAAAATCATTATCAGGAAATTAATAACTAGTATCTAAAAGTAATTGCATTTAGTTTTTCTAAATTAGATAATTGTTTTGCCTGGTATAACCTGTAAGGATTATCAGACTTTGGTTAGACGATCAGATAATCTGGAACTTACTTAAGAATCTTGTGAATGAAGAAAAAAATCATTACATTTTGGATGTAAAATCTTCATATATTCTGTAAAATATTTTCAGAATATAATTACTGTGCGTTTACAAAGCTCTGCGTGAAATTTTATTCCAAAATAATGGCATAAACCTATATTGCTTGACAGAAGAGTGGAGATATTATGCATGTTATGTATATTAAAATGCAAGATGTATTGATTTTATCGAACATTCGAATATATTCGAATACTGCTATCGAATATTCGAATATCAATTATTGACAATTTTGACATCCGTACTGTTGCTATATATAGACCTCTCTCAAACGGTATTGGATTGCTGAAAAAATTATTTTGCGAATCTTGATGCACAAGACTTATGCCGTTGAAAACTTCTTCTATCTTTTAAAATCTAGAACTAGTCGTTGAATGACGTTTTTCATTCAAGTTGTTAAGTTACATGTATCTAAGTTCTGCCTACTTTTTTAAAATGCTTGTACAATAGAATCAAAGTTTAGTTTGTAAATAAAAGGTATATGACTGTATAAGAGGGAAATTCGGATCCGCCAATGACTATGTAAATGCGATATGTGGATTTAAAAGCGCAATTTGCAAATAATGGCATGTTCTAATTCGAATAGGGCGAATTATTCTACGGGCAGGTTACCTTAGGTGCGAACTCTCCAGCATTCTCGCGCATGCGTAGCCTGTCGTTTGCCCATGGCATCCTGTTAAACCTCGCTTATTTATTTACTGCGTGGACCTCAGGGTCCACGCAAAAATGGCATCAACAACTGTTTTTGTACTCTTGCAATTCTTTGTTCTTCTCAGACTTTGACCGTTTTTGTCAAGTGCATCCTATTGTAAATTTGTTTGTGGGTTTAAGGCAAAGGATTAAAGTTTCATTATCTGCTTGTATTTCAGATAAACGTGGATAACTACAGTTTTTTCCTTTTTAAAATAATTTGTTAGATATTCTTATGCGCTGTCGTTTTCATTCATTTTTCAAAACATAGGGTGAGCATTTGAGTACTTGGCATTTTAACTGTCAAATATTTCTTTCAAACATAGTAAACTACCCCCAAAAGAATCCCTATCAATTTTGCTATTTGTCTTAAATTCAATAAAACGTCACTATGAATCATTTGTGGCATTTTGGCAAACAGTACATTGGTTGCAGTGAGTCCTTGACGCAAAGGACGGTATTCATTTTTGTTGCCTATTATATCATTGTTGTTCATTGAAATCCAACTGCTCATGTGTCTATAAATAAGACATTGGTTTCCGTAAATTTCACTTATGTCAGTGAATATTTCTTTGGGACTTTTAACAAGACTTTTTAGTTTCACAACAGTTTTAATGGAGCTTTTTTATTTCATTTTAGATGATTTACTGCTTCTTTGTCATACATTTTTTTTGCAGTTTCTCAAGTTGCCCTTGTTTTTAAGCTTTTCACAATGAAACTATGTGATGAAAAGTGGTCACATCAATTGTAATCAATTCATTAAAAATTCGATGATAAGAGAAAGTCAAGCTTAATGTCATATAATTTCTATATTGTATGTCATAGAGCTCAGAACATTATTTATTGAACGCCCTCGTATAAGTAGATGGCATTTTGTATACTGTAGATTCCTAAATATACGCGTGGAATTATTTATCGCGTAATTTCGCGAGAAGCAGAAGACGCAAAATAAAATTGCTCGCCTCTATTTTTATGGTGCTTAAATCTATGTTAAATCTCTTGACCATCCGTCCGCCCGCGAATTATTTTTCCCGCTATTTGACGTGGAAGAGCTCATTCACGATAAAAAGTACTCGCAAAAATAAGGAATCTACAGTAGTACATGAATATCCAGTGTACCGACCAGTTTCTGCAAGTCTTTTGAGAATGATCCCCAGATGTTCCACACTGAGATAGTCTGACACACTGGAGGAAATGGAGGACAGGAATCCCTCCCACAACTGTTCTAGGTCTGGAATCAGAGTGTCTACTGCTGTAGTACTACAATTATAATACAGTGTCATGTAATTACTGTTCTAGGTCTGGAATCAGCGTGTCTGCTGCTGTGATGCTACAATAGACAACTTTCACATTTCCTCTTTTGTGCCCCAACTCCCTCCCCACATTTTTTAAGACTACTAGTATATACATTTGCATCATTTCACAGAGTGACAAGCAAAAATTAATGGGAAATGGCTTGATTTGTTTGATTTCTTTTCCTGAAACAAGAGGTCCACAGGCCTTATAAGTCACCTGAGTATCATGTAACAACTTTGAATTCACTCAATTGAATTTGGTTCGTGTTTTAAACAAAAAGCCATGAAATTCCCAATTTTGAAAGAGGCACAATTGTTTATCATAATTATACAAGTAGTATGGCAACTTTGGTTACTTAATACTCAGAGGTAAATCAGAGTCAGATAGAGAAAATGCATTTCAATTTTATATTCACCAGTTGTACTTCCCACCCCACGGGATAACACATTTTTCCACGCACCCTGGGGCCACACATTTTAAAATTTTAGAAATTTTATCATAAATTTTACGTCATTAAATCTGTTTGATTAATACTAAAGAGCATATTTCAAAGTATTTACTTATTTTCAGACTAAATAACCCCCCTCCCCCCCCCCCGTTAACCTTACGCAGGGTCCAAAAATTAATCATTTTGGATGATGAACCTTTCTTCGTCATACATTTGTACCTAGAACATTGGCATAATATCCAGGAGCAAAGGAAAAGATTTTCAAAGAATTCATGCATTTCCACTACATTATCATTAGAGCACCGCCCGAAAACCAGAACCCCTGACCCCAGGGACTAAAATTCACAAATTGGGAAGAAGCATACTTTTTCATTTTAAAGATGTACATACATAGTTCATTGGTTTAGTACCCAGGAGCAGAGGAGAAGGTTTTTAAAGAATTTATGCATTTTCACTATGTAATCAAAAGAGCCCTGCCTTAAACACCAGAACCCCTGATCCCGGGGCCACAATTTTGGAAGAGGCTGCCATATTCAACATAACTGTGTACTTGGTTAGTTATTTTTTGTCCATGAGCAGAGAAGAATATTTTCAAAGAAATAACGCAGTTTCACTATATAAGCTATATAGTCCCGCCCTAACACTAGAACCCCTGACCCTGGGGCCATGAATTTCACAATTTTGGTAGAAGATTCAATGCTGAATACAGTCATGCTAACAGTTTGACTGCTTGATGTCCAGGAGTAAATTAAAGAGAAAGATTGCATTAATTTTAGTGGTTTTGGTCCCGCCACTCAGGCCCCAGGGGAACATGGACCATGAAGTTCAAAAATTTCGTTTCTATTTACACATAGATGCTTTGTACAGGTACCAAAATTGGTTGCAATTGGTTGAGCGGTTGCAGAGAAAAAGCTGAAAATATTAAAATGTTAACACACCACGGACGACGGACGACGCACGATCGAAGACGGACGAAAACAGAAAGCAATAGGCCACTTGAGTTTACTTATATGTTGGCCTAAAAAACAAAGATCAAAAGAATAATCTTGATTATACATACTCTTTGTTGTATTGGAGATCAGACAAAATATTCTGAGTCATAGTGGAGACAGACATCTCAGATTTTGTCCAGCCCTTGTAGTCCTCAACTACCACCTCCACCTGCTCCTCACTGACTTCTACCTCCATCTCTGCCTCATCCTCATGATCCATGCACCACGCTATACCTGTTTATATTTAATGTTGACCTTAGTACACTACAGCTCAAAATATTTCACAGTAAAGTACAGAGAATACATGTACCTATCAGTCAGAGAGAGAGAGAGACGTGGGGAGGAGGGGGATCTCCTCCCTAATAGGGTGAATTCACCATGCATCGGACACCCTTGTACTTAAACAAAATATAGCGATATTTCTACCGACGGAAAATTATCAAAATGGAACTAAACACTTAGTATGTGATTAAAATATAAATTTGGGACACAATTATATGCCTTTTATTGATAAAATATCACCGAATATCGATTTTTTCTAAATAACTCAAAATTCACCATGGATCGGATATTATTCGCCATGCATCGGACAGACGGTATTTCGACCTAAATAATATCATACCTTTACCACAGTGCTTCAAAATCCTTGATATTGATATACTTTTACATTTTATCTAAGAATTAACCCTCAACTTAAATTTAATTGACCATATCGTTGCACAAATATAGAACGATTCAAGATGCATCACTTTGACTTAGAAATGCTTTAAAATGCTTGTAATGCTAATATTCGCGCCTTTTTCTCATGGGTTAAGATAGTCGGGTTTGGAGAAATAAATTGAGTCAGATTTTAGACGTCATATATCGATAACTTGTATTTTGTCTGAAAATTTACAGTTTTTATTTTCTATTTCCGTATAAAACAGCTGTCAGTTGGGTTTTGCATCAAAATGGTAGTGATTACCTTTGCACCAGAAAGTTTCCGATGCATGGTTAATTTTTGTCCGAAGTACGAAGAAATTGTTATACTAGTAAAAACCTGCTCTTAAACGAATTATACAAACATTGAAGTGAATTTTTTTTGAATTTATGTTAAATACCAATCTTTGACAAAATTTACCAAAGTCTGACTCGTTCCTTTGAAGTCGAATTTAAAAGAATGATAACTCTAAAAATTGCATAATCATAAATTTCTGGTTATTCCGCTTTGATGATGTAAAATATGACGTAACTTCAAGACAATTCGCGGAGTATTTTTATCACAACATAATAAAACCAATCGATATTATTTGAAAATATAAATCTTCGGCTTCAAGTTAGAAACAAAAAAAAATACACAAAACTCTTAAGTTAAAAGAGAGTTGAATGCCTGAAGTTGTCCGAAGCATGGTATGTGTCCGATGCAGGTTAACTCAAACTTCATGTAATAAACTTTTGCACATAATTTTGACATAAAATTCTGGTCATATTTTTTAACTTTCAATGCAATTTGCATTCACTTGTATTTCCAACTTCTAATTATTACCTTCTTCAATTTCATCATGAGGATCAATCTTGCCATTTCTCAAAGCTTCTCTGGCTAGCTTCTCAGAGTACCCAGCATCCATTATGGCTGAAATGAATTTTGCAATGGCTTTTGTCTGCCCTTCATCATCTGAATCAACTTTTTCTTCCTCCTCATCTTCTGTCATTTCAACTTCCTGTTCAGCCTCTTTTTGGGATACATCGCCTTTGGCCTTTTTCAGAGCACTAATCAAATCCATCTTTTTACAGTCATGTTTAACAACTGATAGAAGTGGGTAAATGAAATAAGATGCCTCTACTTCTCCTCCCATTAACACCAACTCCCTTTGTAAAATTACCATTTGATCAATAGTGAAGAAATTAAGGAGGGAATATTTGTCCCTTTTCTGGTCAATATATTCTAACCACTTTTCCAAGCAAAACTCCATGAATTTTGCAAGTCTAGGTATAATGGTGCTCACATCTTCTTCCTCAGTGTTTCTCCCTTTTAACTGGGTGCACCCTTCACCACTTCCAAATTTAACAAAGGCACACACATTCCTTTTAGGATCACAAAGAAATCTGGCCTGCCAGTTTGAGAACAGCACACAGCCAGAGGAAACAAGTTTTATGTACACATTGCAAAGTCTTATTATTGCATCAAAAACCTACAACATATGAAAGAGAAGATGTCTAGTTACATGTCCTATATCTTTTCCTTTCTCTGACTTTTAATCAATTTGCAGCTATAGGACTGGTGAAGATATTTTTCACACAAAATATAGGATAATATTAATGTCATGCCCTTTTAAATACAACAATAACTGAACAAATAGCTATAAGTTTCTTTTCAGAGTTTGACCCAATTATAAAAACACACTTTAACCTTGGTCATAACTTTGAAACATAAAGGGACAGGGTTTTAATATTCCATATTTATATTTTTGTTACAAGCCCCTTGGCTGGGTACAATTATGACATGTGTTCTGTTTGAATTTACTTCATTTTGACCACAATAACTTTGGCTTATCACAGAAATATATTCATTCTGAAAGCTTAAGGTCCTCTCTTTGGGTACATGAACCAACATTTAATTTTTTTCTATGACCTTGAACACATTAAGACATTAGAACCTTACAATGGTAAATCGTTCCACAGCCTCACTTCTTAGTTCTGCCTTGCCAGCCACCAGCATCAGTTTGCTCTGAAGTTCTTGGAGCTCTTTATAATGGTATATTCTTGGATGTTGATACTCTTGTTCTTCATTTTGTAGATGCAGTTGAAGAACATCACTTATTGTCTAAAATTATGTCATCAGAGTCATAATTTAATTACTATTAGTTATATCAATGAAATTTAATATGTGCATTCTATAGCTTGTCATCATAATAGAAACTAATGTATGCATTCTTATATCAAAACATTCTGACTTTTTTTGTTTTTAGCCTTAGGAAAGTTTGTTTGAATAATCAAATGTATTTGTTGAATTAAGATCTACCGGTACTACCGTGCCTTTCGAAAGTATTACAAAACACAAAAAATCCGAGCTTCTGTAATAAATACTAGTGAAAAAAATCAACATTTCTTGGTAATATACAAATTTACACATTATGTTTAAGATACCTACAAAGTTTCAAGAAATTCAGTGCAGGCGTTATGCTGACAAACTGTTTTTACATTCTTAGTGATTTCAATTTGTTAATGGGTGCAAGTCCATATCCAAATATTGATGTGGTAATGGACTTTTACTAGAAGCGCTGACTTTTACAGTTGACGAATTACTCTCACACTTGGACAGTGTACGGGCGCTCTTTTACAATATAAATATAATATAAATATTTAGCTCTATCTTTAATTCAACGAAAACAATGGGCTATTTCATAGCACAGATAAGTTGCCATTGAAGAAAACGACAATCATTCTACCCTCAAATTCAGCCCTTCACATATAAGTGCCCCTAACACCATTACTATGACCACTAGAAAGGTTTTCTTATCCAATATCAATTCTGTACCTCCGTAGATGATACAGGTTTAAATGTCCAAATAAACACTCAACTGTAAAAGTCAGTGCTTCTCGTAAAAGTCCAATATGAATTCGTTTTAACTTACTGTTGAAATATTTAAAGCAAAACAATAATTTTACACGGGTTGAGAACATTTTTTGTACTTCTAATCAAAGTTTTGTGTGGGGGTGTTTGAGGGTTGTGTGAGAGTGTGTGCGGGAGGGAGGGAGAGGGTGAGGGTGCATGTGTATGTCTGATGGAGAGGGAGGGGGTGAGGGTATGTTTGTGTGAGGGAGAGTTTGTGTATATTAAATCATTACTATATTTTGATCTCAAAATTGATATGGTTTTTAAAGGTTAGAAAATATTTCAAATAAAATTTCATTATAACATAGCTGATTCAAGTGTTTTAATTTTTACCTAGCTAGAAGGTCTTTTCAATCATATCCAATATTCTAAAGACAAAAATAAAGGACTTTAATTTCTTGCCAATATGAACACCTACACGATGTGTCCTAAATATCTTTAAAGTTTGATGGAATTCTGTGCAATGGTTTAGAGAGGTTGCGCTGACAAACCGTTCAACCTTAAATTCAAGAAATGACCAAAATCTAAGTTGAAAACTGCAGATATTACAAGAAAAATAATGGAAATTGATTTCTTGTAAAGTTCACATCTACAAACTGTTTCCTGAATATCTACAAATTTGACCAACGTCTGTAAAGGGGTTGAAGGGGAGTTGCGCTGAAAAAAAAAGGACTGACGAACACTGGGAATTGAAATCAAATTTGCTTATGAGAGTTTTCTATTTATAAGCTGAGATAAAGCGTATGATTTTATCCTGCAAATGAATTTAAAATGAGATTATAGGATTCAAAGTTGAAAATTTCAGACAAATGGTGTAAGCCATTGGTCATGGACAGCTGGACATAAATATAACATATGACTGAAATAAACTTAGTGCTGACTCACTGGTTTTTCCTTGTGTACATTTAGGTCAATCTTCCCCACCATGTATATCCCTACGGAATTGATGGCCTCCGCTTGTTTCATGGACGTCACCTCTACTGAGCCCTGGGCAGACTTCACACTGTTCAGCCATTCCAACTGTCTATTTGTGTCTCTCTACAAAATGCAAGTAAATAACCTAAGTGTATGTAATTCATTTCTCAATACTTTTAATGGTACTGACATATATTTAAGCACAATATGCGCAATTATCTATGTGAACATTGGTGCTTTTATTACGGCTGTACTTCCAAGAATAATCCGGGTTACACATGCGGTTTATAATAGATGACGTAACGTCTCTTTCTAATCTAGCAGCCAAACAAATTGGTGGGTTGAAATTGATGTAGAAAAAAATCGAAGTACTTGAAGTAAACCGAAAAAATATTGTGGATATTCATGGCGCATTTACGTATCAATAATGTTAACTCATTAATAGTTGAATGGTCTTTAGGCGATGTTACATATTTTATTCGGATATCAAGTACAAATGTATACAATCGTAGTAAATGTTCACGGCCTATCATCATTTTTGTTAAGAAAGAGTTCGCTTCACCTTATGTATGAAATGGTTCTGTAGATGTTCCAATTTATTTAAAAAATAAAACATGTCTTTAATTTTGATCCTCGGAAACAGTTTTAACATTTATAACTAGCATATTTTAGATAAGAGATTGTGCTTTATCTATTTCAAAAATCGAAAAATAGCTTGAAAATGTCGCCGTTTTGTAGACTTTTTCCAGAATATGAGGAAATCGACGTATTTCGTGACTTCATAATGCATTGGCTAGCCAGAAAATTACGTCATTATTGATAGATGCGGAGTCAGCAAAGATCTATGCGATCACTCTCTTACCTTTGGCTCATGGAACGAACGACAACTCTGCATTTAACGCATTGTTAACTAAAACAAATCATTTTCAGTTTTGCAGTGATTCACAGGGTCAAATTAGGCAAAAGTGAACCCTGTTCTTTAATGTTTAATAAGTTTCTCTCTTACAACATTTATAGATAATTAAGTAATTACTAATTCTCGAATCATTAGCCTATTATTATTATTATTATTATTATTATTTGTATTTTACTGAAATTCCTAGGAACGATGCCGTGGGTCAAATTGGTCGCTGTTAAGCGGTCTACGAGACCGAGGGCCAAGCGGAAACAGTCCATCCCAAAAGTGTGGAGACGCAAGTAGACGCAAGCCATTACATACTACGCAAGTGCAAGTTTCGACTCTGCCCCAGCAAGAACAACCCACTAAGATCGCCCCTAGGAGTTGTAAGTCACGAATAGCTCCCCGCTAAGTATTGTGACAAGCAATACTCATAATGCAGGTAATTCAACCCATGCTAAATTGTTGAATTTATCTTGTATTAATTCATTTGAGGCACCTTTACCTCGAGCAAAGGGTTCTACACAATTTTCGCTTTGCTACTATGTCGAGGCCAGTTTCAGGCCAAAAAAATATGGTGAATTTGTCAGTTAGGGGACATTATTGGTAAAAGGCTCATGTCATAAGCTAAATTGTCCTTTCATACATGCTCAAAATTAAACAACATCAATCAATCCAACACTTGTCTTGTAAATTCAGCAACAACGCGAGACAGATCATTTCAGCCATTTCGTCTCCCCTCACAGGGACGTAGCAACGGGAGGGGGGGGGCGAGGGTGGGGGTGGCCCCCCTCTTTTTCCCAAAATTACATTTACTAATGAAAGTGTCCATTTAAAGATTGGTTGAACCCCCCCCCCTCACTTCTAACCAAGAGTAAAAGGAAGTTTGGCTTTTAAAACGTTGACCACTACCCCCCCCCCCCCCCCCCCCCCCC
>PRKT01000004.1:89386-125787 GCA_003671525.1 Saccostrea glomerata | reverse complement strand
CCCCCCCCCAAAAAAAAAACACATCAGATTAAAGCGCATATTCGTCTACTTCTTGCGGGAGTCTGAAAAAAATGTGCCTTATTTCTATATGCCTTCAGGAGAAGAAACTACAAAAAAGAACTGCCACCGAAAGTATTGTTCTCCCGCCTACAACAAAGTCAATTTTCAAAAGTTTAAATATTCGAATGATTTTTTTATATAAATTGATTTTATTTGGATTTTTATAAAAGTTTTAACATTCCTAATGTGGGAAAACAACGAGGGATCACTCTAAAAATCTTGGTAAAACTCGTGTTTCTCTCTATAGAAATCAACAGCAAACGGAAAAAATTTTTTAAATATCTCTTTCCTCCCTCCCCCATACCCCCGCAGATGAAACAAAATTTCATTTTCACGGGTAATATGGACTGACATTTCACAAATTCATACCAAAGCTTATTGTGTTTCCCTGGGGAAACAAATGTTTGTAAACTATAAAACGACAAAAAAGCTCATTTTCTCAGCAATTTCGAAGTGCTAAAAAACTAAAACATGCATTTTCCCGAATTCAATGGAAAATTTCGTCCACCTCCTCCCTCCTGCTCAATATAAAGAGCTTGAATTAGGGATATTTTACTATCAAGCACTTGTATTAAAATAAGTAATCAATTACAATTGAGCTGTTCGTTGTATTAAACAAAAAATTAATGTTATTGCCAAATTGTCATCAATCAATGTAGGCTGAATTTGAGAGTGAGCGTGCATAATTCTTTCTGTCGGTAGTGGTAACTATAAATTTAATTTCCTGAGCGGAATTCCATCTAGTATTATAGGAGAAAATGGTGTTGATTTGATAAAATATTCCAGAGAGTTAAAATATGTACAAACTTTTTTGGTCACCAGAGTAAACTCAAGTGACATATTGCTATCCGTTTTCGTCCGTCGTCGTCCGTCGTGCGTTAACATTTGAACATTTTCAGCTGCTTTTCTGAAACCGCTGAACAAATTTTGACATATAGCATCTATGGGTGATGGGGAACAAAAATTGTGAATTTCATGGTGCCTGCTTCCCTGGGGCCTGGGGTGGGGTCAAAACCACTAAAATTAGTGCAGTCTTTAAAAATCTTATTCTTTACTCCTGGACATCAAGCAGTCAAACCGTTGTATGATTGTAATCATCATTGAGTCCTCTACCAAAATTGTGAAATTCATGGCCCCAGGGTCAGGGGTTCTAGTGCTAGGGTAGGGTATATAGATTATATAGTGAAAATGCATTAATTCTTTGAGACTCTTCTCCTCTGCTCATGGGCATTAAATAATCTTATCGTGTGCATAGTCATGTTAAATAAGGCCGCTTCTTCCAAAATTGTGAATTTCTTGGCCCCATGATCAGGGGTGTTAGTGCTAGGGCGGGGCTATATAGATTATACAGTGAAAATGCATAAATTCTTTAAAATTCTTCTTCCCTGCTGAGGGGCATGAAATAAACTAGCCAAGTACATAGTTATGTTGAATAAGGCTGCCTCTTCCAAAATTTTGAATTTCATGGCCCCTGGGTTAGAGGTTCTGGTGTTAGGGTAGGGCTCTATTGATTATATAGTGAAAATGCATAAGTTCTTTGAAATTCTTCTTCTCTGCTGAGGGGCATGAAATAAACTAAAAAGTGCATAGTTATGTTAAATAGGTCTGCAAAAATGGTGAATTTCCGGGCCCCATAGTCAGGGTTGTTAGTGCTAGGGCTGGGCTATATATATTTTACAGTGAAAATGCATAAATTCTATGAAATTCTTCTTCTCTGCTGAGGGGCATGAAATAAACTAACCAAGTGCATAGTTATGTTGAAAAAGGCTGCCCCTTTCAAAATTTGAATTTCATGGCCCCGGGGTTAGGGGTTCTGGTGTTTGGGTGGTGCTATATTATACAGTTATTGACTGGGTATGAGAGTAATATATGATTTGTTGGATCTGAAGGTAAAAATGTTGTCCGAGGCCGCAGGCCTTCAGGTCCAACAAATCATATATTGCACAAATACCAGTCTATAACTGTTTTGTTATACCCTTAGTGCTCACTTAGGATTTAATAAATACACACTATATTATCAATTACTTCATATGGAGAATTATGGCTTGATCAGTTAATATAAAATAATATCTGAGAAAGAACAAGATTATTTATATTTTTTTATATAAAAAAAAATATTTTTCACAAAACATACTCTCCCCTTCTTTACTACCTTGCTGGTAGCAACAACTCTTGCAGCTCTTGATGTAGCTGCAAATCTGTAGCTCTCCGAAAAAAAAATATTAATAGACCGGAGAGCTACAGAGCCACCCATTGAAAAAAACTGTATATTTATTGCGCACAAAAAAAATGCACTCGATTTATTTCTCCGTGTTATTAAAACTATAATCTCAATATATTACTAACCGTGTGATCCTAACATATTCTTTGACTCTTTCCACAACAAAACATTCCTCATTATTGTTGTTAATAGTCTTCCTGGCCCTGATATTGCAATCATCGAACATTTTGCTTATTACTGGAGTTTTATGAAGACACTTACTTTTAGATTCAACAGCTGACTTTTACATTTTAGTAAATGGAGTAAGTCACTGTTACAATTGTAAAAGTCAGCTGTCGATTGTAAAAGTAAGTCTCTTCATAAAACTCCTATAATGACATTTTAGTGCCGAAGATAATTCGGTCCAATATGCTTCGTTCAGAGGATTTTTTTTTTAATTTTCCATTTTTTGCAATTGAGGTAAGAATTTGGAAGAATTAATCAAAAATCGAGCGCACTTTTTTGTGCGCAATAAATATACAGTTTTTTCAATTGGTGGCACTGTAGCTCTCCGGTCTATCAATATTTTTTTTCGGATAGCTACAGATCTGCAGCTACTCTTAACGCCGGCTAATTCTGTGTCGCCGAAATTGAACGATGATAAATTACTTGTGACGTAGCAGTGGCGTTGCGGTCTAACAATTCTTTTGTTGTTATTAGGCATTAGGCCAGTCAACAGTGAAATTGTTAGATCGATGTAATTAACATTTTTTTGTTGGACTTTTTATTAATAATAATTATAGTAGAAAGCTATTTATAAGGGTATAACAAAGTCGATAATATTTGTAAAAATGCATAAATTCTTTGAATTTTTTTTTCTGCTCAGGGGCATTAAATAAACTAACCAATTGCATAGTTATGTTGAATAAGACAGCCTCTTCAAAAATTGTGAACTTCAAGACCCTTGGGTCAGGGGTGTTAGTACTAGGGCAGGGCTATAAAGATTATACAGTGAAAATGGATTATTTCTTCGAAATCTTTTCTGCGCTTGGGTATTAAACCAATACACTGTCTACAAGCTATGAGAAGGAAGGATGCCTCTTTGACATTTGTGAATTTCAGGGCCCCTGTGATAGAGCGGGCTCTTATGTTTGTATAATGAAAATGGATGAATTCTTTTAAACAAGAGGCCCATGGGCCTTATAGGTCACCTGAGCATTATGCAACAACTTCCCAGTAATTGAATTTGATTCATGTTTTAAGCCAGATGCTATGGCATTCACAATTTTGAAAGAGGCACCATTGATCATTATGACTATACATATAGCAGTTGCTTAGTTTGGTTATTTAAGACCCATAGGCAGGATAGGGGAACAAAAAATACATTTCAACTAATCAGTAATATTCAGCAATAATCAGTAGTGCCCCTACCACACATGAACCCCTAACCCTTAGGCCGAGATCCACACATTGCATAATTTTTGAAAAGGCATCCTTGCTTTCCAAAAATATTTGATTAATACCAAGGAGCAGATTTCAAACAATTCATTCATTTTCAGTATACATGTACCCCCCCCCCATGGTACGTATGACCCTGAGGCCTTGAAATTCATAATTGTTGAAGATAAGGGCCTTGCTCATAACTATATAGGTATTTCATCTGCTTTAAAAATACCCAGGAGAAGAGAGGAAAATTTTCAAAGATTTAATGTATTTTCACTATATAATCAATAGAGCCCCGCCCTAACACCAGAACTCTTGACATTGGGGCCATAAAATTCGCAATTTTGGAAGAGGCACTCTTGCTCATCATAACTATGCATTCAGTTAGTCTATTTAATACCCATGAGCAGAGAAGAAGATTTTCAAAGAATTCATGTATTTTCACAATATAATCAATAGAGCCACATCTTAACACCAGAACCCCTGACCCTGGGGCCATAAAATTCACAATTTTGGTAGAGGCACTCTTGCTCATCATAACTATGCACTTAGTTAGTTTATTTAATACCTAGGAGCAGAGAAGAAGATTTTCAATTCCTCTATTTTCACTATATAATGAATAAGGGCCCCGCCCTAACACCAGAACCCCTGACCCTGGGGCAAAAAAATTCACAATTTTGGTAAAGGCACTTTTGCTCTTCCTAAATATGCACCTAATTAATCTATTTAATACCCAGGAGCAGAGAAGAAGATTTTCAAAGAAATAATGCATTTGTACTTTATACTTATTTAGCCCCACCCTAGCACTAGAACCCCTGACCCCAGGGCCATGAATTTCACAATTTTTGGTAGAGGACTCATTGCTGATTACAATCATGCAAACAGTTTGACTGCTTGATGTCCAGGAGTAAAGAAGAAGATTTTTAAAGATTGCATTAATTTTAGTGGTTTTGGCCCCACCCCCCATGCCCCAGAGGGGCAGGGATCATGAAATTCACAATTTTTGTTTCCCTTCACCCATAGATGCTTTGTGCCAAATTTGGTTGAAATTGGTTGAGTGGTTGCAAAGAAGAAGCTGAAAATGTTCAAATGTTAACACACGATGGACGACGGACGTCGCACGACGACGGACGAAAACGGATAGCAATAGGTCACCTGAGTTTACTCAGGTGACCTAAAAAAACCTTTCCTAGCTCCTGGGTATTATGCCAATGATGTTCTTGTTAGTACATATTTATAATGAAGAAAGCTGCTTCTTCCTAAATGATTAATTTCCGAACCCCTGGATCGTATTTGGAGGGTACATAGTCTGAATATAAATTAATGCTTTGAAATCTGCACTTTGATATTATTCAACAATTTATGATGAAATTGTGACGATGATGAAATGTCCTTCAAAGTATTACTCGTCACTACATTTTTCGTTTTTCACTTTTTATTCAAGGAATTACTAAGGTTACATTTAATTGCTAAGGTATCAAAACTAAGACTCACTCTGATACACAACTCACATTTCATCTCTTTCCCCTAAACTCCGCCCACATTTATAAAGATATCCAATGAAACTCAAATGTAACATCAAAAGAAAGAATGGTTGACATAAATTTCCACAGAATTCTCAGGACAGGAAATGCTCAAGCTTTTATCTCTACTCTGAACATATAACTCACAATACCGTCATTGATACTGTGGGACGAAGGGGGGAGAGATGTCAAATTTGATAAATATCACACAGATGCTGAAACATCAAAGTAAAAGTAAAATACACAAAATCACTCCTTGACATTACCCTCGGCTCAATTAAAAATGTTTCCACTACATTTTCTGTATTCAATTAATTGCTACAATGATGAGAAAAAAAATGTAAAAAAAAAATAATAATAATAAAAAAATAAATAAATAAATAAAAACAAGAACAACATTGTTCCATACACAATGAAACCGAAGGGATCCAAAATTCAGTAACATTGAAATTAATTCACAAAAACAAATCATAATAACGACCAGCATCAAAGATTTGTGTAAGTAAAATCAATTATAAAACAATGTAATTCTTCCATTATTTTACTACTGCATAGGTGATACACATAATCATGAAATAACAAAGGGAAAAAAATAGAAATATGCAGTCCACTTCGAAATTGTAATTGATTATAAAACTAGGTTTTACATGTATTTCTTAGAAACGTGAATCGTGACCCGTGGTTTTACAATGAACTGACAAATATACTGGGTACATAATAAACATATGGATATAGTACATGCAAAACACACAAAAATATATGAAAACAAACATTATTTATTCCACAATTATGTGCAAACTCATAAAACTGATTTCACGTGTTTTAATACTTGAGAACAAAAAAATATGAAAATCCTTCGTGGTTTTAAATATGAAAAATAAAATGTAAGTCCTCTCCAGTAAATGAGAAAAACAAGTATATTTGAAAAAATACAGAGACTACAAACTAAGAATACACTATGCTACCATGCTGAATTAACGCCGTTTTTTAAACAAAGGAATGTTCGTTTTCCTGACAAATGTTTGACAATCTGGCGTTAAGTCGTCAAAATCTACCCATGAATTGTATTTGCTAACAAATGATAGCCACTTTACTCTGTACTGTTCTTTTCCATTCACTTTTCTTTTCTTGATAATTTTCTCAATTTCATACACCTGATCATCTTTTTCATTTTCAGTCTCTATGTTAGTTTGATCATTTTGATCTGGGATTTCATCATCCCCTAGAATGGCAGGTTCAATGGCATCAATATTGTCAGGAGGGGCTTCGTTTAGCTCATCAAACCGCAAGGCCCCCCTCTTTAACCTGTTAATATGGACTCTATTTTTTATTGCTTTCCCGTCGGAAAGTCTGCGCAATTTTACATGTATCTGAGAAATTTTCTCTGATACAAGATAGGGACCCACCCATGGTCTAAGGAATTTGGCACAATTCCCTGGGGTCACAACAGGTTTGTACAGGTACACAGTATCCCCTACACTGAAATGTGGGTGATTAGCTTTTTCATTAGATGTTTTGACCATTTGTGTTTTTTTCTTTCGTTAAGTTTTTCTTTGGCAAATTCTTTTGCCTCCTTGAGTCTCTCTAATAACGGACCAATGTATTCCATTGCGGACGATTGTACGTCTGTCGGCATATCAAGATCTAAATCCAGGAAGGATTAAGGGTGTCTTCCGTGTGCTAGGAAGAAGGGGGTCAGCTCAGTAGAGTCTAAGCATGGAGATGTGTTGTACACATGCTGGACAAGGGGTATTAATTTTATCCCATTCATTGTGTTTCTCGTCACTCAAGTATGTCGACAAAGTTTTCAAAATAACAGACATCATTCTTTCTGATTGCCCGTTACATTGAGGATGAAGAGAAGTTGTCTGTGTCTTTTGTACACCGAGAATTTTGCAAGTTTCTTTCACAATATTTGATAAATATTGTGTGCCCCGATCTGAATGTAGAAATCTTGGAACCCCATGTCTGCATATAACTCTATTGACAAACTCACGAGCCACAGTAGTCGCTTTGATATCCGAAATTGGTATCAATTCTATAAACTTTGTGAAATTGTCAATAAACACCAAGACATATTTGTTCTGACTGCCCTTGCAGACAGACAGAGGTCCCAAGATATCTGTACTAATTCGCTCAAATTGTTCACTAATTGGCATAGGTGTTAAGTGCGCTCGCACTTGAGTCTGAGGTCGATTTCGCTGAGAGCACATTTCACATGAATTGACCCAATTTACAATATATCTGTACATGCCCTCCCAGAAATATTTGACCTTGGTTTTTGCAATTGTCCGTGCAATTCCCATGTGTCCCCCAGACAGATGTGAATCATGTGTTTCCTTCAAAATAAGAGGAATAAGGGGGCGTGGAATTACCAACTGGACAGGGAGGTCAGCTAAGGCCTCGACCTTTTTCTGTGTATAAACGTGGTAAAGCACGTCTTTATACACAAAGTACTGATTTTGCTTAGGGAGAATTTCCCGTTCTTTACCTTTAGGTAATTTACCTTGACAAATGTACTCATAAATTGGTTGTATCTTTGAGTCAGATTTCTGATGTTTAGAAATCTCTTGTAATGAGATTGCAGTAGTCAAAGTTTGGTTGAGTTTTTCACAGATCTTAGCTTGTTTACCTTTCTTGTCATTGTCCTTGAGGACATACACCTTGACCGCTTGTGTAGATTCTGTACTTTTGTCGACACCATTTTCGTCAACGTTGTAAGCTCTTCTGCTAAGAACGTCTGCATTACTATGCAGTTTACCTGGCCTATACGTAATTTCCATGGTATAGGATTGTAGCAAGGCAATCCATCTGGCCAGTCTACCACGTGGTTGTTTAAGGCTAAAAAGCCATTTTAAAGCGGAATGATCGACAATTGCTTCAAGTTTTGAATGGCGTAAGTAGCAATCGAAATGTTTCACTCCGAATACTAGCGCTAAGCATTCGCGCTCTGTAATTCCATAATTGCGCTCAGCTTGAGACAAAGTGCCCCAGCGTACGCAATGACCTTTTCAACCGTGCCTTGCACCTGTGATAAGACAGCGCCCACAGAATCCGCGCTGCAATCAGTATATAAGAGAAAAGGTTGATCAAGGTCAGGGAAGCCTGATATTGGAGGCTCTATGAGTTTTCGTTTCAATGACTGAAACGCAGCCATTGCCTTTTCATTCATGTGAAAACTAACATCTTTCTTTGTTAGTTCATAAAGTGGTGATGCAGTTTTACTGTAATTAGGAATAAATTTCCTATAATAACCCGAGAGACCTAAAAAGGCTCTCAATTCCTTGAGATTGCAAGGAGTCGGGAAATCCTGTACCGCCTTGACCTTGTCTGGGTCTGGACTGATACCGGACTTACTAACAATATGACCAAGATATCGTAACTCATTGTGTGCAAAATTGCACTTCTCTGCCTTAAGTCGTAGGTCAGCTGCAGCTAACCTTTCAAATACTTCTTCAAGATGCACTAAGTGCTCATCAAATGTTTTTGAAAACACGATTATGTCATCTAGGTATATGAGACATGATTTCCAAGACAAACCCCGTAATACAGCCTCCATAACCCTCTGAAAAGTACCCGGTGAATTGGCCAGACCCATGGGTAAGCGCTTGAATTGAAACAAGCCCATGTGAGTTCTGAAAGCTGTATACTGTCTGGAATTCTCATGAATCGAAACCTGATAGAACCCGCTATGTAGGTCCAAGCTAGAAAACCATGCTGGACTCTGACATCACAAACTGTCTAACGATTCCTCGACAGTTGGTATTGGTTGCGCTTGAATCTTTGAACATTGATTCAATTTTCTGTAGTCACACACAAATCTGTAGCCACTATTATTTTTCTTAGCGACTAACATGCAAGGCAAAGCCCAGGGGCTTGTAGACTCTTCTATAATACCCTGTGATATCATGTCCTCTAACATTTCGGACATCACTTCTTTTTGTTTTTGACTTAAGCGGTAAGTCCTCTGCCTGATTGGCATTGTATTTTCTACAATACTGATTTCATGCTGAATAATGTCACAATTGCCCAATTTACCCTCTGGCCCAGAAAATATGTGTGAATATTTGTCAAACAAACTCTGTAATTTTCGGGACTGTGATTCAGTGAGATTTTCACCCATTCTGAATCCTTGGGTAGGGAGTGGGGTCACGTGAATATTTCCTTCTTTGGTACTATTTGCAGTATCGGGTACATTGTAGCTTAACTAAACTGTCGTCCCGAGCTAAACAATAAAATTTCCCAATGGTATTCCCTTTTTGAATTTTTATGTCGTTCTCAGTAAAGTTGGCAACTCTTAAAAACGTTTCCCCATCTTTTAAATAGCACAAGGCATTCCCAAAAATAAGACCCTCTGGGTTACTTACATTTCCCGAACTGATGCCAAGAACCCCATGAGGTAATTTCTGCCCTTGTACACATGCAGTTATAACTGTCTCGGTCTTAGAGGGGATTGTCATGTCTTTGATCGTCGACAACGTTTGTCTGGGGTCAATGGACAATTCTTTGCTACCAAATTGAATGGTGACGTTGTTTGCATGCTAAATATCTAAACCTAACATAAAATCAGTCATTAAATTTGGATGCAAATAAAATTTCACATTGACAATGCATCCTCATATTTCAACATCAACAAATAACATTCTATCGATAGGAACTTTCTCACTATTTGCTGTAACAATAAAATGCTTATCGCACTTTGTAATGGTGCAAGAAGTTTTGATAAAATCATATTTACAAAGGATGTTTTCATTTGCAACACACATGTCTGCACCTGTATCAACCATAGCAAAAAGATCATGTTCTTGAATTCTCATAGGTACAAAATTTCTCAAAAGACCTACTGATGTTACTAAAACACTATCTTTGAATTCAGAATCTGGTGTCTTACCGGTGTGAGAAATAGTTCCCTCAAAATTTGTTGACTTCATAGGGGATTCGGAAATTTCACATGACCCAGTAACACCCCCGGTCGTACTGGGTCTCACTCGTTTAACTTGGCCGTATCCTCACGGAATTTCCTACACTGTCGCTTGATATGACCGGTTTTACGGCAATAAAAGCACTGGACATCTGTCGGCACTTGTTTTCGGTTAGTATTTCGACATTCGCGTGCGGAGTGGCCCTTCTTGAAACACAACTGGCACCGGACGTGTGCATCTCTGGACGCTGGCTCTCCTATCGGACATACGGTGGACTGTGCCTGAAGCGCACCCACGGCCTTCGTTAATTCCTCAATGCACTTTGTTTGCACATTGGCAATGGACTCGAGATCCTTTTGAGATTGCCTCGTATTTTCCAAGGAGCTTGCTTCTTGTGCAAGTCGGGCTCTCTTCGTTGTTTCCTCCCAAGTTTGTGGATTATTCTGCACCACATGGATCCTGATGTTGGGTGGCAAACCTCTAACGAAAGCCGTCATCTTCTCGCGTTCTGACTTTTGCAGTCTGGTACAGACCTTCTCAATGTCCTTAATGTAATCTTCTAATGTTTCAGATTTTGTCATGGCCCTACTCCAAAGGGTTTGTTCCAGCAGCCATATTGGGGTTTTGCTGTTGAAGTGTTCTGTTACTTGCTCATACAAATCGGTTGCATTTGTAAACTCAAGGTTCTCCAGCCAATTGACATCGGTATCTGGTACTAGCAACTTGAGTGCGTCAAATATTGCTTCTGCATCCTTAGCAATCCCAGCAATTTTTGTCCAACTTCTAAAACGGGATATCCATAGATTGATGTCATCATGACCTGAAATTTTCTCAGGTTTGAACATACTATTCTTCTTTGTGTTGTTTGGTTCTGTGTTTGATTGTTCTTTCATAACACTTATAAGTTCTTGAATTGTGGCATTAAGTTCAGTTGCCATATTTCTAACTTCCGGTTCGTTCTGCTCGGATCTGTTGTTACATGTTTCCCTATCTATGGTCACTTCAATTGGTTCTAGTTGTTGTAATGCCTGTTGTCTCGTGACCGGCATTTTCTGAAGTCATTTTCAGGACCATGTTCCATGAATTCCAATAGATTCACCGGATCAACTGGATTCTCCACCAATTGTGACGATGATGAAATGTACTTCAAAATATTACTCGTCACTACATGTTTTCGTTTTTCACTTTTTATTCAAGGAATTACTAAGGTTACATTTAATCGCTAAGGTATCAAAACTAAGACTCACTCTGATACACAACTCACATTTCATCTCTTTCCCCTAAACTCCGCCCACATTTATAAAGATATCCAATGAAACTCAAATGTAACATCAAAAGAAAGAATGGTTGACATAAATTTCCACAGAACTCTCAGGACAGGAAATGCTCAAGCTTTTATCTCTACTCTGAACATATAACTCACAATACCGTCATTGATACTGTGGGACGAAGAGGGGAGAGATGTCAAATTTGATAAATACATGTACCACACAGATGCTGAAACATCAAAGTAAAAGTAAAATACACAAAATCACTCCTTGAGTGATAAAATTTCCGATAATTCATGATAAAATTTCCGAAATTTTGAAATATGTGGCCAGGTCAGTGGTTTCTGTGGGGTTGGGCGCACAACTGATTAAAAATAGAAATTCATTTTCTCTATGTTGCTCTGATCTACCTCTGGGTATTAAGTAACCAAAGTTAGCATGCTAAGAGTATTATGATGATAAGCAATCTTGTCTCTTTCAAAATTGTGAATTTCATGGCCTCTGTTTCAAAATATGAATCAAATTCAATTGTTGGAAAGTTTTACGGAATACTCAGGTGACCTATATGGCCCATGGGCCTCTTGTTGAATTCTATCTTCAGTACAGTGTAAGAATTACAAACTCAATGGGTTTTCTTACCAGTTTTGTTGGTAGATATGGATCAACTTTGAGCGCTTTCCAGACAATATCACATTTCTCTAAAAACTTGGAGTAATCACAATGGTCATTTAAATTGAAAATCAGTGGAGCATAACCACTCGTGGAAGCATGCAAAGATTTGACCTTTGCGACCTCCATGTCACCTTCACCGGCTGAGATACTGGCAAGGTCAACAAACACCCGCAACTCCTTCAAACCTTGTTAAAGAAAGAAAAATGCAATAACAAAAAAAATTGAAAAACAATATAAGTAAATAATTAAGGCATTTTATTATAAGGACCTTGACTGTATTTTTATGTGGACTCTTAAAATTTATAAAAAGAAAAAAGGAACAGCTATTCATTACGCAGATTGAAATGAATTTGCACAGATTTGTACAAAAGTCAAACTGTTAATCGCAAATTGTGGCTTTGCCGTCGCAGGTTTTATAACGTACTTTCCATCGATGTTCTTAACCACTCAATAAGCTGTTTACAGTTGATGAACTGCTCGAGACACATTGCTTCCTTTTCTCCTATTCCCTTAAGAACGTTGCATGCATCTATAAAGGTGTCGTTGAATTCACTCATCTTAGCATCAGAGTCTGTCCCTTGCACCTAAAAAAAGTAGTGGTATGCTACAATTTACACTGAAAAATTTGGTTGTAGCATAGTTTTTGGGACCCGCAAATTTACTTCGCTTTGTCCGTAATTGAAAAAAATTGTATTTCAAAACAATTAAAGTAAATACAGCATTTTTTTCCATTCAATTTTGATTATCAAATGTACGGAATACTGTAGGGGTCAAGTAAGGATAAAATATATCTGGTGGTTGTCACATAGTTTTCTGTCGACCGCTAAATATTTATTTGTCGGCAGCCATATAAATTTGAAGCAGCTGTCAAATAAATAGATTTGGCTGCCGGAATAACCGGAAGCCTTCATATCAGTACCTTGCGGCTGAAATAAAATATTCTTCGGCTGCCATAAAGTATCCTGGCTGCCACCAACAAAATATCAGGAGGGTGCTAGAAATATTTTTTCCAGGTGTGTTTTTCTACCTGAAACCTACCATCTTCCTCAAAATGTATTCAAAAATAAAAAGTCGCCTTAAACTCATATATGCACTCTTTAAATAAATGTTAAAGCAATATCTTAAGGATTTAGTTCATTTAAATTCATTAAAAAGCTGTAAATTTCCTTTGAACGCAAATTCTGTTTGCAAAAAAAAACCTGCCATTTCCTTAGATTTTTACAAGAAATTTTTAGAATTTTACTGGGGATCGAAATTTTCTTTCCATGTCCATAGTTTCGATATATCCGTGATCAAACTGCACATCTACATGTAATACAGTACTAAAAGGAAGCACATGTATATAGATACATGTAACATCATTTTCAAAGTTTCCTAATTTCATTGGCATTTATCATATTCATATGAAAAGTACAACAAAACAAAAAATAATAATGATAATAATGTCCTTTTTTCTATGATTTACTATATCTAAACTTACTCACTTAGTAGTAAGCTTTCACTTTGGTGAGAGCTCAATAGAGTGCCAATCATCTGACAATGACATGTTATTTGTCATGTGTTTAAAAGTTATCAAAACCAAAGTGTACATGTACACTAAAATTATTCACAGTCAGAATTCAACTTTTGAAAATGCTGCAAAGTAATTAATTTACCATTTTCACAATCATCTTGATGGGCTTAAAGTTACCCTTCAAATTGTATTCTCTGACAACCCTCAAAATAACATTGGCTCCTGTGACACACTGCTCAAGTTCTCTGTGTTGCCTAACTTGCTGCAGTCGTTCCTTTATCCAGTCTTTTCTGCCTTCAGCTAAATATGACAGCTGCTGTTCTAAATTATCAATGGGGGTATTTCTGAAGTGGTTTTGAAATTCCCTGAAAGTAATGTCCCCACAAGCAATACGCTTGCCGAGCTTTATCCAATCTGAGTGAACAACCTTCCAAACTTTTTCAATGACTTCGTCAACAGTAAGGGGACTCCCTTTTTTGGTCTCTGCTTGTTTTCCTTGTTTAGCCCACATGTTCAAAAAGAGAGATCCTTGGGACAACCTAAAAAAATCATTAATTTCATGCAATGTCAAATAAGAAAACTGAAGAAGATTCCCGCGAGCCAAATTGTTTACCTAAGAAATTACATATATAGCTATGCATACAAATGAAGCACACTTCTGTTTGATAACTTTTTAATTTTTTTACCCCAGGCAATAAGTTGCAGGAGGTATAATGTTTTTGATCCGGTAGTCAGTCAGTAAGTCCTATTTTTTGTTAATGCAAATCCTCATAAACCGCGGCACAGAATTTAGTCAAACTTTGCAAATATTTAGGACGCAATGTTGGATATGCATATCAATTCAGTTATTTTTCCTGGAATTTCGGCACTTTTTAACGTCGACTTTTGGCCATGTCTTGAATATAGAGATGAACAGTTTTTCATTGCAACTCTCCATAAACCGCTGTACAGAATTCGATCATACTTTGCAGATACTTAGAACACAATGTGTAAATATGCATATTACCAGGATAGTCCGTTTCCTTTATATTTTTCCAGGAATTTCGGACATTGGGCAATACCTTGAATTTAGAAGTTTGTCAGCACAACTCCTTATAAACCGCTGTACAGAATTTAGTCAAACTTTGCACATATTTAGGACACAATGTGTAGATGTGCCTATTATATGTACCGGAAAATTCCTATTCCTTTATTGTTTCTGGGAAGTTCGACACCATTTAATTTAGATGTTTGGCCATATACACATGTATTAAATAATTATAGAAATAAACAATTTGTCAGCAAAACTCTTCATAAGGCGCTGTACGTAATTTTGTGAAACTATGCATATACATGTATTTAGGACACGATTTGTAGATGTGCATCGGAAATTCTGATTCCTTTATTTTTCTTGGAATTTTTGGCAATTTAGGGGGAGCGTGGGGTAAGTGAGCTTGCTCACTTTTTCTTTCATTTTCATGGTGATTAACTTTCATGTTTTTCGTGGTATGAAAGGACCTAGAATATATCTCATTCATGAATTGATCAAATTCCACACTACTACAATATTGCTTATTCTTCAAGTACGAATTTCAAATCAAATTTGCATTTTACAATATTTTTTTTCCTTTAACCATAAAAATTCTTCCCCATGAATATAAATGATTCTAATGCAATTGATTGTAAAACTCATTTTGATTGGCTAATGCACTGGTCTTTTAAGCAGTTAAGGTAGTTCATATTCGGCACGAAATGGGCTTAGTCTTTTAAAAAACGGTTTTCATAAGATAGAATTATATTCCAGCAAGGGAAAAACATCTAAAAATGTATGTGTCAACATGTTTATTTTTCCACTTTTGCCTCCCAGACTATATACACCGAAATGCAAAATACAAAAAAGTACCTGGCCATGATTTTGTCCATATCTATGAATTAAAGTCTAAGCAGTCCTTTTTAATACACTAGAATAGAATAGAAAAATGTTAAGGAACAAAATTCATTCGTTGTTTTGCGCAAATTCTTTTAAGTATTTCCACTTTGTAAGGCTAGCATATCAAAATTAAGTAAGAGAAAATATTCTTCATATGTCAATGTCGGTCATTTTATATACTTCTATGAACTCAATCTTTAAAAATTTGCTGATTAAGTTAACATTACGTAATACTGAGCGATCTGGAGCTTGGAGCATTGTTTTTTTTAACTATCATTTACAAAAGTGAAAGTTTTGAATTGTAACGCAACAATAGCGCTACGTAAAAACACTACGAAATTTGTTCCTAAACAAATCGATACGAAAAAAGTCATTTCTTATGTTTTGCTAAGCTGGCATAAAAAATCGATGTTTGACAGCTGACTGAGAAGTTGGACTGCTGACTGAGATGTTGGACCGCTTTAAAACTCATTTGCATTCTTTTGTTTTTGACAGTAACGGATCTGAGATATACATCACGAAAGATAATACAAGATAAATATGTTTCAAATATTATTAAAATGAAAGGTAGACCCAAGAACCGAACAGTAGGGTTCTTAGGTCCAACAAAACACATGTTGCCTTTGTACTCAGTCAAAAACTGTTTCATGTTTCTTGATTAAATGGCAAGTTAATTCCAAAGTATCATTTTACAAGTAAACCACTGGTATGCTGTTTCCATTCTAACACCACAAAGTAGCATTTAATCCCAAGGTTTTTATGTTGTTGGTGTTGCAAGTTCCCAGGAACGCAAATTTTTCAGTCTTGAAAGTTCATGTTTTTCCTCAAGACAGTAGCATTAACAAAATCTTAGTTACTGATTTTGTTTGGTTAAAATGTGTTTCCATGGAAACAAAAAGGTTATAAAATAATATTGCTTTTACCTATTTACTCAAGGTTTTTTCAACCCTCGCAGTTTTCATGGTTAAAAGTAGAAAAACTGCATTTATTTTCATTTATTATAGATTAAATTGACTAATTATTCAAAAAGTGTATAGGTCGGTATATTATTAATTGGGATATGAGACATAAATAAACAGAAGTGCATTTCAAATAAAGAAATTGTACATTTCTTGTAAACATTATGATTAAAAATATGTACTGGTTCAAATGCATAATTCTGTTGTTGGAAGTTCCAAAATACTAAGAAATTCCGAAATTCTAAGATGCTTTTTGAATTGTGAATACCAGGGAAACTATTTTACATAAGAAGTACAATAACGAAAATGCCCGAAGGAAGATACAGGAGAAGGAGATATTGATTTCATAACTGATTAAAAAAGAAAATAATCGTTTTTTGAAGTCTTTTACTTAATTAACAATATCTATCATTACACCTATTGATAAGCATTCTTATATAAGTTATTATTTCTTATTATGTTCTACTAGGAATGAATTAAAATAAATAACAATTTTTTGCAAAAAATTATAACATCATAGGAGGATGGAAATACCATAAGTTCAAGATCTACATGTAGTAAATAAGTTAAACTTTAGACAACCTATTTGGTGCAATATCTATTATCCATTTTAACTTTCTTTTCCACGTATTTCACGGCTCTAATAGATAAATAAGATATTTCCATGTTATTCAATTTGAATTAAGATGAAAAGTAGTCCCGATACCAATATTTAATTTGATATTATTTTAAAGAAGCGGTCACAATCATTCAAATTACCGTTTTCTGGGAGACTGTGGGCAATCTAGATACAATTCAGTTGTATGATATGGAAAAAAGCTCCCATATTAATGATTGTTTTTCTATTCTTTTTTTTTATTATTGAAAATAACCATTTAAAATATTATTTTTCATCTTGTTTATCTACAAATCATGCCATGAAACACATAATGTGACAAAGTTAAAGTTATAAAGCATCATTAATGAATTTATTTCTCAAATTTGATAAATATGTAGGCACTTTTCATTTATATACTAGATTTTCTGAAGTTGTTGATTGAGTTTGATCATGTAATATCTACATTGTACCATTAGTGAATACTGGGCGTTTTTCAGCACATTTCAACATTTGAAATGTATTTCAAACGAACTCTTGGTTACCACTAACTAAGAGATACATTCTAAACATTTTTAGAACATAAGTGGCAAAAATTCAAGGTGTCATGTTTTGTGACAATATTTTGTTTGCTTTGTATTTGTAGTTTTTTAATTCTGGATAGGTTTGAAATAAATCATGGTTATTTTAGAAATTTTATTACAAATCATTTGAATTAATTGTTTAAATAGTTAAACCAAAGAATCATTTGAATTAATTGTTTAAATAGTTAAACCAAAGAATCATTTGAATTAATTGTTTAAATAGTTAAACCAAAGAACAATGTTCACTTTTGCCTTTTATTGCCCTGTGAATTTTTGTAAAAATGAAACTGTTTAGGTTTAGGTAACAATGCATTGAATATTACTATAAATTTTGCGATTGTGTATCTATTAAAAATGACGTAATTTTCTGGCTAGTAAGTGTGTTATGACGTCACAAAATGCGTCAATTTCCTCATATTCTGAAAAAGTCTACAAAAACAGTAAATTTATAGTGCTATTATTCGATAATTAATATAAAGCTATAATATGCAACTAGTAAATAATAGAACTGTTTCTTAGGATTAAACGATATATCTTACTTTTTAGATCAGAGTTTGTGCTCGTATTCTTTACTAAAAGTACTTAGATATACCTGTTTACCTTAAAATTTAAGAACATTGCAATTTCATAAAGCAAGTTCTCCCTCCAAGACCTTGACGTTTTGGAGAAAATTTTCAATAGGAAATGAAAGGACTAATTCTCTGTTTTATTTTAATGTTTCAAAAGAGCATCAAGTCTTAATAAATCAATTGGTATCTCTAGGGCCATTTTATGCATAAAGTGAACCGAGCTCTTTGGAAAGAATATACCGTTTAACAAAAAATATCGTGCCGTCATATGTTTCCGATAGTCATATGTTTCCGATAGTCTATTTTCGTCGCGTTTGTTTTCCCTTAAATGACGTCATATTTCTAATTACTAAGGACACCTGAGGTA
Source organism: Saccostrea glomerata (assembly GCA_003671525.1). NCBI lineage: Eukaryota > Metazoa > Mollusca > Bivalvia > Ostreida > Ostreidae > Saccostrea > Saccostrea glomerata. Next base: position 107,203 of record PRKT01000004.1, on the reverse strand, counting down.
GGGAATCTTGCAACATCAATATAAGCAAAAGATAAAAAAAAATATGCTACATGCAAAGGTAAATATCATAAAAACAATGCAATCAGTGATAAAAATGCTCATTTTTCTTATTGCCATAAGTTGTAATTATCAAAATCGCCCGAAAACCCTTTGGATTCGCACTGCATCTAAAGACGCTCATCATCTGATAAAATACACTTCCGGTGACGTATTTTGGTATGTAAACTGAATCGAGTGAATAACGTCACGTTTTAGTGATATTTTAGGCAGTAACAAATAAAACAAAGCGCTGTTATTCCCCATCAGCACTTATTATGACTATCAGTCAGTGAATCAAGATGGAGTCTATTTGTTTAATTTTTTTTAAATCATACAACACATTATCTTCTTAAACGGCAAAAACTGTGAGAAATCCACTGACCAAAATTAAACAGGAACCATAAAGAAGACGTTTATCACACTTGTCATAGTCTCAACAACCTGGACCATATCTTTCATCAACCTTATACTGATTTACTCAACATTTCAGGTGATTATATTTAAACTCAAATGAGGAAGAACAGCAGATGAGTGAAAATGAGAAGGGTTGTTTCTGTAAGAATTTTTATTTGCAGATGAGTGAAAATTACAAGAGTTGAGTATGTAAGAATTTGTGGGTAAAGTCAAGAAATTTGTGTGAAATAAAAATGCTTTTGGTCATTTGGACTTCGGGTTCATCTCCATGACTATTCAACTGTTTGTGCTGTCTGGGAAAACACACCATTTTTAAATTGCCCATGTTGTGAATAAATGACATCTAATGACATCTTCAAAATATAATTGCAATTACATAACATCTGTGCACTAAGAGCAAAAATGTTTTTATACTCACTGAAACATCTATTTTCCAAGCATTATTATTATCTGGTATTATATGTTAATACAATAAATATTAGTTGTATGTACATGATTCAATATATTTAATATATTTTTACGACAGAATAGCTTTTCATTTTGATTATTGCACTAGCTGTTCACCTTACTGTTGTCAAGCACTTAATCGACGAATCACACTATCGGAAACATATGACGCTCCTTTTGATTGGTCAATTACGGTATCCATTTTAATTATAGCTAGAAAATGCATATGATGACGACTTTCTGCCAATTTATTGTCGGCGATTTTGAATGCAATGTCTAGGGTTAAAAATCAAAAGAGTTTGAAAATCTTTGACTAAACTTGAAAATAATTAGAACCGCGGTTATTGTTAGACTATCGGAAACCCATGACGCCAGGATACGACAAGAGTCCACGAACTTTCGGAACAACCTTTCTACGTACAGTGTTATAGTATGGTGTAAGCTGAATATTGTGGAGAGGGTTGTACTTTGAGCCAAAATTGATGCATACTTATATATAATTTCCAAGTAGATTAAAAGTACATGGCCCCTTCAGAAAGAGATCATTTCATTCTCATTAGAATGGCATTTGTTTCCTATTATGCCTTTTCTGTTGAATTATCATATTTTGTTAATATACCTTTTAAGATATGCCAACAATGCCTGCATGTCAGGGGACAAGTTAAAGGCTATCACCACTGGATCGTAGGCTTCTTTATCTGCCACCTTCTCCATAAAAGCTGGATTGCAAACCTCACACAGTTTTTTGACATCAAGTTGTGAAAATTCTCTCATTTTTTCAGAAATGTCTGCCAGATCCACTGCAAATATATTTGACTCCAATCTATTGTGTTCTGAATATACTTATTAAAATATTTTTCCTTTTATTAAAGTACTTAAATAATACTATAATTACCATTGAAGTGTTGACACATTTGGATCAGGACCCCGACATTAATTTTCACTTCTTTGAATTTCCTGACTTCTTTACACCTCAGAACCAAGGAATCTCTCACCAAGGACTGATCTAAGTCTTCATTTTTTTCACACTTCCAAATGATGGAGTTAGCTCGCAAAAAAGTCTCCACAGACTCATTGATCAATTCAATGTCTCCAACACAAATCGTTCCTGTTAGCAGTTTGCTCAGCATATCTTTAAGCAGGGTAGCAGCTTGAGTGAAATGAGTTTGACAATCACCAGTCAAAACATCTGACAACCCTTTTTGATCTGTAATGAGATTAAATATTTGAAGTATTAAAAAAGTACATCGTCAAAAAAGATGACGATACCTTGATACCATCTTTTATTTTTCTCTTACATAAGGTTCAATAAAGATAGTGAAATAAGTCATAAAGAAGCAACTGCGATTCCATTCTAATAAACTAATTGTCAACGGTGCGCAAATTTATGTATACTTACAAAACATTTCCAAGAAATGTACCAAAGGTTTCCATGACAATGTGAATTTCAGAATAGCTCTAGGTTTGGACTCAGACAACTGGTTCTTCTCCCAAGATTCTTCAAACAGTTTTGATAACAAACTTCCATATTTCATTGCTCCTTGACCACTCATTATAGTATCTTCACACATGAATCCTTTATCAAGTGCCTATATACAAAGTTCAGAAACTTTTATAAAGCAATAAAGTTGATATGTCATATTTTAAGTCCTTTGAATTACAACTAACCCTTAGCCTACCATATTCACTTAGCAAATTTTATTATCTCATTATGTAAGAATTAGCATATCTCAAACATATTTTCAATTTCGACTGAAGACAGTATGATACATGTATTTGAAAAGTTTTAAAATTTGACTAGAAGATCCTCTTTGAAAAAACATTTTTCCCAGTATAGTACTGGCATGCTTTTCCATGGATATTATGAATTCTGAGGTCAGAAGAAAGTGCATTAAAACTATAACTTTAGGAAAGTGTATACTGTATAAAATCTAATTTGGTTTTATAAAATCAAATAATAATTTAATGATAATTTTAAACACATTCTGGTTTAGATTTTTAGTCTCCATTACTCTCTGACAAAAAGTTCTTAAGTTTGTTAAATTGGAAAAGTTCTTTGAAAATAGTTACTTTGTATATGTTAAAATATATTTAGTATCATTTTTGATAAGAAGAAATGAATTTTTCCTTTTATTTTCTCTATGTAAGTAACAACAGTTATTTCTGCTTACAGATGGTATATTGTCCTTTATTTTTTTTCATGCGGAAATAAGACAGATGCCCTTAGTTAGTAATGTTGAAAATTAACTTAATAGTTGTAACTCAATGACAGCAAAAAACTACTCACATAGTCCCCAAATGCAAACCTCCATATGATGAGTATTTCTCTACCTCCAAACAACACTTTTCATTAACGTTAAGAACTTCCTTAAAGCAAAATGACTTTACTCTGGAAAACTATTCAAAAAAAAACTAAATTTTACCTGGAATGCATAATCTCCCAGAATTTCCTGCACAGCTACACAAAAGCCCTCTGAACCATGACAGTATATTTCCACTAAGTCTTTGGTTGACGATGTCTGAAGACAGGACAAAGAATCGTATAATAATGTAAAGAAAAAAATAATGGACAAAGGATAATTTTCATTTTTATCTTCCCAACGCAGACTGCTGTAATTTATGATTATTACATGTAAGACCTCACCCATTTGCAAATAGGCTCTTTACATGTTTCCCCTTTTAAAGTTTTAATAGTCAGCACAGTACTAGTGACTTTATCTGATTTCAAATTCTTCCATATGTTAAAAAAGGTAAATTGTCACGAGAAAATTCATGAAAAAAATCTCAGAAAGCTAAAATAACTTTCCTAAAACCCTTTTAGTTTTTATTTAACAAAATTTAAAATTACCTTTCTCTCAAGCGTGCCTTGCAAGTTATTTTTCAGTTCGTTCGGTAAAGAACTCTTCAGTGCAGTTTCCTCAGGGAGTTCAATGGACAGCACTCGATTCCATACCTGTTAAATAAAGAAAAATAGGGGTTTTTTTCTTAAATTCAAAAGACGTAATTCCATGATTTGAATTTGTGCAAAATCTTTCATTTTGAACAACGTTAAAACATTTATGAACCAAGAAATTCACATTCATGCATATCATTATTCTACAGCTCACTAAAGTACTCCAGGAAAACACCATTGGCCATGATATAGAGGTGTAAAGATACTTTTGAGTTGCATCAAATTATGATACAATATAAAACTTATCTTGATACATAGATAACTTTATCGTGATTCACAAAAAATTGATTACCGGGGGTATTGTGATACCAGACCTATAAATGACTTTTAACACTACCAGCTGGCCCCCTACCACAGGAAATGTCACAAATGATTTTTTTTGGACCTGCAATTTTCTTATAGGTGCAAATTATAAGATCCGAGTGTCCAGTGCCCTTTTGTTCAAATGACATCGACAAATATCTTAAAGCTGATCTAATCAAAATCATATTATTTTTTTTTGACATTGACGCAATTCAGCAGAATGCAGTCTAAGTTATACTAGAAGCCAGTGAGCCACATCTCTCACCTGAGCACATTCCCTAGGAAAAGGTAGAAGTAGTCCCTTTTACCAAAGGGATACTTCTGTAGCAACTTTGGTTGATATTGACCCAATGGTTCTTGAAGAATCAACAAGAGGCTCATGGGCCTTATAGGTCACCTGAGCACCATGCAATAATTATCCAACAATTGAATTTGGGAAAATCACAATTTTGAAAGAGGCACCAATGCTTATCATAACTATACACTTAGCATGCTTAGTTTGGTTACTAAATACTCATAGGCAGAGAAGGGGAACAAAAAGCATTTCAACTATAATCAGTAATACTAAGCAATAATCAGTAGTGCCCCACCCCACATGAATCCCTGACCCCAGGTCTACACATTTCACAATTAACAAAAAGCACTCTTGTTCGTCATTAATGTTTGATTAATATCAAGGAGTATAGACTTTAAAGCATTAATTCATTTTGAATATTTAATTTGAGTCCCCCATTTGCTTTTTTATGGTTGCCCTTATCCAGGGGCCCTGAAATCAACAATTCTTGAAGAATGGCCCTTGCTTATCATGACAATGTATGTACATGTAGTTACTCTGTTTAATGCCCAGGAACAGAGAGAAGGATTTTCAAAGATTTAATGCATTTTCACTATATAATCTATATAGCCCTGCCCTAGCACCATAACCCCTTGACCCTGTGGCCATGATGTTTGTAGAGGACTAAATGCAAGCTTATTACATTTATGCCAACAGTTTGACTGCTTGATATCCAACAGTAAATAAGACGATTGCATTAATTTTAATAGTTTTGGCTCTATCCCTGAAGCCCCAGGGGGACAGGGACCATGAAATTCACAATTTTTGTTCCCCTTTCCCCATGGATGCTTTATGCCAAAATTGGCTGAGTGGTCATGGTGATTGCAGAGAAGAAGCTGAAAATGTTAAAATGTTAACAAACGACGAACGACGACAGACGAAAACAGATAGCAATAGGTCACCTGAGTGACTCAGGTGACCAAAAATGTGAAAAGGTTTACAGATAGACGGACGCCGGCCAACATGTGATCAAAAAACCCACATGGGCATATGATTAAAAAGTATTAATTCCACTATTTACATTTATTTCGGTTAAGAAAATAATTGTACAACCACAGTCTCTCTCCACCGAAGTGGAATCATAACTGATGACATTTAAGGAGGAGTTTATTACTCAGTGTCTGCTTACCTTCAGATCCTCTTTCACAGTGTCCATAAAGTTGAAGGCTTTCAACCATAATGTTATCCACATTTTTCCATCATGGATTGAAGTTAAATGATTCTCTGTTTCTTTTTCAGAGGAAAATTTATTCTGAGCTCCAAAATCCTTTTGGATCATTTTCTCAAATGCAGCTATTGAAACCATGTAGGCTTCTACTATTCTAACCATCAAATCAATCTCTGTTGAAAGCTTTGTGTAAGCTGCATTTGCTAGATCTTTACCAATTTTTACACACAGATACCCACTGCTGAATATGTTACAGGTGCTGAAATTTATATTCAATTAAATTATGCATATGTTCATTTCTAATAAAAAGAAATGTATTTATTATACTCCCATAAAATCATGAAACAAAACAAAGAGGCTCAATATTTTGACCATGTATAAAAGATATAGAGATTTATATATATTAAACTGACATATAAACAGGTTAGAGGAAACGTAAATTCCGCTATAATAGTGGTTATCACTATTATAGTGAAATTCCGCAATATTTTCAGCCGTATTTGTCCTCGATTTAATCAGATTATATGCTTGCTATTTATGGCGCAACTCAAGGTGGGTATAAAAATGGGCTCAAATAGGAACCCTGAAAAAAGAAATGTACAACTCGCTTTACTTTGAAGCTTTCCTGCATAAAGTTAAAAAATTGAAGCACAAAGGACGAGCTTTTCTAAGGTTTTAAAATTAGGGCAAACAACAATAATGAATATTACATGTATAACAATGTCATTAAGCTACAATAAGATTGGAAAATCACTATTAATACAAGAGGCGGATATTAATTAAACTTCAAATATCTTCAAACTCTCGTTACACCTAAGAGATGATTTCAGCATAAGAGAGCCAGCAGAACTTGTAACGTGACAAACGAATCTTATGAACATCTAAATGTAACAGCAGATGAAAGACAGGTAGAGATTTTAAACTTCCATCATAGCGATTTTGATATCATCATCTAATTATAGACCGAAAGATTCCTGATCCAAAAATAGAAACCAACACAAAGACGCCTGGACCAACAAAAAGAGTTGACGTTTGCAAGTCAAACATTTTAACAAATAAAGAAAGAAATCATTTCTTTAAAAATTGAAAAGAAATTGGTAATAATTATAATAATAATAATATATGAATTTATAAAGCGCTAAATATTAATAATTTAACTCTGAAGCGCTGTACAATAAAACGCAAGTAAACATAATTTAAAAGCTATGAAAACTTATATAAAATATTAACCCATGCTCATATATGTGTTCGAAATTATAACATTAAAATACTACAAATTACACACAAAATACAATTACACCATAAACAACAAACAGAAAAAAAAGATAAATTTAAGCCAAAGAAGTAATACAAGCTACCTTGAAAACCAACTAAACAAACAAGCAAGACAATACAATAAATAGGTGATATAGTCTATTCTAATTAGTTTACTCCAACAAAGAAGAAGACATACAATTTGTATCCTTTTCAAGGAACACCCTTTTAAAACAAAATCAATTTAAAACATTCTATACCTTAGAACCTTTCAAACAAGTTTCATCTTTCTGGTCCAGGGGTTTTAGCATAAGTGAGCTAAATTGCAATGGGATAAAAAAAATTAAATAAATGTACATACATTTCTTGTGCATCTTTATTCCAGTATTCTCTTATCTGTGATGTTACAACTTCTAGGCATTCATATACAGTCTAAAATAAGGAAATGAGAGCAAAAGTAGCTAATTCTCATCTACAATATGACAAGATTTATCATAAAAAATAATACTAATCTCTATTAGTATGGAAAGATATCTGAAAGAATACAGGTTTATGAATCTTGAATTTTCATAAGACTTTCAAAAACTATGGTTGCATACTGATTTACAGTGTAAGGTTTCCTTTGGTCTCCCTAATGATGAAAAAATATAAGGATTTCCTATTGCTATAAAATGTAAGATAACCTACGGTCTGCGAATTGATAAAGAATGCTGCTAAACAGTATAAAGTGACCTTTGATCCCTTAATGATGTACAATGTAAGGTGATTTCGTCTCTTTTGTTGTACGATATGTAATCAACTCTTGATCTCCCTTTTAAAGTACAATGTAAGGTGACCTGTGGTCTCCCTATAGATGTACATTATAAAATGACCTCTGGTCACCCTGTATATGTACGTGTACAATGTAAGTTGACCTGTGGTCTCCCTATAGATGTACAATGTACGGTGACCTCTGGTCTTCCTATATATGTACGTGTACAATATAAATGACCTCTAGTCTAGCTATAGATGTACAATGTAAGGTGACCTCTAGTCTTCCTATTGATGTACAATGTAAAATGACCTCTGGTCTCCCTTTTGATGTTTAATATTAAATGACCTCTTGTCTCTCTATAGATGTACAATAAAAAAATGACCTTTGGTCTCCCTATTGATGTACAATGTAAGGTGACCTCTGCTCTCCCTATTGATGAACAATGTAAAATGACCTCTGGTCTCCCTTTTGATGTAAAATATTAAATGACATCTGGTCTCCCTATTGATGAACAACGTAAATTGACCTCTGGTCTCCCCATTGATGAACAACGTAAAATGACCTCTGGTCTCCCCATTGATGAACAACGTAAAATGACCTCTGGTCTCCCCATTGATGAACAACGTAAAATGACCTCTGGTCTCCCTATTGATTTACACTATAAAATGAGCTCCGGTCTCCCTATTGATGAACAATGTAAAATGAGCTCCGGTCTCCCTATTGATGAACAACGTAAAATGACCTCTAGTCTCCCTATTGATGAACAACGTAAAATGACCTCTGGTCTCCCTATTGATGAACAACGTAAAATGACCTCTGGTCTCCCTATTGATGTTCAATGTAAGGTGACCTCTTGTCTCCCTATTGATTTACAATATAAAATGAGCTCCGGTCTCCCTATTGATGAACAATGTAAAATGACCTCTGGTCTCCCTTTTGATGTACAATATGAATGACCTGTGGTCTCCCCAAAGATGTACAATGTATGGAAACCTTTTGCGTCTGTTTTGATATGCAACATAACATTACATGTAGCTTATATCTGACTCCAGGGCCATTAAACTGAGACAGACTTACTTTAAATACCAGCCTCATTTTGTATATACATTGTGAACAAGATATGTTTGTAAAACACTGGTTCCACCGTATGACAACATAACGAAGATTTAATTTTTCTTAATTGCAAATTTAATATATTGGTACGGTACAGTATATTTATATGATAGTAAGGCATTCTCGCTGGAAATACAATTGTTAAATTTAAAATAGGCCCAGGTTAATTTTTTTTCTTAAGTACAGAAATCTCCAAGATCAAAATCAGAAGATCAAGGTAAATGGTATCCAATGAAAGGTATTGCCAAAAAAATAAATATGTGAAGTATAGAAGCCCTAGCTGGCCCTTATCCTTCAAAAGTTATGGCCAAGGTTAAAAGAATATTGAAAAGTAGGTCAAATTTCACGGTCAAAGGGTCAAGGTCTTGCTATCAAGTGAAAGGTCTTGTCACAAGAGTATGAGAGCACTAGCCCTAACCCTTTAAAAATTAGTGCCAAGGTTTGCTTTTCAAAAGTAGGTCAAACTCAAGAATCAAGGTAAAAAGTTCAATGTTTTTGATATCTAATGAAGGGTTTTGCACAAGAATTTCATATGTAAAGGATGAGATCACTAGCTCGTAGCATTCAAACGTTATAGCCAAGATTAAATCTTTTTCATAAGTGAAAAAAATCTCCAAGTCAAGGTCAAAAGTCAAGGTAATTGGTATCCAATGAAAGGTCCTGCCACAAAAATACATATGTAAAATATGGAAGCCCTAGCTTTAACCCTTTAAAGGTAAAAAAAAAATTAAAGTAAGTCAAACTCCAAGGTCAAGGTCAAAGGGTCAAAGGTCTTGCTATCAAATGAATGGATTTGTCACAAGGATTACAAATGTGAAGTATGAAAGCACTAGCCCTAACCCATAAAAAGTTATGGTTAAGGTTTACTCTTTAGAAATAGGTCAAACTCCAAGGTCAAGGTCAAGGGGTCAATGTTCTTAGAGTATGAAATCCCTATCCCTTACTGCTAAAATGTTGTAGCCAATGTTTAAGTTTTTTTCACAAGTACGGAAATCTCCAAGGCCAATGTCAAAAGGTCAAGGTCTTTGGTATCCAATGAAAGGTTTTTTAACAAAGAATATATATATGAAGTATAAATGCCCTCGTATTTACTGTCAAATGATAAGGTCAAAGTAAAAGTAAAAGTTTGTAATTTTGTGGAAAAATGGGTCATAATCCAAAGTCAAGTTTAAAAGGTCAAATTTGGTGGTACCCAGAAAAGGTCTTGTCACAAGAAATACACATGTGAAGTATGATAATCATAGCTCCACTAAAGTTATGGGCAAGGTCAAAGTTTTTGCGGACAAACAGACAATGAGACAGACGGACAGAAATCTAGAGAGGCTGACGGACACGACAAGAAGTATAAACTTTGTTTACGGGGGCATAAAAATATCCTTTTGTAAACAAAGTTTTAACTAAATTTTCTTGTAGACTAGTAAATCATGAAAACATTGACATTAAGCCGAGTCATTTGAAAGTTACCTTTCGTTTGGAATCACTACGAAATTTCTCCGTAGCGACATTATAAAAGTAAAACAGTCCAGCCAATGTCACTTCTGGTGGTAACATTTTGGTTTTGACTACGTCAAGCTTTTCAAATTGTAAAACAGCCATAAAAGACCTTGGTAGATAAAAGTCTATCTTAAACATAGGTTCCAATTTTCTCAAAATAACTTCTGGTTCTCTGTAAAATAGTAAAATATCTTTAATTCAAACAACATAGCCACTAAAAATTTTCATTACAGTCAACTTCCATTGGAATTATTTGCCTTCTGGTCACTTCAGCTTTTTTGCCAAACTCTCCAAATATCTTACTTCATTTTTCTCTAAGAAGCAATTTTCTTGGGTTAAACAAAACATTTTGTATTTTTGTCAGATCTGCATTGTGAGTTAATATGTTGAAAATCAGATTTTTGATCCTATCAGTGTCATTTGGATTGCTGCATAAGGATCTAAAGAATTCCCATTAAATGTCTTAATTTGCAATAACCATGAACAATGATCAAATCTTTACCTTTTGTTAGAATAATGATTTGATTAAAAATTTATATCAAATAGATATCTTGGTGATTCAGATGACCTATCTAAAAATTTATTATGTAGAATGCTTACATGCTCCACTTTGTTTTCCCCTTTAAATATTCCATCTCTTCAGAGACATCTTCCTTTCCCCACCAAACTGGTGTGCTTGCATTGTGGGTATCATTTAGAGTGACATCATTAAAAGGTTTCAACTTTCCACCCAAAAAATGAAACAGAGGAAGACAACACAGCCATGTCGGATCCTCTGCAGCTGTTGCGGACTTAATTAGATTCCTCAAGGCCTGCAACACTTTTCTGAAATAAAACGAAGTATCATATTTAAGGTTTATTTTCCATCACATTAAAATTATAATAATTTGCATATTCCTAATACTAATCTAACAAGAAAGTTCTGTTCACTCCCTTAAATGCGCATTTAAAATACCAATTTTATAACAACAATAACCAGAACAGTGATAGAATTATAGAATGAAGGAAGATTAGATATGCTGCTCAAAAATAGAAGAATTTAGTAAAATTGGTCAAAAAAATATTTATTCTGGTATTCTGAAAAAAAGTTACAAATACATGTATATATTTTAATTCAACGAAGATTTTTCTTTTGGGGGGTGGGGGGTGGAGGGGGGTTATTATCATGAAATATATGATGTCTAATTACCTAACAGATCAAGACACATTGGTGTCAATCTGAATGTGTAAGACTAGTATGAAAAGAATACTTCATAGTTGACAATAAGAAGATTATGCATTTCTTATAGGACAAGGTTAGTGTAGACAATAAATGATACAGCAATGGAATTGAAATTAAACTAGAAAATGTCTAAGGAAAACAATTTTTATCATCAACAATTCTAAATCAATCCCCGCCTGCAGTGACTTGTGTAAAAGTGCTAAGATAGCATAAAACAACAAAGTATAACAAACACTTTTTTAATCTAGCACAAAAACTAAAGTCTACTTTTCACCTCTCTTGGTCTTAAAAAACATTAAGACTATAAAAAAACATAAGGTTTTAATATATCATATGTATATTAATGTAGTAATTTAAAAGACTTTCCCGTGGTATCTGAAGTACTCTCTACGCAATATTTACCAATGTAGAATATACTGATAAACAGATGCATTCCCTGATGCACAAACAATTGTATTGATATACATGATATGTTAATTGTGATTTAGGAAGCAAAAAGCAAATGGGCAACATCGCTCTACCGAGCAATCAAAAAACAAATTAATATTGAAAAATTTATATACATAAGTTGTCCTAACCTACCCCTACAAAGTTATATATATAATTTAGATAGACTTGAATCTATGCTTCGTGTACCTGATGTGCTTTTATCTTGTTCATATTTTTTGGACTGGTTTTAGCTTAAGAAGATTTTTAAAGATTTTTCCCCTATACGTTTGTACAACTTTTTCCTTGTACTGTCCTTTAGGAAATTATGACTTTCAATATTTACAGTACTATCTTGAACATGTGATAATGAAACATTTATTAGACCTCACATGTATACATGTACATGCTGTTTTATTAGTTGATATTCCATGCATCAATGAGCAGCTATCTCAATATTTTTATTGGAGCTTTTAATGATGGGATTTTTAAGTAATTAATGTCATCAAACACACCCCTCTTTCTCTTTTTTTTTTTACAGAGTTTCCATTTTTGTACGATACCAGTGCTTGAAGTTTAATTTACATATCTTACCCCTACAAATTTTTAAGATCTTAAGCATGTTAATAATGAGTTCAAGTCCATTTTGCGGAATTTTTCAAAACATTTTTTTTCTGCAAATATCATTTGTAGCATTCATGTGTAAAACTGGTGCACGTATCGTATTACGAAATTTGAAGTAATGGTGATTTTTTTGTCGCATAAAGAATGATTAACCTGCTTTTAGATGACTTAAAGACATTTACATAAGCATTCAAGCACCTATAAGCCATCTTTAAGCATAGCTGAAAGAAGGTGTTATTCTTGTAGGAATGAAATATTTTCCTTACGGAATCCTTTCTTTGTAGTTCTCTTTCAAGGTATCGTATTCAAGGCATTTCTTTTCTTTAAGATCTACATCTAGAATGAAACTTTCAAACAAGATATTTTTTTCTTTTTGGTTTAAGGAAAATTTAAAGTAATCCAACACACACATTAGTCCAATTGCTCCAACAATATCTTTGTTCTTCTCAAGATCGGTAAACTTGGGCTTGACCACCTCAAAAACTGCCTGCAATGAATGATTTTAATGATGTTTTCAACATTAATATCGAAAGATAATTTTGATAAATCCATGCATAAAATTTATAACTGCAAATATTGCTCCAATAAATATCATTATGATTAATGCAAAAAATCTGGAAAATATTACTATCCATAAATGTTGAGCATTCTTGGTCTATCATAAAACATCATGCAATTAAGCTTTACAATCTAAATATTTGTATATATAAATCATTTGTTTTTAAAAATTGTGGCAAAATAATTGACAAAATATCCCCTTTATACATGTAGATGTTTGCGCCTTAGAGATCAGGAAATATTAACGTTATGCTTTTGCTTCATCCTAAAACATGATTCATGCATAACAGAGATGACAGCAATGAAAATAACAATTTCTTGTGTATTTTTACCTTTCCTACAGTTTGTCTGAATTCTGTCTCATTTTTCCATTTCTTCATATTGTTGCAATATGATTTTTTTAACCCCTTGTACAACATATTCATATTATCCATAAAATTGGTAGGTGTATAGTCAATTCCATCTTTACAAAAATGTCTCCATCTTGGAAAGTATCCTTTTACAAACAAGAAAAGATCAGTCTCCATCTTCTTCTCATAATCATCAAAGCCAGTAGCAGTCTTAATTGTTTGCCACAAACTTTTCTCTGGGAATGGATTTAGTACACCATCATACTGAAACCATACATCTGTGAAAAGAGTTAAACCAGTTTTTAAGAAAACAAGTCTTACCTGTGGTTACTCAATGGAACAAGAGGGCCATGGTCCACAATTGTTCACTTGAACTTAAAATTGCAGAAATTACTTATGAATGAAAAAATTAAAATATATGTTTGACCCCAACCTTTTACCTAAAGAGGGAGGGGATGATTTGAACAAACGTGAATTCTAAGCTAATTGAGGATGCTTCTATATTTCTTTACAAAAAGATAAAGAAAATTTCAAAAGATTATTTTTTCTAATAGTTTTACCTACTATTGCCGCACCAACTTACACCCGGGGGAATTTTAATCTTTATTTTAAAATATGAATAGTTATAGCTTAGCTGTTATTGAGAAAAAAAATTTAAAAAACTCATATATTTTGCAATGTAAAACTTTTATCTCCAATTATGGCCGTGCCCTACCCTGAGGGAGATCTCCTTTAATTTGTATGCCTCTGTATTAATTAGACTAAAATAAATTTGCTATTCTTGAGAACAAGATTTTTATGCAGTAAATTTTGTTTAATCAGTGAATTTGGCCAGATTAGGCAACATTCCGGATTAAACAACACTTAAAAGAAATGAATTTGCTGAAAAAGCATCAAAGCTGACATCGTATAAGGCATGATTTCTGAATACACAACAACTTCCAGATAAGACAAGTTTCACTGTAGATGTATTGTCTCCTATTTGTGGATGCACGCTATTCCACCTTGTCAACATTTAAACAAATTTGAATATTGGATCGGAACATTAAATAACAACCAAACAAATAAAACTACCCCTTGCACACACCTTATAAAGGTAACCTAATAAATCAAACATTTATTCGATCAGTGTCCTGTTCAGGCCTAGTACATGTATTCCGACGTTTTTAAAGCATTTTGACTTAAGTATATCACAATTTTTTACTCTGTAACTAAGTTTTAACTACAGAGATGTCCTTAAATCCTATTGAAAATATCTCGCCTTGGAGATCAAATGTAAAATAAAATTTGCACTATAGACAAAATATATGGCTACTGTCTTGAAATTTCCGATCGGAAACTCTTTGATCAAATATCTGAAGAATTACAGTTTTTTTGACATATTTAAGCCAGCTCTCCATACGTAGCAGCTAGGTTAACTCTCTGTTCAAGAGCGTAGCTTTACGTAGCGGCTATGTAGCAGCTACGCTGTTGAACGCACCCCTGTTCACACGGAAAGTTTAATTCGAATTAAACGTAAAGTTACTGCGAATCAGCTTCGCTTAGTGTTCACTCGGCGAATTTAATGCGAATTAGTTTAATTCGAATTCGTTTACTGCGCATTAATTACTTCGCATTACCTCCGTGTGAACGCTAAGCGAAGCTAATTCTAATTAAATTCTGACGCATGCGTAATGGCAAAATTTAGTCAAATGCCACTTGTCGGTGGTCAGCTATAGGTACTTGTGTTATTTTTGAGTGAAAAACTTAGGAAAATTTTGTTAATCATTAAAATGTGTATTCAGACACTTTGCCATTCTGTCAAATGGATCTATCTCTGCATAAGAAGACGTGATTTGTAAATGACGTCATAATAGCCGCGCTGACGCCGGGCTACAGAAGTAAAATTTTAATTCGCATTAGTTAACTTCGCATGAGCTGTCGTGTGAACGCAATTTGATTCGCATTAGTTTGATTTGCATTAGTTAACTTTGCATTAATTTACTGCGAATTAAACTCTCCGTGTGAACAGGGCATTACCGACGCCTTACTGTAGAAGAAAAATTTTAATTCGCATTAGCTGTCGTGTGAACGCAATTTGATTCGCATTAGTTTGATTTGCATTAGTTTACTTCACATTAATTTACTGCGAATTAAACTCTCCGTGTGAACAGGCATTACTGACGCCTTACTGTAGAAGAAAAATTTATATTTGCATTAGTTTACTTCGCATTAGCTGTCATGTGAACGCAATTTAATTCGCATTTATTTGATTCGCATTTGTTTACTTCGCATTAATTTACTGCGAATAAAACTCGTCGTTTGAACAGGGCATTAGTGTTCAAAATCTTGACGTTTTAATGAACGCTGAGTTTGTATTACGTATACGAGTACGCACCAAACATTCCAAGTACGTGCGTGCAATATCGAACGCCCCGTTGTTAACAAAAAAAGTCGTCTTGTCAAATTCTCTGGGTCAAATTAAAGAAAGGAGGTGGGATCCAGGTAAGATGTGTTTATTTTTATACACAAAAATACAATTAATACATGTAATTAAAATTTTAGTGCGTATTAGACCGATTTAAACAAAATTGAGCAAATCATAACGCTCTGTAAGGTCATCGGAATGATGCAATATTGAACACTTACAGGTCAGGCATTTATTTGAAATCCGATACTAAAAACATTGATTTGATTTTTTTAGTTGGAATATTTATTATGAATTATGAGGAAATACTTTAGCATTTGTATAGCCAACTCGTGCCAGTACTCACCAATATAAGTTCAATAACCCTATAATATTATTAACCATTTAAAGCTGTACATGTATTACCTCTGTTTAGGTGAGATAACAAGAGACTCATGGACCACAATGCAAATTAGTAAGACTTTGACCCAAGTATTCCGCATAAGATTTTTTCACAATATACATTTATTCATATATAGATTTTATCCTCTTTTTAGGCCCCTATTCTATACACAAGGCCCAAGATGCATTCCAAGTTATCGTTTAACAACAACGCATCAAGGATATAATTATACATATTAAGGAAGCTGGGGGTCAATATAAGGAGCTTTTCTTCTAAAGTAGATCAAAATAGTCTAAAAATGGCTACGACCACCCAGCTCCTTTACAATACAACAAGAGACTTACGTGCCTTATAAGCCACCTGAATATCATGTAACAATTTTCCAGCAATTGAGGTTGGTTCGTGTTTTAAACCTAAAGCCATGAAATTCAAAATTTTAAAAGAGGCACAATTGCTTATCATATGCTTATACACTTAACAGCTTACTTTGGTTACTTAATACCCAGAGGTAGATCAGAGTAACAAAGAGAAAATGCTTTTCCACATTATATACCAGGAGTTGTGCACTCCTTCCCTAAGGAAACACTGACCCTAGTGCCACATATTTTAAAATATTTTTATCATACATTTTATTTCATCATAAATGGTTGATTAATACCACATAACAAATTTCAAAGAATTAATTCAATTTCAGACTTGGTACCCCCTCCCGGTACTCCTGCCCAGAGGCCCTAAAATTAACCATTTTGAAAGAGGTACTTTTTGGCAAAGTACCCAGGAGCAAAGGAAAACGTTTTCATAGAATTCATAGAATTCATGCATTTCCACTACATTATCATTGTAGCCCTGCCCACACACCAGAACCCCTGACCCCGGGGACTTGAAATTCACTACTGTAAATAACTTAATTTTCGCGACACCTTATTTTCGCGAGATAGTCATTGACTCTTTATTAGCGAGACAAAATTTTCACGACTCGTGCTCATTTGTCTATTAAATCTTAAGGAAATCTATTATACGCGAGAATGAAATTTTCGCGAGCACATCGTCTCGCGTATTTACGCGAAAATAAAGTTCTCGCGAATAAAAAGTGATTTACAGTAATTATCTACAGGATATTGAATGGTAATAATTAAATCACCTGTCATTTTTAATCATTTGGTAAAAGCCTGTTAGTTTTATTCTTAAAAGATATTTATCTTTAATATAAAAAAACACCCGCATTAAAGGAAGGTTTTTGCTTTGTTAGATCTGTTCTCTCTCTGGCCACCAGACAGAATTGTTACAGAAAGCTACCATACAACAGAAACTCAAAGCCATCAGGTAAATAAAACAAGTACAGAAAGCTACCATACAACCGAAACTTAAAGTCATCAGGTAAATAAAACAAGTACAGAAAGCTACCATACAACAGAAACTGAAAGTCATTAGGTAAATAATACAAGTACAGAAAGCTACCATACAACAGAAACTTAAAGTCATCAGGTAAATAAAACAAGTACAGAAAGCTACCATACAACAGAAACTCAAAGTCATCAGGTAAATAAAACAAGTACAGAAAGCTACCATACAACA
>PRKT01000004.1:54356-82545 GCA_003671525.1 Saccostrea glomerata | reverse complement strand
ATATATATATATATATATATATATATATATATATATATATATATATATATATATATATATATATATATATATATATATATATATATATATATATATATATATATATATATATATATATATTGTTTATCAATGAAAGTTACGAAAATACTATAAATTACACCATTAAAATTAAACGCGTTATAAAGTTATCAAATTCTAATTTTTTTATAACCCTGCTAGGAGAGAAATGCCTATTTCTAAAAAATACATCACGTGACGCCGTCGTTACTTTTAGATTGATAAACAAACACGGCCTGAAGAAAACAAGGTAGGCCATTAAGATACAACTAACTTTTGACGTGGATGACAAGCGTCTTACTCTTAATGGCACTTATCTTTTAATGTAATAAGTATCAACCATCTACTCAGTTATGACCCATATTAACCTTTTATTAATAATTGTTATCAAAATGCAATATACCTCGTTGTCTGTGATTTCCCGTGGACATGCGTGTTTATATATAGCCAGGCCTACTTTTACGCACTTTATCAATATTCATGAGAAGACTGAATTTTTAATTGCCAGCAGATATTGTTTCATTGTTTTGTCATTACAACGACGTCTATAGTAAAATTTTGTGGAAATAATTATTTTTCATTACACTTCATGTGTTTCAAATCATTTTGTTTCACACAAAAGTCGGCGTTCATATAATGTGTAGGACTAAAGAAAATTTTTAAAATATGCAATTATTTTTTCACTAATTCATAATTATTTCCCCTTGAAAATAGGCGTTGCCTTTCACTTAAACAAACTTGAACTCCCTTTACCAAAGGATTCTTTGTCCCAAATTCGGTTGAAATTGACGCAGTGATTCTTAAGAAGAATTCAAAAATATGAAAAGTTAACGACGACTCCGAAAGTCAATCCCGAAGTTTAGATTTTTTATCAGGCAATTGTCTACTAACTTTTTTACGGGGTATTGAAATTTAATCAAGAAAACCTTTTACCTACATGTACTTCAATTTATACATATACATGTAATTTATCTGCCTTAAAAGTTCAGCCCCAGTGAATAAAATGTAAGGAAACTGGAATTCAGTTTCATACCAATTATTACCTGGACCATTATCTCTATAAGGGAGTTCTCTTCTATTTCCCTGATCTCTTTTTGTATGCTTGTAGTAATACTCCTCAACAGGATTGTTGAAGTTATCGTTGACTATGACACAGTAGGAGTATGTTAATGCCAAGTCTTTTTTTGGAATCATCACCTTTGCTGTTATTGCTGAACATCCATCAACAGTCCTGAAAAAATTCACAGACAGAAATGACTTAATATGAAGAACTGGAGGTTCTGATGAGCAGTGATAAAATTACTATATCAAAAAATCAAAACGTTGAAATACATGTACGACCTTCTGTGAAAAAATTGTCTCTGTGACAAGCAACTTTTTAAAAAAGATTTTATATATGTGCTACATTGATTCATCTGACATTATCACATGAACTAATAATAGAAATTACGTTTCATACTGTATCGGTCTTGTTGGGTGAAATTTCATTCCATCCAATGCTACACTGAATCGTATGTAAACACGGCTTTTATTTGGATTGACCAGAAATTTGGGTGATGCAATTGCATAAAAATCAACTTCAACTTTTTCAATTCTGCTTCTCTTCATTTTATTTGTATTTCTGCAAGTAAGTTGTTACAAAACTTTAATCATTTTAAATATTACAGTCTTTTAACAGACTTTAATTATACTGCTTCGAAATATAAAGTTTCTGGCAACAGACTTGATACTAAGTAGCTATGAATGGTAACACTGTTTATATTTGCATGTATGAGTCCAAGTTTATCTGCATATTAAACTTAAACTTCAAGTTTAAAAGATGAAAACCAAACAGAAACTGTTAGTAGTAGCATTTGAAAGAATTCCAAACATATTCTAATCATTCTAAAAAGGGACAAACTTTGAAAAAAAGCTCCTAGTCATGTAGCTGCGCTGTCGGAAAGCTTTAATTAAAGTTTTGTGATTTCTGACTTCGTATTTGAATGATTTACGGGGCCTGGAAGGCAGAATCACCTTGCGTAACATGTGCATTTTGTGAAATGCAAATACAAATATTTTTTCTGGTTTGTATGTTTGTTGCAGTGGGTGCCCTCAGTATTCTTTACGGAATGTCTGATGTACCACATACACCATACCAAATTTTCAGCACTAGCTGGAATATACTAGTAGGGCTAGCTATGACATAATTTTACTACCCTAAATAAAATTCTTCCAGAGCCCTCGGCTTAAAAGTATCAAAAATCAAATGACATTTTTGTTTCTTTCTTTTAGATTTAATTATCAACTTCATTATCTTATTTCAGGAATAAATCTTTATTATTACTTTTTTCGTCATATCATTATCATTTATTTGATGTTTTAATTGAACTGATTTGTTTGAAACAATTGATCCAATTCAATGCGCTGTAAAATAAACATTTTTAATGATGACGTTTTCGTAAATATTAACCAAATCAGTGTTTAACAGTCATTCCATTTGTTAAAAAAATGTTTAATACCTCCAGGCTACCTAAACGACAAATAATACATAACCAACCAAAACGTGGACAAGAAGATAAGAAAATCATAGAAAAAGTTGAATATTTTCTAGCAAAATTCATAACTACATTTTTAACTCAAATGCGCAAAAGAAAAATAGCATTAAATCCTTAAATGTCATAAATATAATAAGAAAGACATAAATACCCGGTACTACCAGTATCTGCAAAGGTTCTTCCATTTATTGATGCAGAATTATTCTGATTCTACAACAAATCAAGTGGTCAATGAACCACAATCTCGCCTGAATTACACTCAAAAGACGTATAACATATTTTTTTTAAAAATAAGTATAAGGGATTTACTTTTAACATATTAATTTAGCTGCAGAACTGTAGCTTATACTTTTCGAAGAGCTACAATTCGGCAGCTATAGTATATGTTGATGCAAAGTTTTCTATTAATTT
Organism: Saccostrea glomerata; assembly: GCA_003671525.1. Classification (NCBI taxonomy): domain Eukaryota; kingdom Metazoa; phylum Mollusca; class Bivalvia; order Ostreida; family Ostreidae; genus Saccostrea; species Saccostrea glomerata. The sequence continues at coordinate 79,543 of PRKT01000004.1, read as the reverse complement.
AAATTTCAAAATGTTCTTCTAACACATTTACAGTACATGAGAACCTACATTCTGATTATTACAGTCTCCAACGTTAATGGCAGGTGAATCAACATTTGTCCCATCTTTATGCTTTTCTTGTTGATGTGATATTGGTTGAAATGTTGATTCATTTTGCATGTAAGAGGCTGCCATGTAATTTTCACTGGTTACTGTGGATTGAAATGCTGTTTTCTCAGGCTCTGATGGACCAGAAGGTAATGGCAATGGATTTGAATTATTGGTATTGCTGTTAGAACCTGTAAAGACATAATTGTAAAGTCTCATTATGCAATGGCTTATGATCAAATATTATATTTTTATTTGAAAATTCATGATTATTCATGACTATCAGCCTTTGGAGCTATATATGAAAGACATTATTTCGTATGTTTGTTTTTTATTACCGAATGAATATCATCAATAACTTAAGTTGGGCGTTTATCACAAATTGCCTCTCTCCTTTCTGGCGTCACGTCATTAGAGACAAACCGGTCACGGTAGCCTAGTGGTAGAGCGTTCGCTTCGTGATCGGGAGGCCCGGGTTCGATTCTCGATCGCGGCGCCGCGTCATACCTAAGACGTAAACAAAGGTAGTGACTGTTCCTTCGCCAAGCGCTCGGCACTAGAAGTGAAAGTCACGGGTCTTTCGGATATGACCTTAAAAACGTAGGTCCCGTGTCACGGTAGGCGTCGGCACGATAAAGAACCCTCACTGCTCAATGGCCCTGAGTGCCGAGTATAGGTCTAAATTTGAAGCCCTTCACCGGCATCGGTGACGTCTCCATATGAGTGAAAAATTCTCAAGAGGGACGTTAAACAATATACAATCAATCAACAATCAATCATTAGAGACAACAAGGACACAGAAATTGTCACTTTTCATTAGATGTACCAGTAAATCGGAACAGGTCCTGAATATGTATTAATTTCCTTAGAACACCATATTGTGGAGAATATGGACGTTAAGATTAAGAGAGAAGGTTTTGAACTAATCAAAATGCCAAGCTTTCTGAGCAACTCAGTTTACAGCTCATGATTAATCAAATATAAAATGAGTCACAAAGTTCTTGTTATTTTATTTAAAAATTTATTTTGTTTAATTATTAGTTTATCATTTCGGGTATTTTTAGCCGCAATACTGCTCAGTCTGAAAATGGGGGAGATAATTGACAAGCCAAAACAGATAAAAAAAACAAAGATAAGCTTAATGCCAAGCTTTCTGAGCAACTCAGTTTACAGCTCATGATCAATCAAATATAAAACTGAGAACAAGATTAATTGCGAAACAATGATTCCCCCATACATGGCAGCTTAGGCCACGACTCCCACGAGGTATCCCAAGAAAGGTCTTGTCACAAGGAAAACACCTGTGAAATTTGAAAATCTAGTCCAACTTCAAAAGTTGTAGTTAAAGTTAATGTTTTTCTAAGTCAGTCAATGTCTAAGATCAAGGTCAAGTGGTTAAAAATATTCATACCCATTAAAAGAACATAATAGTATAACTGATCATCCGAATATGCTGATATGCAATGTGATAATAAGAATTTATTCCACAATATTTAGCATATAACATGTATAAGGCTATTTAAAAAAAATTTGGTTGCCTTCCCCCGAATAGACTGACTAAAATTCAAAACTTTTTTACATTGCAAGACAGGATGTTTTTTTTTCTTTTTATCTTATCTCGTTAACAAATATTTTGAAATTTTCTGGGAAAATTTTTTTTCAACCTACCTACCGACTTAATAATTTCACCCTGATTTGGGATAGGGCAAACAAACATTGTAATCAAGATGGTCTTGCCAACTGGTTTTGACATTATATTGTCTGACTTACTTTCATATTTTCATAAGATACTTTCATATCATTTATTAAATATGACTTTTTCCTTTTTACTTAAATTATATATTAAAAGAAATAACCAGAACACAATTTGAACATATTTTAGTGAATAAATCAAAAGGATTGGAAACATTTACAGGCCATTATTAGATTTGTAAGAATTGTGGGAAACTCGTTTTATTTCATATTTATAATAAAATAACTAGAAGCCTGTTTTGTTTCCATGGCAACATATTAATTTACATGTTACTCATTTAATTGCAGAAGTTCTATTTAATTAATTGAAAGAAATTGAAATACTTGACATATATTCATATTACATAACAATTTGTTCAATTTGGTAAAACATGTTCTTAAATTATCTTCTCTGTTATTTGTGATAAATGGGGGGGGGGGGGTGTTCATGCAATAATTTCTAGAAAGTTGTACATTTACTCATTCATTATTTTTGTATTCTCACAAAACATTAGAATATAAAGTTTATTTCATGATACTTGGTTGCAAATATATCAGTAGTCAAAATGGTGAAAAATTTCATTGAATACAACATGTATTACTAAAAAAGTCAAATTTGGCAAATTGCCAATTTTCAAGCAATAATTTCTAGGAAGATTTTGATTTACCCATTAATTTTTTTTATTCTCATAAAATCTTATAATATAGTTTATTTAATGATGTATGGTTACAAACATATCTGTTGTCAAAATGGTTAAAAATTTCATTGAATATTAGTAAAAAAAGTCAAATTTGGCAAATTACCAATTTTCATGCAATAATTTCTAGAAAGTTTTTGATTTACCCATTATTTTTTTTTATTCTCATAAAACCTTAGAATATATAGTTTATTCAATGATACATGGTTACAAATATATCAGTTGTCAAAGTGGTGAAAAATTTCATTGAATATGACTTAAAAAGTCAATTCTGGCAAATTGCCAATTTTCATGTAATAATTTCTAGAAAGTTTTTGATTTACCCATTGATTTTTTTATTCTCATAAAACCTTAGAACATATGGTTGTTTTAATGATACATGGTTTCAAATATATCAGTTGTCAAAATGGTGAAAAATTTCATTGAATATGACTAAAAAAGACAAATTTGGCAAATTACCAATTTGCTAACAGCCTTAATGCTGCGATGAAAATTCGCTTAATCTCAGTTCAAATATCTTGAATAAATTTATTTCTCATATTTAAGTAATATGAGCTCAGAGAATATTCTACTCTAAATCCATTCATTACTTTCAAATGAAAGTACAATGAACAACAAACACACAATTTGGACATAGCAACGATACGCAGCAGCTTTATTTGCACAGTGTACATAACATAATATGTAAAATATGAAAATCAGTTTGTATATATACATGTTTATGTTGGATTGAATAAATCATGATAAAATTTAAACTTTATCGTGCTCTACGTGTCGTCCTAAACTGGTATTTAAACCACTATTCACCTTCTATATAGCCTTGCTAACGAGGACTGTTCAAAAGAACCACGTGATATTCACCAGGTATTCGAATGAAAACCTTGCAATTTCGAAAAAGTAATTCATTATCACACCAAGTAGAAATTGATTTCTGTCTAATTCGTTCCTTAAACGAAAGAAATCATATTACTTTTCATGTAAATTTACACTAATTTATTGAATGTGCACTAATTTAATTTAAAACAGCAAAATTTGCGTAATCGAAGGGTTCTAAATATAAAATCCTTGTTACCATGGCAACCAAATTGAAAAGTTAGTCTTTAACATCATATTTATTAAAGATATGCCAATTGTAGTAAATGGTGTGAAATTCAGCTAAATCGGAGACATGTTATGTCCACGACATTTATTTAAAATTTTGATTTTTATAGAGAATTGATATTATAAACAAGAAATTAATACTAGGAAAAAGGTCAAGTGAGCAACCTCACCCCCCCCCACCCCCTTTGACATCGTGCCTGTCATGTATTTTCCTGGGACATAACAGCCCGGAGGACCGGGCTGCTCTATACATACGTATAAGTTTAAGTGTTGGTGTAGAGGGATTGAGGGGGGAAAAGGTTTTCAGAAATAAAGGTTTTTTAAAGATTAAATAGATTGCTAATCAGAATGTTCTTTCCCTTTATAAATAATGAGATACATAATATATTTACTTCCATAAATTGAATCTGTAAAAATATATATCTTTTTCATATTTAATATATAAAATTACATGTACTTATCATTTACTATCGAAAAAAATGGCAGTTCCCTTTTTTGGAACATTGAATTTTACATATTGCATAAAAAATAATCCACACCATTCGTTTTTTTGTATGCTTAATGTGGAATACATTATGAATATATATAGGTGATGCATGTGTCTGGCTTCAATTTATATTTATGTAGCCAACATTTACCTTGGGAACTGACAAAGTTTAAAAGGGTAGATGTACATGTACTTTGTTATTTGAATAAAAAGTCCGCCGACAACCTGTATTATACGTAAAATAATCTCCTCATGATCCTGTGATCAAAATAGTTCCAAGCGACATCTAATACGATAAATACTGATAAAACAAACGGGGCAAGGCACTTTTAGACGGATGAGAAACAATCTGATTAAAATCAGATCCTTTGATCCGCTCAAATAGATCGCTAAACTAGGATCTGATCGAAGAAACCCTCTTCAGGGTAGCTGCAGAACTGTAGCTCTCTGCTTGGGAAATTCGGACAGATAAAGCAGAGAGCTACAGATCCAAGTGTTTTAAAAACCTTCGATTTACGCCGACGATTTTTTGTCGCTACTTTATGTATTAATTTCGTGTACGTTTAAGTTTTCTCTGGCTTTTAGAATGGTATCCTATAATGATTCATATATTTAACCCCTTATATTTGATACTTTGTTTACCTTTTAACAGTCCGAATCAGTCCTGTATATAATTTGCATTCTTAGTCAAGCAGCTTATAATTTTAGCTTACTCTTATGTTAGTTATGATCTCTTAGAATGATTTTAGGTTTTATGTTTTTATGATTATTGTGTTGTATTTAATTACACATTTATTTAACTACTTGTATATCTGAAATAGTGTCTGTTAAGCGCCTTAGAGTAAATTATTTCAAATAGGGCGCTATACAAATATTATTATTATTATTATATTATTTTGTAATGTTGGTTTAAAATAGTTCCATTCTGACGTCAGTAACAACAAACAGCCATTTGTTAGCGTTGAGAGGTAGGTAAATGACCAGGAATTGAAGTTGAATCTGTGAATAATTATTAAAATACCATTTAAAATTATTTTCAAAGCTGGGAAAAGTATAAAATACACAAAATTATACCCATATTGAGGGACAAAAAATCGTCGGCGTAAACTGAAGGTTTTTACAACGCTTGAATCTGTAGCTCTCTGCTTTATCTGTCCGAATTTTCTCAAGCAGCGAGCTACAGTTCTGCAGCTATAGTCTGCCAAGAGAAAGAATACAGTCTTTTCTGTACAGAAAAGTCGTACGTACTTGCTTTTGTCTTAAGGATTTCAATCCCTCATGGTACCAAATTCTCTAACCTTAAATGTCCGTCAAATACACAATACTCTGATATCATATTAAAGCATTTTATATTGGAAAAGGATTGCCCACGAGAAATTTTCAAAAAGTTTAATAATTAAACAGAAGTTAATTAACAAAGATTGCATTGAAGTCTATGGGGAAAAGCGTTTTTTCAAAATAAAAATTCAAATAATTTAAATATCAATAAATCCTGTGGTGGAAAGATGCATTGAAATATCATAAATAGAATGATAATTGAAAACAATTTTTTTACCAGCTAAATTTTTTTTAATTGATTTTTTTTTATTAATTAAAAAAGGGGAGATAACTCTAACCAAAATTCAAGGTCATGAATTAGGACACATCCCACTAAACATACTGATAGTAATGAATGTGAAGTATGTCTAAATAAACTGAGTATTCAATGCCTACATATCTGTTATGTCTTCAATTTAATTGAATTTCTTCCTATTATGGATTGAAGACCTTAAAATCAGATCCTTTGATCCGCTCATAAATATCGCTACACAAGGAACTGAAGAAACCCCATTTATAATTAGTGTCATCTTTTGGTGACCTTTCTGATAAAAAGTATTCATTAAAAGTTTAACCAATCAGAGAGATTGAATTAAACTGACATTCGAGAAAATGAATGTTAAAGTGAAAGTAGCTTCGGAGAATATATTAACGTTTTGTACCAAACAAAGAGCTAAAAACCAAGACAAAAGCAAGTATTTATGATATTTTGTACGGAAAAGACTGCTGTCGTTCTCTTGGCAGTCAGTCGTACTCGGGCGAGGAACGGCTGTAATGTTAAAGGCATATCTTGAAAATTTTAGTATCTGCGGGAATATGCAGTTCTCAAATTATATAAATGCAAATTTAGGACCAGAGGTTGTGTTGTATTTAAAATATCGAAACAAAACTTAAAACTGGATGAGTAGACTCTGTAAATATTTAAGACACGGTTGCCCTGACAAAAATACTATAGTAAATTATGAAAATTTGAATAGTTAATTCAAATGCTTATTTACGAAAACTTAATGAGCTCATTTTCGTAGGTAAAAAAAGATAAAATTTTCGCGTTATAACGCGAAACTTTCGCGAAAAAACGCGTAACTTTCGCGTTATAACGCGTAACTTTCTCGATATAATGCAAAAATTTCGCGATATAACGCGAAACTCTAGCGATATAACGCGTAAGTTTTGCGATATAACGCGAAACTTTCGCTTTTTAAAACGCGTTACTTTCGCGATATAACGCGTTACTTTTGCAAATAAACGCGTTACTTTCGCGAATAAACGCATAACTTTCGCGTTATAACGCGACATAATATGCATGTAAAAATGTCACTCAGGAACATTGATCTTGACTGACAGATTAGAACGGGAACTCTCAGGAATTTATTTATTAAATATCATTTCCTAAGAAGATGTACTGGAGAAATGATGCAGAATAGGATAGACTAGTCATCAGAATATTTTTTTAAATCTTACCATTGTATTAATGAAATGAGTTTTACTTTCTTGTACATGTTTTTCAATTGTTAAAATTTAATTTAATTCTTTAGACTGATTATTTTTTATAGAAAATCTCCACTTGACACTTTTTTCAAGCTTTTTATAATCGGTAACATTCACTACAACTGCACCACTAGTAAATTAAGCAATCAATCATTTTGGACAAAAACTTATAGACTGTAGAAACATAACGTTAAAGTGAATGAACAATGTATAATTCATGAGCTTAACGGGTCATATAATGCTGTTTAAATAACAATTATAATTGGATATTGTTAATTACAAATTTATTGAGAAGGAAGAGGGGTCTCTAAATTTTCTCCATTATTTATATATTTGGTTATAGAGAAGTTCGTGGACTAGCCATAAATAAAAACTATGAAGGTATACAGCAGAGTTCGTACACTTTTTGAATCGTCAATGTTTTCGTAAGCAGTGGAATGACAACGTGGTTCAACCTCAAAATAGGACATAATATTTCCACAGTGAATCCATTGGAGACAAATGAAATTCTGCTATCCAATTTTCACAAATGCGTCGGGACACAATTGACAAATTTACCTCATTTAAAGATCTTGATCTTTATAAAATAAAATTATTTCAAATTCTCTAGAGAGTGCATAAAATAGACGCCGGAAAGGTGTGATTTTCCCCGAAATTAATAATCTTGAAGTTTAACTTTTGAAAAACTTGCATAAACTTTGAATTGTTTGAACAGCGTTGAGAAAGACAATTTGTAACGGTAAAGATGGATTGAATAGCAAGAAAGCTTACAATTTGTCTTGTAATAGTCCAAGATCAAATAGCCTTTTGCTTTTCATTGTATGAATAAACATGATGTCAAAATCAAAAGAAAGTTGAGACTAAAGCAAATATCTGATTAAACAGCAAAAGTTTCGCGTTATAACGCGAAAGTAACGCGTTTATTCGCGAAAGTTTCGCGTTATTTCGCAAATGTTTTGCGTTATATCGCGAAAGTTTCGCGTTAAATTGCGACAGTTACGCTATTATTCGCGAAAGTTACGCGTTATAACGTGAAAGTTTCGCGTTATAACGCGAAAAAAATATTTTTTTACCTACGAAAATGAGCTAATTGGGCTTTCGTTCTTATTGAAGTTGATTGAGCAATATTTTAGTTTTAAATGCTAAATTTCATTTTATATCTCTCTTCATAAAGAAAAACTTCCACAACATCAGCATTTAAATATTTTTGTCTTATCTATCAGTCTATCGGTGCGAAAGAAACCTCACATTAAAATTTATACTGTGTACTTTATTCTTTAGGTGGGGGTCGGGATTACAAGGGAAGAGTTTTACATCTAAAGCTTTTATGAATTTTGACCATGATATATCATAAGGATATCTGGAATGGGAATCCTTAACATTATTCCACAGTTAAATAGTTTTTCACCACCGTACGTCAAAGTTTTTAAGTTTTTTACTGAAGTACATCAACTTTTCAATGTTTCAGCTTTAGTATTTCAAATTTTCACTATTTTAAATCAAGATTCCAATTTTTTTATATATTACATGTAAATCAAGTTTCATAGTTTTCACTAAAGTAAATCAAAGTTCTAATACAATTCTCTGTTATCCATGGACTTTCAGTAAGGCGTGGCATTCTTTTATGACCCCTGTTAGGGAATAGGGGTCACAATAAGTAAAGTGAATTACAAGGGGTAAATCTGGTAAAGAACAACACGGCCAAAGCTTCTCAGGTGAGCAATGTAGCCCATGTGCCCCTTGTTTGTGAGGACATGTCCAGTTCTGCAGCGCACTGAAAGTAATATACGCTATAACGTGCGCCCATTTTAAAATACGGCTGGAAATTTATATATTTTGTTTACCAATAAAAGTTACGAAGATGCTGTAAATTACACCATTTAAATAAAATTCGTTATAAAGTTATCAAATTATAATTATTTATTATCCTGCAAGGAGAATAATGTCTATTTTTAAGTAAATCCACCACGTGACGCCGTCGCTACTTTTAGATTGATAAACAAACACGGCGTCAAGAAAACGAGGTAAGCCCTTTGAGATACAACTCACTTTTGACATGGATGGCGTGTTACTATTAATATAACTTATCTTTAAATGTAATCAGTATCAACCATCTATACTCTGTTATGACGCATATTAACCTTTTATTAATAATCGTTGTCAAAATGCAACGTGCCTCGTTGTCTATAATTTCCCGTGGACATACGTGTCTATATTTAGACCTACTGTTTACGCACTTCCTTTATCAATATTCATGAAAAGACTGAATTCTTGATTGCAGATATTGCTTTATTGTTCTGTTATTACAACGAGTTTTATAGTTAAATTTTGTGGAAATATTTTTTTTTCATTACACTTTATGTGTTTCAAATCATTTAATCATTTTGTTTCACATACAAATCGGCACCCATACGGCGTATATTACTTGAACAAAATCATGCTTTCAACTGTTTTAAGAGATTTTACTGGCACTGTATATATATAATAATCTCATACACACGGTGCAGTAATGCTTAAATAAGGAAGGGGGGAGGGAAATGACAAACATCCAATCTTTAAAGATCTTTGGTTTTCTAGTGGTAAAAAGGGTAGTAAAATTTGATATATGTATTTCTTACTATATGCATGATGTGTCCTAGAACCTTGGGTCCTTCCGCACTTGGAGCATATATTGGAAGTGTCGGGAGTCATAATGTTGTCACATGGTGTACCATTCTTCAACATTCCACTGCACATTTTTGCGCCGGGTTGAAAACAAGCAGGATTTATCCTCCATCCACAGTGATTGCAAAACCTCTTTCCTTCTTTGATTTCCTCCCCACAGGGTTCAGGGGTTCTGGCCCCATCCTGAATGGTACAGGGACACGGGACTGTCTTTCCTGTGGTATCCCTCAACACTTTCTGTCCACAATCGGGACAAAAATTGTCTTTGTTCTGAAGTGGATTACTGCACTGAACACAGTTCATGGTTTCTTTGTCTTCTGCAAAAATGGATGAAGTATATGAAATATAAGAAAATCAAGGTTGGATCCAATGCTAGCAGCACTACCTGGTATGTGTTCTCCAATAACGGTTACTGTTGTTCTCTTTCTTTTTAGTCACATGCAACATACTTACAGTATCTACTTATTCATTTAATACATGTTCCGGTAGTAACATGTACACATCCGCCAGAATGATACGTAATTACAAAGTATTTAAACATGAACAAGATGAACCTGAAAATTGATTAGAATACTATTTTTTCATTATTTTAAGAATATATTTGTTGGAGTTGTAATTTTTAAAAAAGTGAAAAAAGTGGTTTTCAGTTGGGACAGCTAGAGCCATTTCATAGGACCTGCATGCAAGGGATATGAAGCCCTCTCAGAGCACATTAAATAATGTTTTCCTTTTAAAGTTATTGAGTGGACCCTGAGCTTAAGTCAGAATGTTTTAGATGTTAGCCCCGAAGACATCTTACGTTAAGGACAATTCGCCCTCTTCGAAATAAAACTCACCAATCATTGGCAAAACTCGCTTAAAGACAGATAATACAAACACATTTTTATCTTTGGAGGATTCCGAATATCATGTCACAGTTTTAGAAAAGTGGATAGTTTTTTAAATATTTTTCTCCTTAGACTTGGAGAATGAAATATCTTTTATATTTCCCCAAAAACGAGCACAGAGTTATCGTGGTAAAATTATTCAATCTTCATTCATTGCCCTCTTTTTTTCTTCCAAAATGGTTCTAAAGGAGTACAAAGTGAACTAGTATTATAACATTTACTCAATAACCTTCTGAATTCTCTTGCGTAAAAGAAATGGCACCTGGACGATAGTTTATATTTTAATGAAACTACATTTATGGACAATTTACATTTGGTTAGAATCAGTCTATGTGATATGTCTGATTTTTTACCCTTCTGTTTTCGGCATTAGATTGATTAATTGATTGATTGTATATTGTTTAACGTCCCTCTTGAGAATTTTTAACTCATATGGAGACGTCACCGTATGCCGGTGAAGGGCTTCAACTTTAGACCTATACTCGGCACTCAGGGCCATTGAGCAGTGAGGGTTCTTTATCGTGCCAGCGCCTACCGTGACACGGGACCTACGTTTTTAAGGTCATATCCGAAAGACCCGTGACTTTCACTTCTAGTGCCGAGCGCTTGGCGAAGGAACAGTCACTACCTTTGTTTACGTCTTAGGTATGACGCGGTGCTGCGAACGAGAATCGAACCCGGGCCTCCCGATCACGAAGCGAACGCTCTACCACTAGGCTACCGTGACCGGTTTTTTCGGCATTAGATGCACTCGGCTCGGTATAAATTTAAAAAGTTTTATTTCAATTTTTCCAGCAAGCTAACATATTTTTTAATTTGTTTTCATCCGTAGACTTTTACCTACAATTGTCTAAATTTGTTATTTTGTTTAAGCATTAACTAATATTTTCAAAGTGTCATTTTTGGAATGCATGAAAATACAGCAGGTTATTGAGTAAATGTAATATATAACTTCAGTTTGTGCTCTTTTAGAAACATTTTTGAAGATAAAAAAGGTAAATGAATGAAGATCGAACAACTTTACCATGATTACTATATTTTTGTACTTCATTATCCAAGCCGAAGGAGAAAATCAAAGACCTACCTTCTTTTTTAAACCTGTGACATGATATTAAGTCTCCCAAAAAAAATTGTTTGTATCATCTGTCCTTTAGGAGGTTGGCTCATGTCATCAAAATATTGAGAATTTTTTGTCAAGTATATATTTAGAATCTACACACATAGCTACACATGTAATTAAAATATGGGGATTAGTGCGCTTCTTTTAACACTATGAAGCAATTCATATGATTTTTTGCACTGTAACTACGAGGGTTGTCCCGTAAAATCGTTGACAAAGCGTTTTTCTCGAAAAGTAATGGGCGCACTAAGCTGAAAATTTCAGTAAATGTTTATTTATAATATTTAATTGCAGGATAACTTTTTTGATAAAATATAGGCAAAAATAAAGATTTTATTATGCTTGAGTGTGCACGGGGTATTGTCCTACGGCACACGGTCAAAAATCCAATAAAACATAAATATATCAATAAAATATAATGTTTCAGTTGTAAATCGCTTTGATATTGGTGGAAAATAAACATTTTTATCGTTTTTTGTCAATAAACATATTTCCCACCCCCGTGTCACACAAAAAGCTTTGGTATGAATTTGTGAAATAACATTCCAAATGACCTGTAAAAAGGAATTTTTGTGACACGAGGGGGGGGGGGGATGTTTTAAAAATATTTTCCGTTTTCCGTTGATTTCTTTAGTGAAAAACACAGGTTTTACCATAATTTTAAAGTTATCTCTCTTTGTTTTCCCAAAAAGTAATGTTTCATGAAAATCCATATTATTATCTATAAAAAATATTAAAAATTCTTTGAAAATGTTAACTTTTGAAAATTGACTTGCAGGTAGGCGGGAGAACAATACTATCGTTCGCACTTCTTTGTATCAATGAAATTCCTAAATATATATTCAGAAAACAATATAAAAAGTAGGGGTATGTGGTTAAACTCTAAGATTGTACTTAAAAAGTGCTAATTTAAAGCTTAAATTGGGCTATTTATTCCATGAACATTCATGATAAATTTGATATAATTGCCAAATATGATGATAGATTTCATGAAAATTAAATTGATATATAATTTAGGACCAATATACAATATGTCAATACAGAAAATCACTTTGTGTGCAGGTTGCATGTAAAAATTAAGGAAAATATTTTTAAAACATCCCCCCCCCCGTGTCACAAAAATTCCTTTTTTACAGGTAATATGGAATGCTACTTCACAAATTCATACCAAAGCTTTTTGTGTGACACGGGGGGAACATATGTTTATTGACAAAAAACGATAAAAATGTTTATTTTCCACCAATTTCAAAGCGATTTACAACTGAAACATTATATTTTATTGATATATTCAATTTATTTGTTTGCCTAAGACAAAAAAAGATATAAACAACATTTAATCATATCCAAGACTATTTCAAGATATGGTGATGCCTGAAACTCCGATTTCAATCGAAATATCGTCTACCCCCCCCCCCCTTTTTTCCAAGAGCTGGAATTATGGATAATTAACGCTTTAGCGCTGTTATTAAGACAATTAATCAAATACCATTGAACTGTTCTTTGTATTAAACAAAGATTTTATGGCCAAATTGCTATTTCATTTTGAATTGAATGGTTCCAAATTGTAGGCGGCAATAAAGAGTCAGCGTGCGTATTTCTTCTTCAAAAAGAGAAAAAATTCTTTTTCTTCTAAAAATCCTCCCGCCTCAAATTATAGTTTCACACTAACTTTTTCGGTATCGAATTTAATCATAGGGGTTTAAATGAAAATAGTTTAATTATCAATATAGAATCCATAGTCATTTTAAGACTTAATGAATTATTCAGAATATTTTAAATACGGGTCAGGACAAAATCTGCTGAAAAGCTTAAAATCAAACTTTGATGGAGAAATATATAATTATAATTATAACAGGGAAATTTCTGCAGACTTTAAAGCGCTAAATATTTTCATAAGCAATGATGACATATGTTTGAAATGTGTTATTTTTCAAACCCAACGGCATGTATACAATCCACTGAACGGGCTTCGACTCTTTATGACGTCACTGAGAAATTACCTCAAACGATTATCTATATACACATCTATGACTTCTTGACCCCGTACCGGTATTTATACAGTTATAGATACACATTGCTTTCAGTAGTGTTATATAGAGGAAAACATTTGCAAATGTAAAAATATCTGTTTAAAAATAAAGCTACAAACTAGAGTTACTAGAGCTTTGTATATGAATTGTTAAATTATTTATAAAGTTCTTTGACAGAAACATTTACTGGTATAAAAAAGATGTAGAATCTTTATTTCATATTTTTTAAAGACAACTGTAGCCATGGAATCTGGTATAAAGTTGTTTTAAATTGCATCTTTCTCGACTTTTTTAAATCAAAAATCTTTGAGTTTTCAAAAAAATTGAGCCTTGTCTTCTGTAAAAATTACTGGATGCAGAAAAAATGAAATGAAGAGAAGGAAGTGAATAGAAAATTATCAAATGAAAAAAGTTAGATGAACCATCTCGAAATAATGATTTTTTTATCAAAAGAGATAGTAAGAAGATTTGATGGGAAAAAAGAACAGAAAAAGGGAATAATTCAGAATATGAAAAAGATTAGTAGATCTTAGAATGAAATCTAAAACAGAGAGATGGATTAAAACAAAGAAAAGCGGAGATAATTCATACGGTATACAATTCACAAATAAATAGGTTGGCTCCTAAAAATGTTTATCATAACAGTAAAAAAAACCTGAAGATAAAGTGAGAAGCAAAAAATACCTCTCAGTCCAGAAACTTCCAAAATTGTCAACATATAATGGGAAAAAAATCAGAGTGGATATCTAGATTTTAAAATTAAACAAAATTGCAATACACAATGAAAAAAAAGCAAGTTGATAGCTGTGAAAGGCTTTAAAGTTCTTCATCTCTAGACTAGAGTACTGTTATGTCAAACATATTTTATCAAATTCATAATAGGTTCGACAAGAAAGATTATCCCCACATAATCAGGCGTCAGTAATAAGGAATAAAACTGGACTAAGATGAAAGTGCTGTATAGAGAAAAGAGACATTAAGGGAACCAAGATAAAGCTAAACATTTCCAATTGAATATAATTTTCTGATCACGATAGTCGTGAGAGAGAGAGAGAGATACATGTAGGTAAAAAAGTGTGCTAAGAAAGGTGTTGTCACAAAATTGATTCTATAGATATGATCAGCATTCCTTTTTTATGAAAAACCCAACAGACAAAGAACAATGTAGAGTTTTAACGAGGCCGAGTCTAATTCGAGTGCGTATGACTTTGCGCAGCTTTTTAATTTCATGCCGTCACTTTTATGGTAATACAGAGTGTACACCTTTGTCAAATATTTTGATTTTAATATAAAAGTAACAATATCTGAACTGGTCCTGTACCAGTAGCCGTCTAGTACCAGTTACCGTCTATTACGTCATTTCGCGTGTTTAAAACGCGATTTTTCGAGATTTTTCTTAAAGATCGTCTGCTGCAGACAGAAAGGTAAACATGAGTAACTTACCATACATCAGAGATAATATTATAGTGGTATACATTACAAAAACAGTGTTTCGTCCGAATAATCTTCTTGTTTATGATGTGGGGAAGTGACGTCACAACTTTGAAACTGAGGTTTTGTTCTATTTTTTATCTCAAAGCACCCCTATAAACGCGTTATCGTGAACTCAGATGCGATCAGTAACGCGTTTGTATATTTTATTGTATTTCTTCAACATGATGCGAAAAGACAATTTCTATATTTTTTCTCAATTATGGGAGAGCTGATACTGGAATGATTGCAATTGTCTACCTATGCAGTTTGCACAGAACAAAATTATTTCCTGGATTTTGTGTGTGTATGTGTGTGATTTTTGTCTCTCAAGTTCTGTTTACATTTAAATTCCTACCAAAATAGCGTTTGTAGCTAGATATCATTAGAAATGACGTAGACGGTAACTGGTACAGTGCATACGGGAAAATGGCGTCCTACCCTACCCTTCTTTAACGGTATGAAAACAAAGTTTCATGAGAAGGACTAGCAAAAAAATATATATATTCTGATAGAGCAAGAGTAAAGCTTTATACATGCCAATTTTATCTCCAAATTGTGTCAAATAGTGAAGCAATGAAAGAAAAACCTCCATTTTTAGACGGCTACTGGTACAGGACCAGTAACATCTACTGGTCTGAAGATTTGATTTTACGACAAGAATAAGAAAAAAACCCTGAAGTGGCTCTAACGACGTCACCGTTTTCGGATTTTGTAAGCAATGCATGACGCTGAAGAATGACGCATGACTTGCAAGACGGCCATGGATATTATGTATTGTATGCATGTATAAATATGTATTTTTATACCGTAATATGACAATTTTAAAGGTATTGGGCTTTGAAAAACAAAACTTAGCAATAATTAATTCCGAGACCATACTAGGTGATGAACTTTTTTGAAATTTCAGAATCTAGTGACTTTTTACAAAAACGTTTATCCACTTGAATGAAAAAGAAATCTCTAGGACAAAAATACAAAAAATAAGGGAAAATGTGATAATTTGGCGCTTTTTCAACAAATTCCCATAGTGTCCATAAACAATTTTTGAGATTGCCCCCTAAGAAAATCAAAACATTACCAAAATTCCTAGGGAAGAAATTTGATTCGGCCTCGTTAAGACAAATATGACCCTGTATTTTTATAAAGTATGGACGTAATGGAAGAAAGTAAATTTTATTATTTCTGAATTATTAAAATTCCATGTAAAAACCTACAAATTGTATTTCTTATATGACCTTCTAAATGCTGATTGTGACGTCATAGACTTGTAGATTGTAGATTTTCTTTACTTTTAGGTCACCTGAGTTTACTCAAGTGACCTATTGCTATCCGTTTTAGTTCGTCGTTGTCCGTCGTGCATCGTGTGTCAACATTTTAACATTTTCAGCCTTTTCTCTAAAACTACTGAACCAATTTCAGTCAATTTTAGCATATAACATCAATGGGTGACGGGAAACAACATTTGTGAATTTCATGATCCTTGCCTTCCTGGGGCCTGGGGATTGGGCCAAAAATTAAGTGCAATCTTTAAATTTCTTCTTCTTTTCTCCTGGACATCAAGCATTCAAACTGTTGGTATGATTATAATCAGCATTGCGTCCTCTACCAAAATTGTGAAATTCATGGCCCCTTGGTCAGGGGTTCTAGTGCTGGGGCGGGGCTAAATAGCTTATATATAGTGAAAATGCATAAATTCTTTGAAATTCTTCTTCTCTGCTGATTGGCATAAAATAAACAAACCAAGTATATAGTTATGTTGAATAAAACTGTCGTGTCAAAACTTGTGAATTTCATAGTCAAGGGTTCTAGTGCTAGGGCGGGGCTATATAGATTATATAGTGAAAATTCAAAAATTCTTTGAAAATCTTCTTCTCTGCTGATGGGCATTAAATAAATTAACCAAGAGCATAGTTATGTTGAATCTTTGTTACTCTGATATCGATCTACCTCAGGGTATTAAGTAACAAAAGTATGCTAAGTGTATATTTATGATAAGCAATGTTGCCTCTTTCAAAATTGTGAAATTAGTGGCCTCTGGTTTAAAACACAAATCAATTTCAATTGTTGGAAAGTTGTTACGGTAAGTCAGGTAACCTATAAGGCCCGTGGGCCTCTTGTCTTACAAAAGCAGAAGACATCAATTTTCAGTAATCATACAACACATGTATCGCCAACAAAGATTTTTATATAATTATTTGATTTTTCATCGCAATTTACACAATAGACTTTAAAATTGAAGTGGGCGACAGCTGTAGACATTAATTTCTTTAGTAAAATAACAACAAAAATTAATCATTTTGAGGTTTTTCTGCATAGATTAAGAAATATACAATATTATTCATGTCATATTTCCAGAATAGTCATGAAGGATAATAAGTATGGAGATAACGAACAGCATTCAATTTCAAAGTCCTCGTGGTCAAGCAACATACCATATTCTTATATGATTTACTGTAACTGTATCAATTTTGGAGTGTAGGATATTTGGCGGAAATTGAGTTTTTAACACGTTATCGTTGAATCGATTTAGTGCATTCGTTAAAGTATACGTATATGCGCAAGACATTAAGCGTGTTCTTGAATTAGCGGAAGTTTCTGTCCACTAATGGCGGTAAATAGAATACACAGCCAAATGTAACAAGTTTACAGTATCATATTCATCTATTCTACTTATTTTTATACATGTATAAGCCAATTAATTTTATATAACTTTTTAAGAACATCAAATTTTTAGGGCACAATAGAGACACAACTGTAAAATCTTCTTGATTACTGTCAAGAGAAATTCAGACGGGAGTTTAAATGCAGTCAGATATAATGATATTGATTAGGAAGATTAAGGCAATAAGTAATGAAGAGCATATGACGTAACGCAAAGTATTTGGGTTTGAAATTGTGTAAGTTGTAACACTGTAAACGACGGGCGTTAGTAATTTTGGTCATTTTATTGTTTTGGATACGACTGTTCGTACAGGTGGAAGCATTCCGTATTATGGCGTGATCTTGAAAAGTAATAGGAATAGATGGAATGTTTGGTAAAGTTTTTTTTTTAATTAGGTTTATAAATAAAATATGCAAATCAAGAAGTTGACAAATATTTCTTTTAAAAATTATGAGCAAGTAATAGAAGAGATTGATAGAGCAATTTTGATGTCTAGTCGGATTTGTTACTACGACACAAATAATTATGCGTATGATGGTATTTAACCGTGCGTATAGCACCCACGTGCCTTTTTTTTCTCTATTTAAAGGGAAAACTTGTAACAGATAAAATTTAAATTTTAGTATAATTTTATTTTTAAAATGGGCAAATAAATAAAATTTTGTGTTTAAAAAAATACAAAAAAGTGAGACATTTTTAAGAAAACAAAAGCAATAATTGCATGTCTAGTCAAATTTATTACGCCTTAAATTTTGACGTTTTTACGCTAAAACGACGTATGCAATAACGTCAGAAATGTTATATAATTTATTTTTGCCTATAAAAAATTCTTTGCGCACCGTCATTGATATCAGAACTTTCATAAATTACGTCATAAATTACGATATACAAAAAATACTTACTTCCATGAAGTACATCTTTAAAAGCTAGAGGTACTGTGAGCAATGAGCTCACAAAATGATACCCCCCGCCTCTCATATGATTATAATGAAGAAGTCCATGTTTTAATGTGGCCGGAAAACCCGAAATATGAGTCGGATCAAAAAATAAAATGGAGATGCACAAAGGCAATATGTACAATAAAGATTCTTTTAAATTTGATTAAATTCACTCAGTGGTTTAAGAGGAGTTGCGGATAACAGATGGGTACTCCAAAGTGTAACAGACGGACGGACGGACGAACGGACAAAACACAGCTAGACGCACAGACAGACGGACGGACATGCCGATTACTATATACCCTCTCACTTTTCAAGCGGGGGGTATAATAAATTGTTTTCATATTTAATATATAAAGTTATTTATTCATTTACTATCAAAAACACGACAGATCCCCTTTTGTCACATTAAATTTTACTTATCGCATAAAAACTTACGTTACACATGTACGAGGATTGTTCGATAGGTTGGAGGAATTTTGCCATATCTGTTTTATTTGACGTAATATGTAACCCATGTGGTAGAAATATTTTAACAATAAATTCAACTGATTTGTATTATTAATTTTCAATATCACGATTTATTCAAAACTTATCTAGATTTAAAAATACAAAAATCGGGTCGCGGAGCAGGTCAAAATTTAGTAAGTTACAAAAAGTACACTTAACAATGCATGTCGTCATATTCTCTCTAAAATATAGAAAAGACGAAAAACAACCTAGAAATTTAAATAAAGCATTGTTCCATCGAATCGTAGTCCAATTTATGGCTAAATATTTTGCTTCGTTGAAAAGAAATCAACTTGAGTAAATAGGTATTCCTCATTGAAAACGACAAAAACGATGAAATTTTAGAACGTCACGGAGCAGCAGATAAAGATGCTATTTTTTTTGTTTTACTCAGGAAAAATCCTGAATTAACTCTTTAAAATGTTGGAGGAATAAAAAAAAATATGTCACGAAAGAGTTGTGCACGTGTGAACAAATAGTGCAGGCAGTATTTGAGAGACAGAGACTCTGTATCGGATGAAGACAATCCGTGGAAAAAAAAAACGATTTAACTGTATAAATCTGAACAGCAACTTTAAAAAGTTGGAATATCAAGGAAAGACATATGTGTTTCAGAATTGTTTATCCTGTGAAAGCAGAGATAAGTAATAATAGAAATTAATACCTAGCTAAGGAAATTACTCGTATACATAGAAAGCAATTGTTAGAAAATAAATGTCAAGTATCAGAAAAAGATTTTTTAAAGAGTGGGTATTTGGATAATACTGTGTGAAATATATACGGATAGTATTTTTCAAAAATTCCTGACGCTTTATTTATGTATAGACGTTACATTGCCGTTTGGTGTGCTCCGAGGGAACAAAACATATTAATTTTAAAACGAAGTAAATTAATTTCTGTTAAATAGAATACAATGAAACTTAACACATCAACAAAACAAATATTTTTATATATCATATTATGCTTATTTCAAATTTCTAGTGAGTAGTACAACGAAGATATAATAAACTAGAAAAGAAACTCGTTGCGAGCAACGAGAGGTCTTCCGTTCGATTCTGAAAAAGAAAAAACGCAGAAACGAGCTGAAAAAAGTGATAAAACGTTTTACGGAAACAAAGGTTATTGAACCCGAGTCGCCAGCGTGAAAATCCAAAAAGGTTACTATTACACTCTTGGAACCACAGGTCTAAATGTACTTGTATATACTTCTGCAACAGTACATCTGCCCTATTGTATTTATGTTCAATAACGTAAATCAGATCTTGATACAATAATGTTGATATAAACTCCATTGAACGATCTTTTTAAAAAAAAAAAAAAATGTTTTTTTACAAATGTCTTTTCTATCTGTTTAATATGACAGAAGTGTGCATGAGCAAAACAGTGGTTATGCATTTGATACTTACTATATACATCAATATTGTTTCTTAAAAACGTTTACTTATAACTATGATTTAAAATCTGATTTTCCGCAAAAAGCAAAAAAAATTAGGTATCGTATTACATTATCACATTTAGTCTTTTCTCTTTCTTCTCTGAGAACCAGCCAAAGCTAATTAGAGAAGACGTTTGAGACGACTATGGATTAAAACTTAGTTTGACACAGAATTGCATCGTAACTACGACGTGACAATCGAAGTTTTCCTTAACAACTCATTTATCCTTAGGTTACTTCCGTATAAACAAACGCTCGGCTGACCCTGACTTGGGCAATGTCGGAGTTGACAGAGACAGCCGCCATTTTGGACCCGCTTCAGATTTTTAAATGTTAATATCTAGAGTTTGGATTTATCAATATTCAAACAAATTATACAGTAAGCATTAAAAGGAGGGTTTCTATTAACATTCCAAAAATAAATGAAAAATATTGAAAAACAAAAAGGTTAGAAAATATGAACTTTTTAATTTCACTTCCGATAGCGACCGGAAGTAATAACGACGCACGAAAAGGTGATTCCGCACATCTAGAAGTCATCATCTTAAGAGCCCCGCCCTAACACTAGAACCCCTGACCCTGGGGCCATAAAATTCACAATTTTGTAGAGGCACTCTTGCTCATCATAACTATGCACTTAGTTAGTTTATTTAATACCCAGGAGCAGAGAAGAAGATTTTCAAAGAAATAATGCATTTTCACTATATACTTATTTAGCCCCACCCTAGCACTAGAACCCCTGACCCTGGGGCCATAAATTTCACAATTTTGGTAGAGGACTCAATGCTGGTTAGAATCATGCAAACAGTTTAACTGCTTGATGTCCAGGAGTAAAGAAGAAGATTTTTAAAGATTGCATTAATTTTAGTGGTTTTTGCCCCACCCCCCAGGACCCAGGGGTGCAGGGACCATGAAATTCACAATTTTTGTTCCCCTTTACCCATAGATGCTTTGTGCCAAATTTGGTTGAAATTGGTTCACTGGTTGCAGAGAAGAAGCTGAAAATGTTCAAATGTTAACGGACGACGCACGACGCACAACGCACGACGCACGACGCACGACGACGGACGAAAACAGATAGCAATAGGTCACCTGAGTTTACTCAGGTGACCTAAAAAGGGGGAACAAAAATCCATTTTAAAATCAGAAAACTGTCAATATCTTGGAACCGAAGGTGAGTATTCCAAATTTTTCTTGTCATGCCACAACTTCATACAATGACACATAATTCATGAAAGTTTCACTGAAAACCACTGAATAGTTTTCGAGAAACCGCCTGCACAAAATTTTTGGGAAAAAAATAAGAAGAAGAAGAAACAGTAGAATCACTAGAAGGTCTTCCGTGAAGACGAAAGACCTTAACTATTTACGGCAAAAATTTTGACTAATCAAAAAGGGCAGATAACTCTTCAAAAAAAATACTCATAAAAGTATCTCTGAATCCACAAAGTTATGTAAATTTATCCACAGTATTTCTTTAAAGTTAAAGATAAAAGTTTATCATATAATATAGGGAAAATTGTCAAATCTTCCATATTTTTGCAGAATGGGCGAACTGAAATATCAGCAATGTATTTCCTAATTACAAAGTGATCAAAAAATATATTTTAGGTTAAAAAACGATAGGTATCCAGGCATTCAGAGAAATTGTCATGATTTGTGTACTTATTTGGCAATTTTGTCTTCTATTTCCGTCATGTATTCTATAAAACATAGTGTAAAAAGTTTTTTTTCTATTATTGCAAGACACCGCAAATCACTTCTTCTTTCATATCATGCTAATAAGCATTGGTATCTAGGGCTGGATTCAAGAAAATCTTATTTCTCTAAAATTGTATGATTTTTTTTCTTTTATAGGGTACAAATGTTACCTTTAATAAGACCATTTCTAAGACTTCCAAAAACCTTTGTTATATAAATGATGAATAAAATGAAAATTGTTGCATGAAAAAAAATCATTTTTAAGCTTAATTTTGATGGATTTCAAATTGAATATTAATTTGTGGAGTTATCCTTCCTGGCTGGGCCGAGGATCGGATATCCTTAAGAGTATTTTGCTTTGAAAAAGCAGAAAAAGAACACATCAAGTTTTTGAGTATAAATAAAACATCTTCGTCTGACTGGGCTTCACTTCCAGTACTTGTTACAATGTAGAATATTATTGTACAGATTTTTTATCTTCAAACAAATAAGAAAACAAAAAAATGTCCTTCGACCTAAAAAGAATGACTGTATAAAATTACTTGGGGTAGCTATTTTTTAGTAGCCTTGACATGCAAGCTGCATATTTGAATGTTACTGTACACCAAATTGACAAACAAAACAGCTTAAGCTTTTATCACGAAATACGACTTATTCCAGTACAATAGACATCCGGTGGTCTACATGATACCCTAGCAAAATCCAGACACGAGTTTTACTTAGTATTACAATGTTTAAAATGAAATAGGTACTTAGCTTATTAAGATGACATTTAAATATAAGATTTGATTTTGAAAAACTGGGAATTGTGCTTCCATGTTTAAATAATACATGTACTCGTACAATCTAGATTTCAAACAAGAGAAATCTTACCCTCTCCCCCCCCCCCAAAAAAAAAGTATCTGAAAATAAAAAAAACAATGAAAATTTGGCCTATACAGGTACCCTAACTAATGACACGGCATGAGGACCTTTCTTTGGTAGATCAACATTTTAGCTACATTGCAAAAACATTCAACTTATAACCACTACATTTCTTCGAATTTTTGATTGGTCATTAAATTACAGCTACATTTTATCTGTTACCTTTTTTGGCAATTACAAGTCATAACCGCTACATAATCGAATTTTTTACCAGAAACACGGAATATTTAATAAGAATATACGAGTAAAAAAAAGAATTTCAGAACTGAAAGGGAAATATGAATCTGGTGAGATTTCAAGACAGCAGTACGTAAAGCAATTAATTTTCCAAGGTCTATGAATTCTGTGAAGACTGTTCATTTTATCCAGGATCTTTTCTCCTATTTAAAACTTAATTTCTAAAATGTTTTTATTAAATAAAATAGATTTGAAATAAAAACAATTATAAAAATGAAAATAAAAAACACCTTTCTCAAATTCCTTCTTCTACTTCCTAATGTAAGAATTGGAATCAGGTCTTATACATAAGACCTGATTCCACTGCTCAATTGGTCTTACGTCTATCACTTGTGTTGCAGAAGTTATTGTTTTAAAGCACAATACAATATTTTCCATTATTATATAGCTAATAAATAGTCTCTAATAAAATACTTCCTAAAATCTAGAGAATTTTAGCGTCCAATATCTTGACGGTTTATTGAACGCTCAGTTTGTATGACGTACAGGAGTATGCCCGAAACATTCCGAATACGAGCGTTTAACGCATGCGTGAGTTTTGAGAAACACCGCTTCATTTCAGAGAGAAAAACAATTCAAGATTTCATCCAAAAAAGTGCATTAATACAGCCAGGACATACGTAAAGAAGGTATTTAAGGTGTTTACAAACAGTATAGAGCAGTTAAATGTCGAAATATTGTTTATTTTTTTAGTATTTCTGATCTAAAATTGAACAATCCGGTGAACAATAGAAGGCACGAAGACACGAATACCATTCCGTCCTATAAATAGCACAGGTAAAAGTTAGGTGAATCTGTGATGCATGAGTGAACAGTATAAACAAACATGGCGTCGGACACATCGAACATTATTGGGGCGACTTCGGTTCGTACCCGAGTACGTACTCGAGTTACTTGAGTTTCAATCGAACGACCATAGTTACTACTCAAAATACGCCATATGACCTTATGAACTCTACTCAAGCTAACCCAGCCATACAGTAGGATTACTAGAGTTTCGATATGGCGGCGTCGAAAGAAAAATCCGAACGTAGGAATTATTTTTTACTAAATATTATGTTTAGCATCGCTTATCCTTTAAAGTAAACTTCGAAACGCACTTTCTACATGAACGCTTTTTAATTCATATGAATATATGTTTATTTGATTAGATTTTTCAGGCTTTATGTCCGATAACAGAAGAGACATAAATTCAAATTCGAAACCAAAAAAATTCAGAACTGAAAAAGAAATACATTTCAACTGCAGCAAAAGCTATAGAAAAAATTAACTCAACAGATGATGTCGAAATGGACCTATTTGACCGCCTTTTAAAACTCATAGAGGAAATTTAGTTTATTTTCGCTACCCTTCTAACTCATATGAGTTCGCTTGAAAACCACGTGTTTGTGTAAACATCCGGTCATGTGACGTCAACCAAGAGTTAATACTCGGGTATGAATCGAAGTCGCCCTTGGTGAATGTAGGTCAGTACTATATGGCGATACACTACAAGAACAAAATGAAAGTGGAGAAGTCACTATAGAAAAGTTGTACAACCTGATGAAATCCATGGGGAATACTATGAACCTAAGATTTAACCAAATAAACACAAACTTTGAACAAAAAATTTCGAACATAGAAAGTAAACTACAAAGAGTTGATGAAATGTTCGAAAAATTCATGAGTTTATCGGCAAAAGTACAAAACATAGAAGG
>PRKT01000004.1:0-42091 GCA_003671525.1 Saccostrea glomerata | reverse complement strand
CCGAAATCGGCCAAAGTCGAGTACTGGTCGGCAGAGGTCGCACACTTTCGAAGATAGGTCGTCGAGAGGTCGATGCTACATGGTAGACTGATCGAACACAACGATCCTTGATCGTGTTAAGATCGGATGGAAAGGCGCAGGTAGAGCGTGCAAAGAGCGTCCATAGAGCGTGTAGGACGCACCAAGAACGTTTACAACGAAAGTTATACGAGATAACATCGAACGTAGAGCGCAGAGAGAAAATAAATGTCTAGGTCGCACGGATTTTTCACGCGACTACGTAAAAACAGAGGTGCGACCATGGTCGCGCGTGGTTGCATGCGATTTTTCCAGATCGTACTTGGTGAAATGGACACATAGTAACTGAAAACATTTATTAAAAACAAATCCATACCAATGTTTTATGATAATTTGTTTCCAATGAGGTAAATTACATAATTAACGGAAATACTTGAGCAGTTTATGAATTCATACAAATTAGATGTTAAGGGAAGTAACTCTAAAATAAAGAACAGTGTTGGCAGATCTGTGTCATGCTTCTAAATTTACATTTTCAGTCATGGTATCTAGATATCATTCAAAATGAGGATACAATAATGTATATATTTCATAAACATTCTAAAATAAATGGGTTTTGGAAAAAAATTATGGTAAAAAATTATGTAGGTACTTTTTATGAACATTTTACATAGGAAATGCATTGAGAACTGTAAAAACATTAATTTGACAAAATCTTAAAAGGAAGGGTGGCTTGGTGGGTTAAATATACCAGAATATAAACGTTTCTTACCATTATACCTGCTCAAGAATTCTTCAAAAATTGTATACTAAAGCCAGGAACCTTGCCAATGTCCTTAAGAGTAAAACCAGGACATATTATAGTGGTATTGGTTATTATGTAGCAAAGTATGACATTATTGATATTGGTCATATCATACATTGAACGAAGGGTCCAGGGGGCGAAGCCCCCTGAAACTCGTGGGTTTTTGTGTATTTTTTAAGAGTAAAACCAGGCACAATTATGTAGGAATTGATTCGTTATGTTCCAAAGTATGACATAATTAATACTAGTCATAACATACTTTGAATGAAGGTAGCCCAGGGGGCGAAGCCCCCTGAAGCTCTTTGGTTTTTGTGTATTTTAAGAGTAAAACTAGGCACAAAAATATTGGTATTGTACTAAAGTATGGCAATATTAATATAATTCATATCATACTTTAAAATTTTAGGGGAGGGGTCATACACATGTATGCCTTCCTTAAATCCGCCACTGTATACTTTGTATTAATTTATCAGGAAGTATAATTCTTTGACAAGTAAATTTATCTTTTGTGGTGTTTAAGAATTGGCTTGTATTTAAAGTGATTCATCACATCTACTGAGTGCACATTGTCATTTTGATCATCTGACTACAAGTATCCAATGTGGTAATCTGATTTTAAATATTTGGTTCTAAAATGGAGAGCGAAGCGAGCCCAAAAAAAATGCTGAATTGAAGATTCTGAGGTTAAATTACACTGAAATAAAAAGGTATTTTCACAATTTTAAATATCATAAGTCAAGGTCACATTATTTATTTTCTTTGCAGAGGAGGACAGATTATTTATTTTTCAAAATCTGCCCCCCCCCCCCTCAGAATCAAATGGTCGTCCCCTTAAACTTTGAAACAAACAGCGGATCAAGCCAAGAAATTAGTATTTATAAATTACAACCAAATATAACTTGTTCTTGTATGGCATTATCCTTCATTCTGATGAAATAGATGTGTATTTTTTTCTTCAATTTTATTTATTTATATTTTGGTCGAGGAGGGATTCTGAAGAAATGTAAGGTACACGCAGTTGAAAAGACAAAAATGTCATTCTCAAAATTATAGTACATTTGTATATAGAAATCTTTCAAGTGCACAGGCGACTCGATTCCGATTTACACAACGAACTAAAAATTAAGTGAGGCAGATTCTCGAACTCCCTCTAAAGGTCATCATTTACAAATAAATAATGAATAAATCTTAATATTGAGGAAAACAAATAAAAATTTTGATCCCGATTCGTAAATATCAATAATACCAGTAAAAAGTTTAAATCATAAACTGAGCATATGATAATTTGTGATTATTTGAGTATCCTGCATGATGACAGGGGAATACACCGAATTTACATTAATGCCATCCAACTCCCGCATTATTTTCATGAATTTTTCAATGCGTGTATTTTTGTTGTAAAGCTTAGCTGAGTACACTATGCAGTTATGTTCATCGTTTTAGGTCACCTCATGCAGTTACTCAAGTGACCTATTGTTATCTGTTTTCGTACGTCCTCATCCGTCGTGCGTCTTGGTTAACATTTTCAGTTTCTTCTTTGCAAACATTCAACCAATTTTGGCATAAAACATCTATGGGGGAAGGGAACAAAAATTGTGAATTTCATTGTCCCTGTACCCTGGGGCCTTAGGGATGGGACCAAAACCATTTAAATTAATGCGATCTTTAAAAATCTTCTTTAATTATTTCTGGAAATCAAGCAGTAAATCTGTTGGCCTGGATGTAATACTAGTAAGCAATGATTAACAAAAATTGTTAAATTCATGGCCCCAGGGTCAGGGATTCTTGTGCTAGGGGGAGGTTATATAGATTATGTAATGAAAATGCATCAATTCTTTGAAAATCTTTTTCTCTGCTCCTGGGTATCAAACACACTAACTACATAGTTATAATGAGGAAGGGACCTCTTCTAAATGTGAATATGTACTTGTAACACGAGCTTTGATTGGTTACAGAGTCGGGTGTAAATTTCCGTGGTAGGGGTAGAAAAAACGTTATTTCACAATTGCATAAAAAACCAAATAACATGACGTCACAATGCATTGTAGTATGAAGTTATCTTATCGGTTTGAAATACAGTTGATTAGACTATTTTAAGCATTTTAATGGGTAAATAGGAAATAAATTCGTTATCCAGGTACAAAAAGGTTGTACGGGGATTTAACTTGGGTTGTATTCCACCCTTCGACCTCAAGGCGTATGGATTAAACTCGGGGTAAATCCCCGTACACCCTTGTTTGAACCTGGACAACTAATATTACAAAGTACATGGTTATGTTGAATAAAATTTCCTTTTCCAAAATTGCGAATTTCACTTCCCAATGTCAGCGGTTCTCGTGTTAGGTGGGCTCTATATTGGTTCTATAGTGAAAAATTCATCAATTCCTTGAAAAATCTTTTTCTCTGCTCCTGGGTATCAAACACACTAACTACATAGTTATAATGAGGAAGGGACCTCTTCTAAATGTGAATATGTACTTGTAACACGAGCTTTGATTGGTTGCTGAGTCAGGTGTAAATTTCCGTGGCAGGTGTAGAAAAAACGTTATTTCACAATTGCATAAAAAACCAAATAACATGACGTCACAATGCATTGCAGTATGAAGTTATCTTATCGGTTTGAAATACAGTTGATTAGACTCTTTATTTTAAAGAGTTTTTTTTTATATGTATTCTTTGTGGCAAGACCTTTTTTTGATACCAGTTATCTTGACATTTTGACCTTGACCTTAGAGATTTATGAAAAAACTTTGACTTTGACAATAACTTTTGAACGGTAAGTGAAAGGGCATTCACACTTCACATATATAATCCTTGTGACAAGACCTTTCATTGAATACCAATAACCTTGACCTTCTGACCTTGATCTTGGAGTTTGACCTACTTTTAATATATTTTTAATCGTGTTGATAACTTTTGAATGGCTAGGGCTAGGGCTTCAATAATTCACATAATTATGTATTCTTAGTGGCAAGACCTTTCATGGGTTACCAAAAACCTTGACCTTCTGATCTTGATTTTGAAGATTTCTGTACTAATGAAAAAATTAAACCTGGCCATATTTTAAGAACAGATGGTGATATGGCTTTCATATTTCACAATTGTATTTCCAATTAGGAGACCCTTCTTTGGTTACAAATACAGTGTATATTATTAAGTTTGCATTTAGGAAAAGTTTAATCTTCACTTTGTTGCCATACTGGGGCATCAGTGTTTCACAAACACATTTTGTTGAATTTGTATTTTTATGTTAAACTGCTATTAACTATTAGCATTGCATTTTATTTTTCACAACTAAAGGCTAGATATTTTACGTGTAGAATGTTCATATTTTGAAGGTTATGACTGCATTAATTAAAAATTATTTCAACAACAAAAAAAAGGTTGGCGACAACATGTACAAATGTTCACAGTACAGGTACATATTTACGTCGGAGTAAATATTTTGTCGTCCTTTCTGTAGGACAGAAAAGGTCTCGTCTTGAAACGAAACATATTGTCGCCATTGATATGAAGCAATGGACAGTACCAGTTGCAAAAGCAATGTACAAAATAACAATATGTACCGTCACAAGGCCTGCTTAATGCAAAATATACAACAGGAAGAACATGTTTTAAAAATCATACTTTTGAATCTGATTTTTTCTTAAGTGTACCGTCTGTTAGGTCCTTGGTCTAATGCATAAAATTATTTGGCTATTAAATCATTTGGCCTCCGTCGCTGGAAATAAATATTATCGAAAAGAAGGAGTCAGATTATGTCTGAATCATGCAAAACTCAGAAGATAAATTGTGCAATACACATGACTTCCCCGTATGTCGCAGTGGTCAGAGCGTATGCTCTAGAGTCCCTGAAAAATGAGTTAATCCTTATTATGTGGAAGGTTTACACCCCACTTCTGTGCATCGTCCTTTGGACGGGAGTGTATGAATCGAGGTCCCCATTCGCAGTAGACACATGCACGAGAAAGATTCTTCATTGCTCAAATGCCTTAAGTGCCGAGTAATGCGCTACACTTGCAAACTCCCTTCCCCAACAATATGGTGGCGTTTCCATATAAAAGAAAATTATCGAGATGGACCTTTTAAAACAGCAAACGCAAACAATGTACTACTGGCATTACACTGTTTGAAACTGTTTGTTAATACTAAGATTTTCTTTATTAATTTTAAAAGTCATTTCGAGTTGACTGAAGTTCCAAATCAAATTTATCACGAAAAGCCTGACAAAAGTACTTACTGTCTACTTGTCACCGTCGTCCATATTTGTTTTCAATTGCGTCTTCCATTCTTCATATACATTTTCATATCTATGCATGACTGCGTATATCACAAAAGCCGACATATTTTCAAAATATTAAAAAGAGAAAATATAGGGCCATTACATATTTCAGAAATTTTAAACACGAAAACCATTATATATGTAATTTGCATTGGATAACTGAAATTATTTCTTTAAAAAAAAAAACAAGAAAAAATGTCACGTATAGTTATAAATGTGTAGAAATTGTTTTTCTTAAAGAGTACTTTGAAGGAAATTCATTTGGTGTAAAGTTACAGTATATGATACGGTAAAATTTTATAAACGTCATGCCGGCTTTTTATATAGGATTCTAAAGAGATTAAAGTGACTGTCGCATATTACTGCAAATATGTACCGCAGAACTTTGTGTAACTCCAAGAAGAGAATGCATCACCCGTTACCTTCTCTGTCTAGAAATGGTACATGTATGAATAAATATCCATGTATTGGATCTATATATTTTGTCTTGAAAAACTATCTAGACGTCATGCAAGTGCGCTTTTAGTTTCTTGAGTAGTTTAATTGTTATATACTGTAAATCACTTTTTATTCGCGAGAACTTTATTAGCTTAATTACGCGAGACAGTGTGCTCGCGGATATTTAATTATCGCATATAATAGTTTTCCTTATGATAATATAGAGCAATAACCACGATTTGTGAAAATTTTGTCTCGTTAAAACCCCTGTCACACCGGGGCTGCGTCCTCACAGCGACTGCACGGCGTCCTCAAAAATTGCAAAACGCCGAGGTGATCGCAGTAGAGTCTCCTACAGCGCCGTGACAACGCGGCGAGATCTCCACTTAACGTCATAGGGTCGCGTAGGTTCTCCTAGAACGCCAGGGGACGGCGATCACTTTGGACATGCACAAAGTACGCGCCGTGTGATCGCCGTCTGATAAGAACGCAGTAGAAACGTTGTATGATAGCCGTAGCAGCGCTGTGGGATCTCCAACAACGTAGTGGGAGCTCCGTACGAACGCCATGAAAACGCACATGATCGCGGCATGAACGCAGTGATAGTAGACTGCGCTTCCACGGAGACCCCACGGAGTCCTTGGAGATGTCACTGCGTTTCTATCGCGTTTTTACGGCGCTTCTAATGAGATTTATCGTCTTGTGATTTTCTCGACTGCGATTTCAATGCGACAACACGGCGTTGTCACTGCGATCACTGCGCTCCCGTGGCGTTTCTACAGCGTCCGTTGGCGATCACAATGCGCTTTCACGGTGTTGTTAAATCGTTGTCAGCCACTTCACAAAAACAGCACAACGACAAACAGGAATGCTCCTTGCATTGATACATGTGCAACAAGCTCAAGAAGAAGATGCTTTATTTATTGTCCAAAGACGAAGACTGAGGAGAGCCAAAAGACGTAGGAGAGTCTGGGTACGGCTGTGGCTGGGCGTCAACAGAAGGCTTGATTACGGTCACTTTCATCGACTAATGCCTTAGTTACGGAACGAAGATCCTGCAAGTTTTCTGAATTTTCACCGTTTGCCGCCTGCTATGTTTGATGAGCTCCTTGCAAGATTGCGTCCATATATTACCAAGCAAGACACTAATTATTGTAAAGCAATCGAACCAGGTTTGAAACTTGCTATGACTTTACGCCACCTTGCAACCGGGAAAAGATATGCAAGCATGAAATTTGACTTCAGAGTACCCCACAACACAATTTCTCTATGCGTTCGTGAAGTATGTCAGGCCATCATAAATGAGTATAAGGACGAGTTTCTTCAATGTCCAATCACTCAAGTAGAATGGCGTGAAATTTCTGCAGAGTTTTGTCGCAAATGGAACATGCCCCATACATGTGGTGCACTTGATTTAAGGCACATTGCTTGTAGACGTCCTCGCAACAGCGGTAGTTTGTATTATAACTATAAAGGTTTTTTCTCAATCGTGCTCATGGGACTTGTTGATGCAGACTATAAATTCTTGTGGATTGATGTAGGTGGATATGGACACATGTCCGATTCTCAGATTTTCAACGCGTCCGAGCTGAAGGAATGTTTAGAGGACAACAGCATTGGATTTCCTGCTGCAGACCCACTTCCGAATAATGACATACCAACACCGTACTTCATTCTGGGTGACGATGTTTTCGGGCTTCGCACATACCTCATGAAGCCATATTCACAGCGCCAAATGACAAAAGAGCAAAGAATCTTTAATTACCGAGTGTCGAGGAGTCGACGTATTGTTGAGAATGCGTTTGGAATCATGGCGCAGCGCTGGCAGATTCTACTGACAAAAATGCAACAAGAAAGAACCCGAAACAATCGCTATAATCGTCGAAACATGTGTCATTCTTCACAATTTAATGCGTATGCACTACCTGCACTCCAAAACGCTGACATAGACGTAGAAAACGCAGACCACCAAATAATCCCTGGTTCATGGCGGGACACGACAAATATGCATGATGTGGAGAATGCTGTGGACTCCAATCGAGATAGCACAGCAACAAAGAAACGAGAGTATCTGAAGTTGTATTTCAACTCCACAGCTGGTTCTGTGCCTTGGCAGGATCGTATGATTTGAATTCTACCTAGATAATATTAGAGAACAGGACAGAAATTTAATTTTTTATGTGTGTTTATGAATCGATTTATTTAAATATGATTTTTATGAATGTTCATCAATTTCCTATTGTTTTATTTGCATTTCATGAAATTTCATGATTACCCACTTTTCATTAGAATAAGAAAAGAGAAAAAACTATGTTGAAATCATTTATTTACCAAAAATGTAGAAAATAAAGTTCACCACTCCCATCTGTATACATGTACATTGTAAAACGGTTCAGATAAAAAAATTCAAACAAACAAAATAAGAACAAATTTCACACTTCCTGTGTTTCTTGAGTATCAGTTAAAGAGGAAATAAAAAGAGTTACAGTTCATATTTTTCTTGTGTATCAAAAAACCCTCAATTGTTTACTGTCCTTCCCCATCTTTACACTCATCATATAGTCCGGAAACTCTGTTAAGAGGGGAGTTGCACATTTCCAGACTGCTATTGACCAGGCTAGTTAAGTTTACTGACTGTTCTCCAGATTGAATTGGGGTGCTTGTAGTGGCTATGTTAGATAGCCCTTGGGTCACTACTGTTGTCGGCTGTAGCTCAGTCATCTGTGCCTGAATCCAAGCCGGACTCTGCGATTCCCAAACAGACATGTTCCGTTGGACCGTTGTAGGCCACTGCGGAGGCGGAGGCTGCCAAAGTGCGCTAGTCGATCCAGTACAAGGAGAAGGCTGCGAAAAGGCATGGAACTGCTGCTGTGGTGGTGAAAATGGCAGTTGATGAGCAGAATATGGCTCTTGATGAACAACTGGATTGAGGAGCTTTTCACTCTTTTCTTGGTATGTGTACAATAGGTTGGAGCATTCCCTTTGGAACATAAGCCGCAGTGACGGATGCAGGTTAATCATTACTTCCTTTGTCCAGTCAGCAAATGCCGTTCTCTCCTTTGGAGGAGCCAGCATCTCCAATACTTTCGTCTGGAAAGCCATGGACTGTTCAATTCTGTTTACAATATTGCTGAGCAATCTATCTTCCTCTTGAATGGCTTTCTTTTTGGACGATACTGATGATGAAGGCTCCAGCTGCTGATGAGAGATAGTGTCAGTTTCTGTTTCAAATTGATTCTCTAAATTACTATTATCCTCTGTGGATTTAGTGGAAGCTATCTTCTCTTTCATCTGTAAAAGCACAAAAAATAAGAAACGTAGATCACAAGTTAAAATATTAAATAGGTCTACATTAAAATGAAGGGGCTTTTTGTACTTTTTGTACTTACACAGACTGTAGTTTTCTTCTTGATTTCAAAGATTTGAACCTTCAGCCAGGCAAAATTTAGAAGGATCCAGTGGTCTCTTTCCGTTAGCTCACTTGCACCTTCACCAGATTTTCTATGTAAGAGGCGGGTATACCGGGTACGGATGGACCGGTACCAGGTCTTCAAAGTTTCAACGTCCTTGCCAAGGCTAGCTGCTATGGATTCCCAAAGAGAGTCTTTCTTTTTGAAATCCTTGTAGGCATTCAGCTTTTTGTTGTACAAAATTTCGTTTGCCTCAAGCCAAGAAGCCATTTCATCCTCTTGTTCATCAGTGAGATCAGTCTTAGATCTTTTCTGTGGCTGTATTGGAAGATTGTCTGAGGTTAAAGGGTTTGATGGACTGCTTGCTCTAGAGCAAATCGAACAAGGTGATTTCTCGCGCTCTGGATGAGGTTGTGATTCTTGATTCAAATTTGTTGGCATTGGATTTTGCTTTGGTTCTTAATCTGTAGGATTTGAATCCAATGTCCGAGGACTATTTTTTGTCCTTCTCTTAGATTTCGTGTTCCTTTTCCTTGTCATTGTGAAAGGCAACTGAATGACGATGCTTGTATCGCTTTTGTATATATAGCAAAGTGAAGAACGTATTGTGAACGCAGTACATGCGCCGTGAGAACGCCGTGCACGCGAGGTGACAACTCCTTGAACGCCGTGAAAACGTCGTAAAGACGTCGTGGAAGCTCAATAAATCACTTAGAGATCTCCGTGGGATCGCAGTAGCTCGCCGCGAGAACGCCGTAGAAACGCGCCAGTCGCCGTAAGGACTCCGTGACATCTTCACATTCTGAAAACTGGACAGAAAATTGTGCAGTTTCATTGCGATTCCACTGCGATTTTCAAATTTTAACAATGCCGTAACAACTCCGTGGGGACGCGGTTGGTGTGACAGGGCCTTAATCAAGAGACAATGACTGTCTCGCGAAAATAAGATGTCGCGAAGATTTAGTGATCTACAGTATTTGAATATAGCTAGTAATTTATATCTGTTGTAATTTGATTGTAGAGGGACTAAAACATTTCTTCATGGAAAAATATTTATTTTGTGATCACAGTAAACGTTTATAACAATAAGAGTTTATAACCCCACCCCCAAAAAATCTTAATATACTAAAGGTACTTATGAAATTTATTATGAACCAATTCAATCAAATGATTTACACTCTCTATAAAAATCCTTTCCAGTGCAGAAAAGAAATACTAGTAAATATTACAGAGGGCTGATTCTTGATGATGGTTATAGAATGAAGGGGGGGGATTTCGAGATAAGGTTTTTTTTACCCCTCGAGAAATGTAAAACCTTGATCGTCCACGGTGGCCCCACCCTACCCCTGCGGGTCATGATATGAACAAATTTGAATCCGCACCACCGGAGGATGCTTTCACGATGACCAATAGGGTGCAATATGACCAATAAGACAAATGCTGTTCTTGTGATGATTTTTCTTATATATTCCTATGTATCACTTTGATTGTCCATTGCGACCCAACCCATTCCCCGGGGGTCATGATTTGAACAAATTTGAATATACACTTCTTCCACCTGAGTTTCATCTTTCCTGGCTCAGTGGTTCTTAAGGAGAGGATTTTTTAAAAATGCAATGAATTTTTCAATAATTCAAAATTGTCTTCACTTGGAAGAGGGCGTGGTCCTTCATTTGAACAAACTTGAAATCCCTTCACCTAAGGGTTATTTATGACAAATTTGGTTAAAATTGGGCCAGTGTTTCTTGAGAAGAAGATGAAAATGTGAAAAGTTTACGACAACGCCAACACCGACGACAATGCCAACGCCAACGACGACAGCCAACGGACAAATTTGATCAGAAAAGCTTCGGCTCAGGTGAGCTAAAAAGTAAATATGCTAGGAAAGCACACGATATTAAAAGCTGAAATAGTGATTTTTTTCCAGCTAGACTGACTTCAAAACAAAATAAAGAATTTTTAAAAATTAAATAAATGGAAATTTTAGTGCATTTGCTCATCAAATGGATTCATCCATATAATAAACTTAATAATAAAGAATTCATTGTCATCAAAATGAAGATGTAGGCATTTTGCATTTTAAAAATTACTATCACAATTTAGATGAAATAAATGAAAATTTTATGCATTTGCTAAAATTAAATGTATTCATCGATATAATAAATTTAATGATAAATGATAAGAATTTATTGTCATCAAAATAAAAATGTAGGCCTCTGAAGATGAACCACATCTAATACCCTGGATCTTTGACACATGATAATGTAAATGGTTTCTGCAGAGTAGGCAATGCTGCATAATGCGATGCAAAATGTAGAAAAATAATCCTTGTGTCGTTGGCAGCTGAAGCATATTCAAACAAGTTTTACTAGTTGAACAACTTTCAACTTTACTCACAATGAAGTTTTACCACATCATTATTATCCGGAAAACCATGACGATTTCCATTGTATCTTAAACACTCCCAGAATGGGGAATACCTCTTGTAAACTCTTTTTATTTAACATAAATTATCAATTATCTTATGTGAAATGACAATGAAATTGAAACATAAAAAAACGATAAGAACTTAGTTCAAGGTGCGTTTTTAAATTATTCACTCATGATTTTATACATGTTTTCATTTATTTTACTGAACTAACAAAAATTAAAAAAAAAAAATAACATCTCATTTCCCATGTTTTCCCATGTGCACTTTCTAACTCAACCACAAATTAGATACGATTAAAGAAATGTGAGGGTAAAATGCCCGGTAAAATCGTGCACAAATTGTTTTGTATGAAAAATAATCATCACTGCTTTCTGAAATTTTCACTACTCTTTAGTACATGTTTTATGTATATACATAACACATTTTTAAATAGATATATGCATACATAAACAAATTATGAGATTTTGTTATTTTTGGTATCTCTATACCTTGCACGGATGATAACGTGAAAGTGTTTGAAACAGTGTCACGTTTCATCTTTGCTAAAAATAAAGTTCGATAAGCCCCACATAAAGGATGAGTGCACTTTTAAGCTATGAATGTTGGACCCCGATGATTTAGAACAGGTTTTCAACATATTATATTACTTAAAAGTATTAAATCATGCCGAACGACACTACCTTTTGAGACGGAGGTTTTACGGTTTTGTTACATTTCTATTGTTATAGCAGCAACTTCTCCATTTACCTCATTTGCACAGAATGTGTATTTTAATTTAATCTTAAACATACCCAAAGGACGATGTTGGACAAAAAGTGGCTCATATCTAATTTTTTTAAGGGGGCCGACTATAGTTTCCATTGCGCAATATTTCGCGCATCATAGTAAAATGAAGCGTATTTACTGTTTTAATGCAACTTTTTTCGCTTAATTATTAAAATTAAACAAAATTAAGAAATTATGGGTATAAAAATGTAATTACAATTTGATATAACTGGTTTTTTAACCGATTTTGCAAATGATAGGTAGGTTGACGTCGTTGCAGTGTGTTTTTGACGTTATGATAATCTGTAGCTCTTAAAGATAGGGGTAATAAAATATTATTTAAGAAAAAGTAATAAACATACGCTCTTGAAATTTAAAGCATAAAAATTTAAGAATATTTCCAATATTTTTATTATGTTTTCATGTGAATCCATTGTGTACGTCATATTTTGTAATACTCTATAAAAATAATAAAATTTGCTAATTTTTTCATTTTGAGATGCCCCCTCTGGTAACAAGACGGTAGAATATTGTGTCTCTTACATATTTTGTATAATATAGTATTACTCATCAAAAATTATAGTTTGAACAAAATGTCTATTTTAGTTTTTGTATATTTTGCTTTAAAGCGCTAAAATTGGCATTTTCCTAAATAATCCTATAGTAAATGTACCTGTATTTGAGACGGTCCCTCAAAAATACCTTGACGGTAGATTTCCCCCAAACTTTGCATGTACACTGAAGTTAATGTAAGTTATATATGGTATAAAAATAAAGAGTTTCGCTATTGTAGTTTTCACATAATAAAACTATAGTCGGCCCCCTTATTTAGGTCTCCAAACTACGGTCAAGTAAGCCACAAAATTAACAGGTCCCCAAGTGTCAACGATTGATATTATAATCACTTTACTCACGTGACATTCCACTGTTCGACACGCTAATGATTTCGTTGAACGTTTCATTATACCCCCGCTTGAAAAGCAGGAGGGTATATAGTAATCGGTATGTCCGTCCGTCCGTCCGTCTAGCTGTCCGTCTGTCTGTGCAATCGTGTCCGGTACATATCTTTCTTACAGAGGGACATTAGAATCTACTACTCCATACTAAGATTGCTCATGACCTAAGGGTGTGTCATGACCTCGACCCAAGGTCATTTGGGGAAGTTCAAGGTCACTGGAAGAAAAATTTCATAACTCGTGTCCGGTCCATATCTTTCTTATGGATAAACTTGGTAGGTTCTCATTTCAAAAAAAGATTGCCCATGACCCAAGGGTGTGTCATGACCTTGACCCAAGGTCATTTGGGAAAGTTCAAGGTCACTGGAAGAAAATTTTCATAAATCATGTTTGATACATATCTTTTATTGATAAACTTGGTAGGTTCTCATTTCACACAAAGATTGCCCATGACCCAAAGATATGTCATGATCTTGACCCAAGGTCATTTGGGAAAGTTCAAGGCCACTGGAAGAAAATTTTCATAATTCCTGTCCGCTCCATATCTTTCTTATGGATAAACCTGGTAGGTTTTTATTTCACACAAAGATTACCCATGACCAAAGGGTAAGTCACGACCTTGACCCAAGGTCATTAGGGGAAGTTCAAGGTCACTGGAAGAAAAATATCATAACTCGTGTCCGGTCCATATCTTTATTATGGATAAACTTGGTAGGTTCTCATTTCACAAAAAGATTGCCAATGACCCAGGGGTGTGTCATGACCTCGACCCAAGGTCACTTGGAGAAGTTCAGGATCACTGGTAGAAAAATTTCATAATTCGTATCGTCATTATCTTTCTTATGGATAAACTTGGTAGGTTCTCATTTCACACAAAGATTGCCTATGATCCAAGGGTGTGTCATGACCTTGACCCAAGGTCATTTGGGAAAGTTCAAGGTCACTGGAAGAAAATTTTCATAAATCATGTTTGATAATTTCTTTTATGGATAAACTTGATAGGTTTTCATTTCACACAAAGATTGCCCATCACCCAAACATATGTCATGACCTTGACCCAAGGTCTTTTGGGAAAGTCCAAGGTCACTGGAAGAAAATTTTCATATTTCATGTCCGGTCCATATCTTTCTTATGGATAAACTTGGTAAGTTTTTATTTCACACAAAGATTTCCCATGACCCAGGGGTGTGTCATGACCTTCACCCAAGGTCATTTGGGGAAGTTCAAGGTCACTGGAAGAAAAATATCATAACTCGTGTCCGGTCCATATCTTTATTATGGATGAACTTGGTAGGTTCTCATTTCACAAAAAGATTGCCCATGACCCAGGGGTGTGTCATGACCTCTACCCAAGGTCACTTGGAGAAGTTCAGGGTTACTGGTAGAAAAATTTCATAATATGTGTCCGGTCCATATCTTTCTTATGGATAAACTTGGTAGGTTCTCATTTCACACAAAGATTGCCCAAGACCCAAACATATGTCATGACCTTGACCCAAGGTTATTTGGGGAAGTTCAAGGTCACTGGAATAAAAATTTCATAATTCGTGTTTGATACATATCTTTATTATGGAAAAACTTACTTCTGAAAAACCCAGCAGGGGGTATTTTGTCCCGTTTGGACAGTTCTAGGTTAAGATCTGTTTTCGGCGATGCACAAGAGATATTAGGTATCGAATTTCATTTGAACATTTAGTATTTTCGTTATCTACTTTGAAAACCAGCCAAAACCAATTATAGAAGACGTTAGTTTGACACAGAACTGCAACGTAAATACGACGTGACAATCCAAGTATTCCTTTGCATTTCATTTATTCTTATGTTACTTTCGTTCGAACAAACGCTCGGCTGCCTCCGTAAACCCCTATTGCGAAATGTCTGCGTTGACAGAGACAGCCACCATTTTGGACCCGCTACAGACTTTTGAATGCTAATATCTAGAGTTTATATTTATCAACAATCAAACAAATTATATAGTAAGCATTATTAGAGGTTTTTTTTCTAACATACCGAAAATAAATGAAAAATACTGAAAAACAAAAAAATTAGAAAATACGTATTTTTAGAATTTGTATCTCGTTACGACCGGAAGTACTGACGACGCACGAAAATGTGATTCCGCAAACCACAAAGTCATGATCTACCATCTTCAATATGTCTCCATATCATATACTTAGCCATTTTCGACAAAAAGGGTCGACAAAATCGCATTTTAAAATCAGAAAATTGTCCATAACTTGGCACCAGGAGCGAATTTTCCAAATTTCTCTTCGGATGTAACAACTACATATAATGATACATACTTTGTGAAAGTTTCATGAAAAACCGCTGAATAGTTTTCGAGAGTTCGCCTGCACAAAATTTTGTCAAAAAAAGAATAATAATAAGAACTAGAACGATCTCTTTGCGAGCAACGAGAGGTCTTCCGTCCCATTCTGAAATAAAATGCAAAAAATCTAGCAGAAAAAGTGATAAAAAAAATCGGACATTCGGGGGAGCGAACCCGGGTCGCTCGCGTGACAATCCAACGCGTTAACCATTCGGCCATTGAAAACACCGCTTCAAATTTTTAAATGCAAATATCTCGAGATTGGCTTTTTCGATTCTAAAACAAATTACATATAACGCATTCGCAAATGAGTCTCTATTTAAATTATTAAAATCATTAAAAAAAATTTTGAATAACAAAAAAGTTGGAAAATTGCATTTTTTTAAATACCCTTCCGGTACAAACCGGAAGTACTGACGACGCACAAAAAGACAATTCTGCAAACCACAAAGTCATGATCTATCATCTCCAATTAGTCTCCAATTCATATACTCAGCCATTTTTGATAAAAAGGGGCGACAAAATTGCATTTTAAAATCAGAAAATTGGCCATAACTTGGAACCGGAATCGTATTTTCCAAATTTTCCTTCAAAAGTAACAACTTCATAATATAACACATATTCTGTGAAAGTTTCGTTGAAAACCGCTGAATAGTTCTCGAGAAATCGCCTGCACAAAATTTTGTCAAAAAAAAGAATAATAATAAGAACTAGATAAGAAACTCGTTGCGAGCAACGAGAGGTCTTCCGTCCGATTCCGGAAAGAAAACGTAAGATCGAGCTGAAAAAGTAAAAAAAAAATTGCACACAAGGAGAATTAAACCCATGTCGCCAGCATGAAATTTCGACGGCACTAAATATTACACTATCGGGACCTCTTCTCTAAATCTATTTATATATATTTACGAAAAAGTGATTCTCTTTTAAAATTATGAAAGGCGGGTCACTATTCAAAATTAAGCACCAAATGCCACGAGTTAATCTTCGCGCCTTTTCTTTGGAATGTTCTAGTAAATAGGTGTGATAGCTTCAATGAAATTAAAAAAAAAGAACGTTCTTATAGCCTAAGATTCGAGGTTTAGAATGTATATTTAAGACATTTTACAAATTCCATATGGTATATATTCTTGTAACACTAAAGCGGTGAAACGGTAATGAATTTCTAACTTTTTTTATTTCCTGTTTATCCCCAAAGTGGACTATCCCGATTAGTTAATTGAAAAAGGTTGAAACGTTTCACCGAAAAACATAGCTCGCCCTACGACGGTCAAGGAATCATATATCATTTATGCTCAATAACTTTAATCAGGTCTTTGAGACAAGACTGCTAAAATAAACTCCATTAAGCGATCTTTAAAAAAATCGTCTTCTTATTTTTGTCTTATTTATTAGTTAAATATGACACAAGTGTGCATAGGAAAAACAGTGGTTAAGATTTCTACTGACAATATTAATTAATATTCTTTTTTGAGAAAATATTACTTATAAATATGATGAGATCTATTTTCCGTGGTGCACAAAAAATAATAGGTATCGAATTTCATTTGCACATTTAGTCTTTGGGAACTAGCCAAAACCAATTATAGAAGACGTTAGTTTGACACAGAACTGCAACGTAACTACGACGTGACTATCCAAGTATTCCTAAGCATTTCATTTATCCTTATGTTACTTTCGTTCAAGCAAACGCTCGGCTGCCTCCGTAAATCCCTATTGCAAAATGTCGGCGTTGACAGAGACAGCCGCCATTTTGGACCCGCTTCAGATTTTTGAATGCTAATATCTAGGGTTTAGATTGATCAACATTCAAACAAATTATATAGTAAGCATTATCAGGAGGGTTTCTATTAACAAACCAAAAATAAATGAAAAATAATGAAAAACAAAAAAGTTAGAAAATAGGATTTTTTTAAATTTGCATCTCGTACCGACCGGAAGAACTGACGACGCACAAAAACATGATTCTGCAAGCCACAACGTCACGAACTATCGTCTCCAATAAGTCTCCAGGTCATATCTTTAGCCATTTTCGAAAAAAAGGGGCGACAAAATTGCATTTTAAAATCAGAAAATTGCCCATAACTTGGCACCAGAAGCAAATTTCCAAATTTCCTTAAAAATGTATCAAGTTCATCGTATTGCGCATAATTCCTGAAAATTTCATAGAAATCCGCCGAATAGTTGCTGAGAAATCGCGTGCACAAAATTTTGGGAAAAAAATAAGAATTATAATAATAATAACTAGAGCAAAGCTCGTTGCAAAGCAACGAGTAGGTCTACCGTCCGGTTTTGACCGGAAGTGCCGGAAGTGACGGAACAAAAGAAAGCAATGAGCAAAGTAATCTCCAATGAATTTATAATTTCAATTTTGCATCAAAACCTTCAAAGTAAGCCATTTCTTGCTACTTCCTGTTTACCGGAAGTGACGACGACGGACGGAAATATAATTTTTTATGCTCCCAGAGACATATGTAACCCAAAAACTTGTCAAGAACGGCAAAAAACGCGTTTTCCGACTACTTTCGGTTTGGCCAGAAGTGACGACGACGGACGTATTTTGACGACTCCAATAGATTAAGCTTGACATTTTGAACAACTTTGCTTCTTTGACGTATTACAAATTCTAAATACTTTTTGAGATATAAAGGAAAAACTTTCGGCCCCTATCGGCCCCTGATTTAAGGGGCCAGCCCTTTTTTCGAGGTATCATTTGAAAGATCTTTGAATTCTATACTTTCTATCTTCTACATGTTTTAACAAAATATTTCTAGGTAAAAAGTTATCATAGAAAAGGTGTTAAAAATGTTGAAATTCTTGATAGGACTATTTTAGGGCCATAGCGAGCGTCGGCACTTCGTACTTCCGGTGGTTGTGATATACGAAATTCACTTCTCCAAAGGTTGCTCTAGCATCACTGGAAATTTCATGCTTCTGTATTGAGTGGTTTTTCAGAAAACTGCCGGACAAAGTGATCCTATGAAAATCACTAAAACGCGGAAATCTCAAAACCGGAAGTGACATCATCAAAACAAAAAAATATATATCTAGTTTTTTTCATGCTCTATCAGTCCTGAAAGTTTCATGAAAATCGAGAGAGGCGTTTTTGAGAACTCGCGTGCACAAAATCGGTAAGAAAAAAACAATAATAATAATAATTATAACTAGAGCCGAGCTCGTTGCAAAGCAACGAGTAGGTCTTCCGTCCTGTTTGACCGGAAGTAGATATTATTTTTAACAAAAGTGAGAAATAACGCCCAGAAATAGCTTGAATCCTCTAAAGCTATGTTAATTAATGCAAAAATAAGCCATTTTTGCTACTTCCGGTGTGACCGGAAGTAACGACGACGGACGGAAAATAAATTTTTATTGTCCCAGAGACATCTGTTACCTAAAAACGTGTCAAGAACGGCTAAAATTCGCGTTTTCCGACTACTTCCGGTTTGGCCGGAAGTGACATCGCCGGACGAATTTTGACGACGCCAATACATTAAGCTTGACATTTTGAACAACTTTGCTTCTTTGATGTATTGAAAATTCTTTATAGATTTTGAGATATAAAGAAAAAACTTTTGGCCCCTTCAGGCCCCTAAATTTAGGGGCTAGCCCTTTTTTTGAGATATCATTTGAAAGATCTTGGAATTCTACACTTCTTTTGTTCAAAATGTCTTAACAAAATATTTTCAGGTAAAAAAAATATCGTAGAAAAGGTGTAAAAAATTTGAAATTCAAGATACGACTATTTTCGGGCCATAGCGAGCGCCGACATGCGTCATTTCCGGTAAATTTGATATACCCTATGCAACTTTCCAAAATTAGC
Organism: Saccostrea glomerata; assembly: GCA_003671525.1. Classification (NCBI taxonomy): domain Eukaryota; kingdom Metazoa; phylum Mollusca; class Bivalvia; order Ostreida; family Ostreidae; genus Saccostrea; species Saccostrea glomerata. The sequence continues at coordinate 22,840 of PRKT01000004.1, read as the reverse complement.
TCTACCTAACCTCAAAGTTTGAAGTTTCTATCTAGAGCCGTTTTTCGGGAAAACTGTGGACAAAATGACCCTTTAAAATCAGAAAATCGACGATATCTCTAGACCGGAAGTGACGTCATCAAAACGGAAAAAAATGCATAAGGTTCAAGTAATGTTCCATAAGTCCTTAAAGTTTCATAAGATTTTGTTTGGCCGTTTTCGAGAAATCGCGTGCACAAAATCGGTAAGAAAAAAAAAATAATAATAAAAGTGAAAAAGAAACCGAAGAAAAACAATAAGGTCTTCCGCTGAAGACGGAAGACCTTAACTAGACATGAAACTCGATGCTAGCAACGAGAGGTTTTCCGTCCGCTTCCGGAAGGAAAACGTTAAATCGAGCAGAAAAATTGAAAAAGATTTGCACACAAAGAGGATTGTACCCAAGTCGCCAGCATGAAACTCCGACGCACTTACCGGTAATACTCCGCTATCGCGACCTCTTCTCTTAATCTACTTGTATTTATGTACAAAATGTGCTGCTGTCTTAAATTATGAAAGGCAGGTCACTATTCAAAATTTAGCGACAAACCCACGAGTTAATCTTTGCGCCTTTTCTTTGGAATGTTCTATTTATTAAATAGGTGTGATAGCTTCAATGAAGTTAAAAAAACGTTCTTATAGTCTTTTCAAGGTTTAGAAAGTATAGTTAACACATTTTACAAAGTCAATATTGAATATATGCATTTAACACTTAAGCGGTGAAACAGTTATGAATTTTTAACTATGTTCAATTTCCTTTGTATCCTCAAAGTGAACTATCCCGAGTACATGTAAGTCGACAAAGGATGAAATGTTTCGCCGAAAAACATGACTCGTCCTACAACGGTCATGGAATCAGATATCATTTTTGCTCAATAACTCTGAGCCAAGAATGCTAAAATAAACTCAATGAAGCGATCTTTTAAAAGAAAATCTTATTTTTGTCTTATTTATTAGTTTAATGTGACACAATTGTGCATAGGAAAAACAGTGGTAAAGATTTATAATTAAAATATTAATTGATATTCTTTTTTGAGAAAGCATTACTTATAAGCATGATTAAAAATCTGTTTATCGATGGTGCACAAAAGATATTAGGTGTCGAATTTCCTTTGCATATTTAGTCTTTTACCAATTACAGAAGACGTTAGTTTGACACAGAACTGCAACGAAACTACGACGTGACAATCTAAGTATTCCTTTACATTTTATTGATCCTTATGTTACTTTCGTTCAAACAAACGCTCGGCTGCCTCCGTAAACCCTTATTGCGAAATGTCGGCGTTGACAGAGACAGTCGCCATTTTGGAACCGCTTCAGATTTTTGAATGCTAATATCTAGAGTTTAGATTTATCAACATTCAAACAAATTATATAGTAAGCATTATAAGGAGGACTTCTATGAACATACCAAAAATAAATGAAAAATACTGAAAAACAAAAAAGTTAGAAAATATGATTTTTTTTAATTTGCAACTCGTAACGACCGGAAGTACTGACGACGCACGAAAAGGTGATTCTGCAAACCAGAAAGTCATGATCTATCACCTCCAATAAGTTTCCATATCATATCCTTAGCTATTTTCGACAAAAAGGGGCGACAAAATCGCATTTTAAAATCAGGAAATTGTCCATAACTTGGCAACAGAAGCGAATATTCCAAATTTCTCTTCGGATGTAACAACTTCATATAATGACACATTTTTGGTGAAAGTTTCATGAAAAACAGCTGAACAGTTTTCGAGAAATCACCTGCACAAAATTTTGTCAAAAAAAGAATAATAACTAGATGCGTTCTTGTTGCTAAAGCAACAAGTGGTCTTCCGACCGACTTTTCCTTAGAGTTCTATCGTGCATCATCACATGAAAAAGATTACAAAATGTACTTTTTTGTTTACGTTTATTCACAGCAGTCTCTCAACATACTTCATGATAACTACAGGTATTTCTCAAAATATCTCAAAAATAGCTTTTAAAAATCGGCAAAATCTTCCATACATGTTAAAAAAGAGAGAAAAGTCATTTGCAACTGAAAAAAGACAGAAACAAAGAAAAAAGATTTGAAACGCCCACAGCGGGATTCGAACCCCCGACAGTGCGACAAAGTTTGGTTTGGTCATATCTTTTCAATATATGCACGCATCAAGATATTGAACATATATTAAGAATTCTCATAAGGCATGCTATGAACCCTGTAAATACCAAGAAAAATATTGAGAAACAAAAAAGTTGAAAAATCGGACTTTTTGAATTCACTTCCGTTTGCGACCGGAAGTGCCGACGACGAAAAATAAAGGTCCTTGTCCATAACGGAGTTCGATGTTCTATCACCTCTGTGAGTTTCACTTTTATATCTTCTGCCGTTCTCGAGAAAACTGCTGGACAAAATGCCTTTTAAAAAATACAAAAATGCCCCAAAATCGCGAACGAAAGTAAATTTTGAAAAAATGAAAAACACGTCTGGAGATATTTTTATGATGCATCATCCCTGTAAAAATCTTATTAATCCGTCCACGCACAGCTGAGAAATCGCCCAAACTATGAAAAAAAAAATAATAATAACTAGATACGATCTCGTTGCGGGCAACGAGAGGTCTTCCGTCCGATTCAGGAAAAAAAATTGTAAAATCGAACTAAAAAGTGATTCAAAATTTTGATCACAAGGAGGAGTGAATCCAGGTCGCCAACGTGAATGCGCCTTTTTTTTCTCTTTTTTCCCCAACGCGCGAACCATTTAGCTGTTAGGAATACTGCTTAAAATATACTTGTGTATACTTTTGCAACAGTACACCTGTCTAAGAATCATAAAAGGCGAGCCGCTATTCATAATTTCGTGTCAAACGCCACGCGTAAATATTCGCACCTTTTCTTTGTACTGATCTATTAAAGAGGTGCAATAGCTTCAATGAAATTAATTAAATAAAACATTCTCATTACCTTTATTTTATTTCGGCGTTAGGAAAGTATATTTAACACATTGTACACATTACATATCGTATCTAGCCCAGTAACACTAAAGCAGTGAAACGTAAATTAAGTTTTCTTTAAGATTGACACTCAATTGCAACGTACTACTACGTCCAAGTAGTTTTTTGCATTTCATGTATCCTTATGTCAGAATGGTTTAATCAAACGCTCAGCTGCCTCCATAAGCCCCTACTCGCGAAATGTCGGAGTTTACGGAGACAGCCGCCATCTTGGGCCCGCTTCAGATTTTCAAATATTAATATCTAGAGTTCAGATTAACCAATATTAAAACAACTTATATAGTAAGCATCAATAGAACTGTCTCTATTAATATTCCAAAAATAAATGAAAAATATTGAAAAACAAAGAAATTTGAAAATTTGGACTTTTTAAATTGGCTTCCGGTAGCGACAGGAAGTACTGACGACGAACGAAAAGTTGCGTCCTGGAAAGTATTGATCATCATCTATAAGCTCTGAAAGTTTCATATTGATATCTTTTACCGTTTTTGAGTTTAATCGTGGACAAAATGTCGTTTTAAAATCAGGAAAATGGTCCAAAACTTGGCACCAAAGAGGAATTTCCAAAAACCGTCTTGGAACTTTCAAGAGTATCTTACAACACATCTTTCCTGAAAATTTCATGTAATTCTATCCAGTAGTTTTCGAGAAATCGTGTCAGAAAAATAATAATAATAATAATAATAATAAGAAACAGAGCAATAACTATAAGGTCTTCCGTGAAGACGGAAGACCTTAACTAGATGAGATCTCCTTGCGAGCAACAAGTAGGTCTTCCGTCCGATTTTTCGATAAGATATGATTTTGACAATGAACTTTGTTAAATCATAATGATATCAAGACGTCTCTCCTTTGATTAAATTCTTTTACGTTCTATATATTGCATATTTAGAATGGTTGGATAATGTTTAAAAGACAACACTGAGCATCTTTTACTCGATACCGCTTATCAAAATATTTCCCTTTTTGGAGATATAAAGAATCCAAGAATGAGCATTTTGGTCCCTAATGACCCCTTATTACGTAACATATTATCACGATTTTACAATGCATTGATGTAGATTGTTATGATAAACATTTTCATTTCAGTTATTTATAACAAAAAATTGATAAATAAAGAGTTATAGATTAGAGACTTTTGGCCCCTGTTTGCCCTTTATTTGAGGGGTCACACCCCTTTTCTTTATAGAAAATGATAGAAAATCTAATTATGAACAACTTTTATTATCTATCTTTTTACAAATTATTGATAGGTATCAAGATATCATAGAAAACGTGTTAAATTTTGCGAGATATTTCCGAGCCTATTTTTTGGCTCAGGCGAGCTTCAACGCCCTTTGCGCTGGAAAGATATAGACTCAAAAAAGCAATTCAGCAATCCTTCCTCTACCTTCACTGAAAATCTGAAGTCAATATCTTCATTCGTTTTTCAGTGATTGCCAGGACAAGCTGACCCTCTACAAATCAGTAAATCGTCCATATCTCACGACCAGAAGTGACGACGTACATATAGAAAATTTCCAATAAGGTTCAGACCAATGTCTATCAAATCTGAAACTTTCGTGAAAATCGACCAAGCCGTTTCCGAGAACTCGCTTGCACAAAATCGGTAAGAAAATAATAATAATAACTAGAAACGATCTCGTTGCAAGCAACGAGTAGGTCTTCCGTCCGATTCCGAAAAATAACCCATAAAATCGAGCTGAAAATGGATTAAACATATTTTGGACACACTGGTAATTAAAATGGGTCACTAGCATGAAAATCCAATACGCTTATCGATTACGCTATTTGAACAACTACTCTTACTTCACTTGTATGTACATATAATTCTGCAACAGTTAATCTGTCTTGGAATTATGAAAAAAGGGTCACTATTCATAATTTCGCGCCAAACGCAACGAGTAAATCTTAGCGAATTTCTCTTGGAATGTCCATATAAATAGGCGAGATAGCTTCAATCAAATAACAGAGCGTTCTTAACGCCTAAATTTTGAGGTGTGGAAAGTATATTTAACACATACATGTAACATATCGTATATAGGCAAATACTCAGTAACACTAAAGCAGTGAAACAGCTATGAATGGTTAATTTTTCAATTTTCAATCACAAAAGTTGACTATTCCGATTACTTACACTTTCGTGCAAAAGGTGGTATGTTTCACCGAAAAAAAATGCTTCGATCGCCCTACGAGGGTCAAGCAATAAGATTCCATTATGTTCAATAACTTGCATTGAGAAAATAAAATGTTTATATAGGTCAATTAAACGGTCTTTGAAAAATTGTTATCTTTAAAAATAAAATATTTTCTTATTGTTACAGTTGTCCTTTCTATTGATTTAATATGACACAAGCGTGCATGGGAAAACAGTGGCCACGTTTTTTACTTACTACATTCTTGAAAAACTATTAATTATAACTATGTTTTAAGCTATGTGTTACTGTGATGCAAAACAAAAGATATAGATATTGTACTTCATTTGCACATTAATTCTTTTCTATTTCTACTTTGAGAAACAACCAAAACAATTAAAGAAAACTTGTAAGTAGACCTTGGATAATAAATGTAGTTTGACACCGAATTGCAACGAACCTACGACGTGACAATCCAAGTATCCCTACACATTTCATTGCTCCTTATGTTACTTTCGTTCAAGCAAACGCTCAGCTGCCTCTCTAAACCCCTATTGCGAAATGTCGGAATTGACAGAGACCGCCGCCATTAGGGTCCCGCTTCAGACTTTTGAATCTTAATATCTCGAGTTCGAATTCATCAGTTTACAAACAAATTATATATTCAGCCTGATGAGAAATGTTTCTATCAACCATACTAATATAATTTGAAAATATTGAAAAACAAAAAAGTTCAAAAATTTGACTTTTTTCTTTGCATGCCGTTACGACAGGAAGTAGAGACGACGTACAAAAGATCGTGTCTTGGATAGTACTTATCACGATCTATAATCCCTGAATGTTTCACAGTGATATCTTTTACCGTTCCTTAGATTATCCGAGAACAAAATGTCAATTTAAAATCAGAAAATTGTCCGTAACTTGGCACCAGAAAGGAATTTCCAAAAAATCTCTTGGACGAAGTAACTTCAGAAAGCAACACATTGTTCCTGCAAATTTCATAAAAATCCATCCAGTTGTCTTCGAGAAATCACGTGCACAAGATTTGATGGTCAGAAAAATAAAAATTATAACGAGCTCAGGCGAGCTTCAACGCCTTTTGCCCTGGAAAGATATAGACTCAAAAAAGCAATTAAGCAATCCTTCCTCTACCTTCACTGAAAATCTCAAGTCAATATCTTCATTCGTTTTTTAGTGATTGCCCGGACAAGCTGACCCTCTTAAAATCAGTAAATCGTCCATATCTCACGACCGGAAGTGACGACGTACTTATAAAAAATTTCCAATAAGGTTCAGACCAATATCTATCAGATCTGAAAGTTTCGTGAAAATCGACCAAGCCGTTTCCGAGAACTCGCGTGCACAAAAATCGGTCAGAAAAAAAATAATTATAACTAGAAACGATCTCGTTGCGAGCAACGAGTAGGTCTTCCGTCCGATTTTTTGATAATATCAGATATAATTTTGATTGAGATATTCCTTAATTGATAATAATACGAAGAGTTTCTACCCCTTAGATTGGGATTAGACATCAAAATCTTGAATAGTTGTATCTCAGAAATGAGAATCAATAAATATAAAGTATTATTGAAATATTACCCAAAAAAAAATTATATAAAAAAGATACTTTTAAAAATGTTCTTGAAGAGAAACTGTGCTGAAAACGTATTAAATGGACTCGGTGGTAGTTGCCATATTTAGACCATATTGATCTCCTTTAAAAGAATATATGAGCTTCATATAAAGATATAGAAAAATGATCAAATTTTAAAACTAAAATGTATGATTTTTTTCTAATGATAGCTTTAAATTTCAAGATATCATATCTTAATTAATAGATTATCGTGTTACGGGTCTCCGTACATTTGAAGCACTAGCAGTTTATGCAAGAATTTTTCCTATTTTTCTGTTGAAAATTTAAAAAAAAAACAAACAAAAAAACCGAAACATTACAGTGAAATTTAGTCAATACTGTTATTTATATATTATCAAGTCATAGAACCGAAAGATAGTTTCGATGAAACAAATAATTGAATATAAATAACTTGAAATTAAGAGATTCTGAAACAAAAAAGTGATACGAATAAGATTGGGTAATTGTTTTAGATAATTAAAACAAGATCGTTCAACATGTTCAGGAGATTTCAAGTGTTGTGAATGAAGTAAAAGTTTAATATTTCTATCTGTCAAAATGTAATTAATCGTTTAGGCTATAGAGGTTGTCTGACTATTTTGTTGTCCCCCGCTTGAAAAGTGGGGGATATTAATTTGGGTTTGTCCGTCCGTCCGTCTGTCCGTCCGTCAGTCCGTCTATCTGTTAGTCCGTCCGTCTGTTACGCTTTGGGGTACATGTACCCATCTCTTATCCGTATCTCCACTCATACCACTGAAATGAAATTTGATGAAACTTTCACAGAATCTTTATTACAAATTACCATTGTGCACCTCCTATTTTACTTTTTGATCCGACACATATTTTTGGTTTCCAACTGCAAAACATGGACACTGCCATTAAACTCATGTGGGAGGCGGGGGTATCATTAAATGAGCTCATTGCTCACAGTAACTCTAGTTTTGTTATACCTTTTAGCGGCGTATATTCCTTTTCTGTTCTTGTGTAGACTCTTGTGAACTGAAGATTCACCTGAGGTGCAAAGCGCCAAATGGGGGTAGGTTCAGGAGGGACCACCCCTCCCGTTGTAGGCGTTCAAAAATTGAAAATTGGACACGAAATCATGCAATTTTATAATAAAGAGATTTAAAATACGAATATATTTAAAAATAGAGGTACTGTGGGCAATGAGCTCACTATATGATAGCCCCCGCTTCATGTAAGAATATGAGAGCAGTATCCATGTTTTGCAATGAGAAATTTTCCTCTCTTTATTGCTTTACTACGAAAGCCTATTAGGATCAATCTAGAGAGAAAAAAAAATAAAAGACGTTATAACGCCTTTTCAAAAGGCGTAATAACGCGAAAAAAGGCGTTATAACGCCTTGAAAAAAGCGTTATTACGCCTTTCTATTCTAACAGGCGTTATTACGCATTTCCAAAAGGCGTTATTATGCCTTTCTAAAAGGCTTTATTACGCCTTTTGAAAAGGCGTTATTCCGCCTTTCCAAAAGGCGCTATTACACCTTTCCAGAAGGCATATTTACGCCTTTCCAGAAGGCGTTATTACGCTTTTCCAAAAGGCGTTATTACGATTTTCTAAAAGGCGTTATAACGCTTTTTGAAAAGGCGTTATTACGTCTTTATTTTGAATACATGACTAAACATATTTAGCCCAAACCGAGGGGTGGGGGTGCAGAAATCTTTCCTTTATTAACATTAATTTTACAATTTTAAATAGGTCTCATTTTTCAAAAAATAATTTAAACAGATAATAACTAAATTTCCAGGAAAAAAGATTTTTAAATGCATCATATATTTTCAATGTTGAACCAACTTAGTCCTTCTTTAATACCAGACACACCTCTACCAAGGATCATTGATTTCAAATGCCCATTACATCTATGCAAATAGTTACCTGCTTTTTTCCAAGAAGAGAGAAAAATATCTTTAAATGACATGAATTTTTAATCCATGGCAAGCAAAGCTCCAAGATACATCTGTCTATATCGCATCTTCACAAGTAGAGTGTTGCCATTAATACAAACGCAAAAAGTTGTCAGTGTGATGTGCAAGAATATAGAGAATTGCATAAATAAAGATGGTTTTAATTAAATCTTTCATATATTTATTAACATAAGATAACACCTTTCCATTTTCCTTTTCAAGTAGGCCAGTAGTACGAGTGCGAATAGGGGACCCCCCCCCCCCAAATAAACTGTTGGATGCTTGGATCCTTAACATTTTGATGCAGAGTATAAAACTGTGGCAATTCATAACTGCATTTAAACAAAGTTGGGGGGGGGGGGTTTTCAAAGCACGAGTCTGTTAAATGCAAAATAATGGTTATTCAAAAAGCGATATAACCCTTTTGGAAAGGCGTAATAACGCCTTTGAGAAATGCATAATAAGGCCTTTTAGAAAGGCGTAATAACGCCTTTTAGAAAGACGTAATAACGCCTTTTTGAATGGAAAGGCGTAAGTAGGCCTTTTCGAAAGGCGTTAAAATGTCTTTTAATTTTTTTTTCTCTCTAGATTGATCCTGATAGACTTTCGTACTTTACGGTAACGTGTAAATAGGAATAATTCACGGTGTCCCATGTAATTCAGAAGACGCCACAACTCACGTCTTAGATAGGAAAATAAAGGCAGTGTCAAGTTTTGCTATTTGATACCATAAATATGTGTCGGATAAAAAAATAAAATAGGAGATTCACTATGGCATTATGTAATAAAAATGCTTTGAAAGTCTATCAAATTTCATTCAATGGTATAAGAGGAGTTGCGGATAAGAAATGGGTACCCCAAAGCGTAAAAGGCGGACGGAGGTACAGACAAACGTACGGAATGACGAACATCCCGATTACTATATACCCTCCCAGAGGAGTCGAGAGGAGTCGCAGATAAGAGATGGGTACCACAAAGCGTAACAGACGGACGGAGGACCAGCTAGATGGACGGAGGGACATACCAATTACTAAATATCCCCCATCCCGCTTTTCAAGCTGGGAATATAACTAACAGTCAACAGGTCAAGCTAGGGTGTCATACACAAATTTCATAAACCAGAACAGAATCTCATGATATATCACATAATGACAAAACGATACGACCTGGAAATCTGAACCATTAGTTCCTGGCCTTCTACAATATTATGTGAACAGGGGCTATTCAATTTCCTTAAATCTACAAAATTTTGAAATCCATCCAACATTTTTAGTCATGAACTAGAGGTACTGTGATCAATGAGCTCACTAAATGATACCCCCGCTTCCCATATGAATACTAGAGGTACTGTGAGCAACCAACTCACTAAATGATACCCCCGCCTCCCATATAATTTTAATGACAAAGACATTGTTTTGCTTTTGGACGCCCGAAATAAGTGTAAGGTTAAAAAGTAAAATAAGAGGTGCACAATGGCATTATATAATAAAGAATCTGTGAAAGTATCATTAAATCTTATTCAGTGGTAAATTAAGGAGAAGATACGGATAAGAGATGTTTACCCTTTAACATTATAGAAAAATTGGCAGTTTTGCTCTGGAAAACTCAAAAAATATGTGTCCGATCAAAAAGCTAAATATTTCGCCCCCCTTCCACGTATAAATTGTAGGTGTGTGTCTGTATGTAAGGGTGTGTCGGTATGTGAGTGTGTCGTTAAAAACAAATAAGTACGAAGGTTGTTCGAAAAGGTTGTGGACGATGTAAATCTTCGTTATACTACTTTCAAGAACTTAAAATAAGCTCAATATCCTGTGTAAAAATATTTGTTTTGTTGATGTGTGAAGTTTCATTTCATTCGATTTAATAGAAATCAATTTACAGTGCTTCGTTTCAATTTAAAATCAACATGTTTTGTACCCGCGGAGCATACTTAGCGGCGATGTAACGTCAAAAACATATCGTCAAGAATTTCTCAAAAGTACTATCCTTTTACATTTCAACAGCTTAGTTCAATAATCACTTATTTAAAAACCTTTTCTAGCACTTGAAATTTTTTTTTCTAATAATTGTTTTTGTTGTATATTTTCCTTTGTCGATGTTTTATTTTTTTTAACAACTTAGCTGTGCTTTTACAAGATTCGCAACTCGGAAGCGCTATATATTTTTCCATGACGTCCCAATTTTTTAAAAGTTTTTGATCAGGTTTTATTAGATAAAGCGTTTCTCAACAGATTCTCCTCGTCCGATACAGGACCTCTGTCACTCAAATACCGCCTGTACAATTTATAAACACATACACGACTTAATTGTGACATATTTTTTTTATTCCTTTACATTTTAAGAATTAATTCAGGATTTTCCCCGAGTATAACACAAAATTGCATCGTTATCTGCTGCTCTGTAAAGTTCAACAACGTCATCATTTTTGCCGCTTTCAATGAGGAAACATACTTTAAGTTATGAGAAAAGTTACAACACTTGGCAAAATTGAGTAATTTTAGCAACGTACAGTTGAAAATTGTTTAGTACTTAAAGTAGCAAATTATATGTGGAGAAGTAAAGATCGAGTTTGTACACGAAAAATGATACAATAAGTACTTATCGAAGTTCGACTTTTGCAAAACACTTTGTATTATTGACATAATCCTCTTTGCTTTCATTCTGTTGTTTGTTGTCCTGTTCAGAAGTAAATTATTTTACTGATTTTTTTTTTTTAAATTGATATAGACTTTAGAGTAAGTTTTGAAATTTCACCTTTTCAATAGAGTTTTTCAAAGTGTCAAAGTTTAGATAACGTTTTTCAAAGTGTCAGAGTGATCACTATAACAAATCAAAGTTTTCAAAGTGTCAAAGTTATAGCTATAGTTACATGTAACTATAGTTAACTATAGTATTTTTTGTTAGGGATAAACTCATACATAATCAGTCATAATTTGTTGAATTTTCGCAAACATTACATTGGTTGTTGTACGTCCTTGTCACCAAGGACGGTACCCATTTTTGATGCCCATTTGATCATTTTTGTTTACTAGTATTTAAATCCACCTGCTCATATGTGTATAAACCAGACATTGGTTGCTGTAAATTTCACATATTTCAGTTAATATTTCTTTAGGATTCTTTACAAGTTTTACAGCATTTTAAATGAAGCGTTTAATTTCACTCTAGTTTACCGATTCTTTACCTTTCATTTAAATGCAGCGTCCCAAATAGCCCTTATTTTTCAGCTTCCCACAATGAAACTTCGTGATGAAAAGTGGTTACATAAACTGCTATTAATTCAAGAATATTCAGTAATGAAAAAAATCCAAGCTTAATGTCATGTGATTTCTTTGTTGTATATCATCGAGCTCATGACATTATTTATTGAACAGCCCTCGTATGATCTACTCCTGTGGCATGTTACACATTGGATCTTTTCCATTGAATTGTATAATTTTTATTTGCATTCTATAATTTCCCAGTTGTTTTATGTATTCTACCACGGTTATTGCAGACATCAAAGAAATGCCGCTGACATCATGTTTGAAATATAAAGGCCTCGGTCAACGCCTCGGCTTTTATCTTTCAAACAACATTTCTCGACCTCTGAGATTATCCTGCAACATTCACGAAAACGCGGACTTTATTTCTTAAATATTTCATTTGAATTGCATAATTTTTGTTTGCATCGTATAGTTTTTTCAATTCGTATTTTATTTTTATTTCCGTCTTTTTGAGATAATATGACGAGTTTTATTATAAACATGTTTCTTTAATTGCAGATCTATTTTATCACCTTGAGTTTTACAAATAAGGTATCATTTTCTTCAGAATATACTTGTAGATACGAGCTGGTGGCGTGATAAAATTGCATAATTCAAAAATGGGGCGTTCATTTTCTTTTATCCCACCTTTTTGATTGCATGCATATCAGTGTCTGCTTAATGTTATGTTTAATTTTAGGGTTTCAGTTTACAAAATACTAGTTATGATACGGATGCCAAAGACTTTTGTGTTCTTTAGAAGTTTTTTTTCTAGTCTCCTCTGACCCCCTTACTACGTTTATTTTTATGGTGCGTCGTTTACTTAAATAAATGACATTTTTCTCACTTTCAATACTGCTGTTATTTTCTTTTAATCCATTTAAAAAAACTACCTCAGTTGACATGGCTCGATCTTGTAATAGTAACAAAGAACATTAATCAGTTATTTTTATTTACAAATAATAATATCCTTTCTTTTTAATCTATGACAAGATATTGCCCTACTTTTTAGTAAATCAACGTGGCTTCTCCTCATTATGTGACCATTGTTGTTTTTTATTTACCAGAGGAGAAAGCAACGCTAAATTGAAAGGAAAAATTTTGTCGGAAAAAAAACTCCATCCACCTCCTTCCTTCCACCGTCTTTTAACTATATTTGCTACACATGTATGCGTTCATTTGTTTTTATCCCACCATTTTTTGATGGCAGGCATATCAGTGCGTGCATTATGCTATGTTTGATTTTCGGGGGTCAGTTAAGATAATATGATGCTAAGGATTTTTTTGTGTTCTTAAAAATTTTTCTGTAGTCTCTTCTGACCCCTTTACTATGTGTATTTTTGTATTGCGTCGTTTAGCTAAATAGATGATACATTGTATCTTTCACTTTCAATACTGCTTTTATTTTTTTTAATCAATCAAAAAACTAGCTAAGTTAACTTGGCTTCGAACTAGTAAAAATAACAAAGGACCATAAAGCACTTTTATGTTAGATATCACTCATATCATCAGAAACAATTTCCCTACCCGTATCTTAACTTTATTTCATATGTTAATGAGTATGTATAATACAGATATTAAATTTCAATTTTTTTTTTATGATGAATTTAAAATCAGGCCTTTTCTCATCACTGACAGATGCTTTTTCAATAAAAATGAAAGTTGTTAATTTATGTACATGTACTTTGTCATTTGTTCGTCATTTGCAAAATTATTACAAAACAAGAACTTCCAACAATTTGTTGGAATCCTCATGGCAACCAATTACTAGTATGCCCATTATTAGCAGACTGATTTTATATTCATATAAAGCAGAACTTGTTCAAAATCTGTTATGTAAAAAGAAGACGATGTATTGTCCATTTACAATATCTAACTTATTGTTTTCTCTCTTCATTTGCTCTCCGTTTCTTGAATGTGATTTTACTTTTATGATTTTTCTTTTTTCGTGTTTTATTTTCTTAAAGAGCTCAAATTAAAAGAAATTGTAACTCAGGAATCAAACATTTTTAACATGCAAAATACATACCTCATGCAAATTCTTCTTTTTACAAAGATTCACATCAATCAGCTTGATAATATAATTCTAATTTCTTTTCTGTTTCTCCGAACTGTAACTGTAGTAGAGAAGCAGAGTAGAAAATGTGTGTCAAACAAATCGGGTTTATGTCCTTCTTCCTTTTTTCCCCTGTTGTAAGTGGATTCTTTCATTATCAATTTATCATTCTTTTAACAAAAGGTTTTTCTTATATTTCTTCCTTAGATGGGATAAAATATTTCTTTAAAAAAAAAATCACAAGGTCATCAGCTCCTCCCTAAATTTCAATTATACAATCCCCTTAAAACAGGATCGAATGTTACCAAGCCATTAGTGAAAAGCAACGTACCGTGTAGATGTTTACGCAGAACACATGCTGCAAATTTGTTATTCTAAAAATTCTATTCAAGAAATGGGGACATGAAAGATAGAAGCAATCAGAAAGTATATCAGATTAGAACTCTTTCATTTGTTAGTAAATAAACTAATTTCCTATAGTCATTGTGGGATTTAAAATGTACCTGGAACCTCATGAGTTGACATTTCAGGAGTTGTCTGCTGAAAGTCATGGATGTATACATTGTAAGTAAAGGTCACCTGTGTAACTCAATCAGTTTTTTTTTAGATACAATTTATATGATTGTACTCCTTTCAGGCCAGAATTTGTCTGCCGAGCATATTAATCATAAACCATATATAAAATTATGTACATTGTTCAAGTCAGAAGTTGTCTGTTAAAGATTTTCTTTAATTGTACACTAAATAAAGTACAACCTCCAGGTCAGAAGTTGTCTGCTGAAGCTTTTCATTAATTTTAGGCACATGCTATTCTTCAGATTTGTTAAACAGACTGAGAACTACTAGGATTTTAAGCATTGCGGTTCCAAAGCGTGTCTCTTTCATTTATATATACATTATTTTTTTGTTTTTATTTTCATAGTACCATGTTTTAGGCTCACATTATTTGCATATCATTACAAGATATATATAATATTGGTGTTGCAATTTCTACTGAGATGAAAGATTTGCCTACCTTTGAGTTGATTTAGTACTTAAGTTTTAAGATGTATAAAGCCATTAACAATGTTTATTTGTATTCATAATGGGGAACAAAGGTACCATGTACATGACTGTTCTCTTTATACAGGCTCACTTTAGGTGGCAGTGGGTACTAACTTTCTATTCTGAATATTCTAAATGTAAATTGATATATTGGGAAAATCAATGTTTTGTATTTACACATAACTTTTCAGTGATTTATTGTGTAATATAGAGTGATCTCCCATTTTCCTGATTTATCGTCACTTACAGATGTATTCAGGTATAATAAAGGACAAATCCATGAATCAAACCTGGTGTTTGTGCTACTCTTATAATCTAAGCCAGTAAACTTGTAAAATTACACTGGAGAACATAAAACTGCATTATTATAAATAATAGCACTTATATAGTCATGTAATGATTATTTGAGTTGGCATGTATAATATGTTAGTCCTGATTTGTCCATGTTTTTTTTTTCATCATTATTACCCCCTCGATAGGGGGTAATTTTATCGACCAATAAGGAGAGAAGATGAGTGTAGATTCTATGTCACTTTTTGTTTTGATTCGATCACAGTAAAAAGGGTTTTCCAAGTTTTGCCCGCCAACCACCTTGATCATTATTCCACCATTGTACTGCTAGATAAAGGATATGGAGATAACGAACAGTCTTCAATATCAAAGTCCATAAAACAATGTAGAATATTAAAGTAGGTTGGTTTACATTTTATTTTTATAATCTGCCTACTTTGAATGATCGTGCTTTTATTGTAAAATTGTTGAATAAGATTTAATATGCAATGTAAAATCAAAATAAATCAATGAAAAACTGTTTAAAATGAATTTTAAGTTTTACTTAAAATATTTTATGTTCATTGGAATGCTCTGTGTGTAAGAGTTATCGCGCTTTCATTATCCTTGGAAAGTGTTTGGCGTGTCCGAATTGGGAGACGCAGATGCAAGCGATTCTGGGAAATGGATACATTTAGTAAACGCCCAATGAAAATCGTGCGCGGTAAAAATCTGGACCCGGTTGTTCAGCTGATAGCGTCACTTTTCAGTTTTTTTTAGGAATCCGTGAAAAGTACATGTGTGTCGGATATATCTTCAATTATTTTAAGCGGAAAGGAAACGCGTTTGTTTTTTCCTCATACAATTTAATTGTTTTATTTATCCAACAATCTTTCAAGATGAAGTGCGTAATATTTTGCTACATGTACGTTATCGATATTAATGATTGCTATCCAATGTTATTGTTATTTTATATACTATTTGCATGTGTGAATAACTTGGTGCTGTAGAATAATTATTTTAAGAATAAACTGACCGAAAATCGCTATCATAGTAGCGATAGTTACCTGGTAGTCTGCAAATGGAGTGATCATAGGATGAGCCAGAGAACACAATTTCCCTCAGAAATTTTAGAATAGAGACTTGATTTCCAACTTCATTAATAGATGACTGATGTCGACATTTTATCACTTTTGTATCATGTCTTTTCTACAACATGGATTCCAGCATCAGTGGGTGCTTAACTTTTATAAACATTTATTTTTCTGAATTTGATCTAATATCCTTAAATATAGAACAATTCATTTACCCTTTGAAAATATTTTTAGATTTTACTTAATAAAACAATGAAAACAGTTCAAACAAACTGGTTAATCCTATAATCTAAAACTGTTTTATTTTTGAAGCAATTTATAATTTTACAAGAACTATTAAAAATTATTAAAAATCTGTTTAGGTACTTGGATCCTCGGCCAGAAAGGATAACTCTAGTTTATAATTTAATTCAGAATCTCAAAATGAAGCTTGAAAATTAAATCTTTTCATGCAACAGTTTTCATTTTATCATGATAATGTTTTTTACTTCTGAATGTCCTTTAAAGTTGTTTGAAGTTCTCAGAAAGGTCTTATAAAAAGTCGAAATGTTTACCTTATATAGTAAAACTCGGTTATAGCAGAGTCAATGGGACCTATGAAAAACTCCGCTTTAACCATAATTTGTTTTATCCATATAAGTAATTCATTTCCTTTACATAGCTGTGGATCCAAGGTACCTTCGAAATATCCGTGAATTCGCAATATCCTTGTTCGTACTGAACGAGTTATAACTGTAAAAGTATATCAAAATTACTTTGCCTATTTTCGACAGGTATATTAAAATAATTCCAAAGTATTTTACCATTTAATTAACAATAATTTTCTCAATATTCAAGCATAAATGAATGATTTTTAAAGATTGCAGACAATTTTTTGGGTATAAAATCTCTCTTTATTACTTAAATATAAATCTTATTCTTAATTCACAAAAATTAAACAGAAATAATGATTTGAAAATTGAGGGCGAGACAGCCCCTTGACATCGGGCCTAGACAGAGATATATCAGCCCCGAGGGCGAGACAGCCCTTCTTACCTAGTCCAAAACGTCTGTATAAGGGCTGATACACTACTAGGTATGATATAGGCATATATACTTGTTTGTGTACTAGGGAATTGTCAGTGAATATACTTTGACAATTTAAAAATACATAAGGAAAAAAATATAGCTGGGACTGAAAATCAAACTCAAGACATCTGCATTATTTCATACCTACAATATATCCGCAGGTCGTATTGCTTAATTACGAAAGCCCAGGAGACTCATTCGAGATTCGAAATACGGGATTCGAGTTTCGAGATTCAAGTTAACAATCAAAAGGCAGATTCAACGTTGATTACTCCCCTCTATTATGTTAAACTATCAAGAAATCGTTAAATTTTTTTCAAAACAAATGGGTCATTTGCTTAAATAATAACGCAAGAAAAAAATTATATATATTTTTTTCTTTGTCCTGAGGAAGGGACAGGGCGTCCCGAAAATTTGACAATTTTTATTGTTCGTGTCGTTGGTCATTTTTAGTGCTTTATATAAATTTCCATCCGTGACCTTGTATCTACTTGGTATACATATATATATATATATATATATATATATATATATATATATATATATATATATATATATATATATATATATATATATATATATATATATATATATATATAATAGATACGTATATAGAATACTATATGGTCTTATCGTTGAATTGCGGAATTAGTACGTCGACATTTTTTTTAAAAATAATAACATTGATGAGGGAGAAAATTATTATTACTTATGAGGGTACATTTCTTTACATTGTACCCCTCCCAAATAATTTTAGAACACTAATAATATAAAATAAAATTATAGAAATCATAACTACTTTTTGCTTGAGTCCCCTTAATATTTTGCATCCTTAATATTGTGCCCTCTGATGACTTTTTTTGCTTTGTTTTTGGTTGTCAAGAATTTTTTGGTAGTTGAAAATACACTATGGTTAGAGACTAAAATATAAACTAGAAAAGTCTGCTATTGCAAGCAATAGCTTATGTCGCCCCGAACTGGACAAGACATTCATTTTTTTCATAACTGAAACAATACCCATTACCCAATGATCACAACAATTACAGAGACTAATCACTACATCAATAAAATTTCATGAAGAATGTTCAAGCGACCAGAGAGAACACTCGCGGACAAAATTCGTCGCCTTTTTTGCAGGTTTCAATGGCAACGGTAGCCATTTTGAAACTGAATGACCACACAACACAATTACAACCAGTGATCCTCCCTTGAGGAAAGTTTCAGGAATATTGACCAAGCCATCTTCGAGAAACAGCCTGGAGAACAAAAACACGCGTACAAAGGCACTATGTCGCCCCGACTTCGTTCGGGGCGACATAATAACTACAAAACTATGATTAAAGCATAAAACAAAAATCCTGGATATCTGGTTTCTAGAAATTGAACCCCTTATATTGATCAGGTGGGCAAAACATTCCATCTAGTCAAATTCAGTATAAAAATAAAAAATTTGAAACCCTTAAAATTAGAATGAAATACATCGGCCAAAATGAATCCAATGATAGGTTATTTTTGTGAAAAAGATCAATATAGCGACCATAGCATTGTTACAAGGCACTATGAAAAATTATGCACTTTGAAAAAAAAAATCAAAATGCGTTAATTTGGGATCAATCCAACGCAATGTGAAAAAAATTCTTTTCACAATGTGTCAATTAACGCACTTTGAAAAAAAAAATGTATGGTCTGGTAAATATTCTTGCAAATCTGAGGTATAATAAAAAATTGAACTTGTTCGATAACTTTTCGCTGATAAGTTCACTTCAGGATGTGAAAGTTATCCATTTTATTTTTTCTATATTTGGATTATTCTTTTTCTCTTAAATATTTTGCTGTTATATTTTTTTCGGTTTGCATGCATTTATGTCAACTAAAATTAAGTGAAAGTTTTCAATGTCATAGCAGTTGTGCAAATATATATGAGTATGTTTGGATGTAGCATAGGCATCGGTCCGGGAGGGGGGGGGGGTAAGGGGCTTACGCAAACAAATGGTTTGCAAATTTATTCATAATATAGGCATTTAAAATTGGGGCTAATCTTAAGGGGGTCCACTTTCAATTTGCTACTGACGGCTATTTACAATGTACTAGAAAAAAAGAGGTGGGCTTAGAGACCTTCTACTCGTCTTCTCCATGTTCTCAATGAGGGTAAATCAAATACATGAAATTAAGTGTTGCGTAAAATGTTATTATTACAAATTTATTATTCTAATTACTAAAATTAAGTCTAGAATTTTTGTTTTATACAATTTTTTCAAAGTGCGTTAAATGTCCCAATCAACAAATCATGTTGATGTACACTCTTAACGCTCATTGAGAAAAAAAATTCAAAGTGTGTTGAGAGTGTCCCAATTTTAACACACTTTGAAAAAAAATTCAAAGTGCGTTGCCACATAGCATGTAAATAATGTTGACTTAAAACAAGGTTGGTGCAATCCCTATAACAAACCTATCTGTCAGTAGCCTGTTTTGGCTTAAAAATTGATCGTTTTCGGATCATAACCTTGAAAATGAGATTATTCTTATTCCACCACATATCATTCTGATTCAATACAAATTGATTCATATACATTAGTCGTTATTCCTTTTCGATAATTTGTAATTTGTATTCGATAAATTGATATTCCCAGTGGAGAAAATATGATATGATTCCTTTATCATAATATATCATTCTTTTCGAAAACACGCGTTTCCTGTTCGATGCCATTCATGTGTGAAAACATGTGATTACAGTTCGCTAGTTTTGTCATTCCTATTTGATAATTTAACCTTTCCTATTCGATAATTATTTTGGTTTACATGCGATTAAGTTGTTGTTCGAAGACATACTAACATCCGTTCCTATTCGAAAAATAGGATTCCGATTTGATAAACTTCTTATTTTATTGCATAATTTTACCTCTCCTATGCAATGTTGTTATTCTTTTTTCTATAATTGCATTCTTAAAAATATGACAAAACTAGAGTGATTATAAACTCAATTGAATAGGAATGACGTGTTTATCGAATGTAAATCATTTTATTATCAAATAAAATGACACAACACTGATTGAACACTTACAGCAAGTATTTTCTTCATGTCATGTTTAATTTTTTAAAATACATTTTGATTCTGCTTAATAGAAATATTAAAACAGGTCGCCTAATAAAGGAACACAACTAGTACCCATCGAAATTCCAAGTTTTGAAGGAAGAATTGGTCTCCAAAACTGCAAAAAAAGGTGTCGATAAGGAACTCCAGCGTCCTTTTAATATCAATCTCAGGATCCTTTAAAAAAAGATCAGGGTGATTTTTAACAAAGTGATTTTCGTTGATGACCTACCGCAAGATACGGAAATTTCCGAGTCCCATTTATGATGTTAAAATGTATGCTTGTTTAGAGTGTATAAAAGTTGTACGTTTTGGTGTTACTGACTTTTGAAAATAAAAGGTGATTTCAAATTTTCAAAAGTGGGGGGTGGGGGGTTAAGCATCCCCACCCACCCATCACGTTTCCGACAACTATTGATTAAATCACAGTTGTGAAAACCAAGTCATTAAAATGTGTTTTATGCTGTTGAATTTAGAACCGGTTTCAGGATCAAAATTTCACGACCCGGCTGAGTATTTAACAAACTAGGGTCTAAATTCAACACCTTTGGTCTCAGTATTCAACAATGAAAAATGAGCCTCCGGATCAATTTTCAACCCGGGTCAAATATCAACGTTACAACGTCCGTCCGTCTGTCTGTTACGTTTTGGGGTACCCATCTCTTATCCGCAACTCCTCTCATACCACTAAATGAAAATTGATGAAACTTTCACAGAATCTATATTACGTATTGTCTTTGTGAATCTCCCGTTTTACTTTTTGATCTGACACATATTTTGAGTTTCTCACATGGACACTCCCATTTTATGCATATGAAAGGTGGGTGTACCATTTAGAGAGCTCATCGCTCACAGTACCTCAAGTTTGTTTTTATTTATTTTTTCCTACATTTTCCATATGAAAATTGTACGAAGAAATTAAATGTCTTGCAAAGATATTTCAAACAGTTTTGATTTCATTAAAATATTTAAATATACATATAGATTACCCCGACAAAAACATCATTCTTTTGTTATATCCGTTTATTATATAATATATTATTATATTTATATACTTATATACTTACCAAAAATAGTAATTTTTGTAAAGTTCTTGCTACTCCTTTTACACTTTATAAAGTGCAACTCACAAACAGACAACACTACAATATATATATTTGTATCACGTTTTGATATAATCAATCAGTGTTCATATTGCTACTAAAAATGTTTTTTTTTTTAAATGTCACTCTTCATACAAAAAGACTTCAAAGACATATGTGGCGACAAAAGACATTTTTCCTTTATGATATTGTATTACCTATGATTGACGATGGGCTGAAAACAAAAATAATACACACGCACACATTATCAATAGAACAAAAATTACAAATAAAAGAAGAGTTAATGGTATATAAAAACACTCATTTTTAATCAAACAAAATATGACTTTGCTTCATCCAGTCACTAGTTAGTAATCATTTCAAATATATATAGGAGTCATTCTAAAATGACGCCAGCATACTTATTGAATTGGGAGTTAAAGCCACAATATATTTCCACAGACTATCCACTAACTACAGTTTATAAGTCAATAATTTCGAATGCCCCTAGATTTTACCTATTCGAAGAATACTATAATGTTTTAAGTTTTTCAAATGTTAATGCTGTTTAACAAATATACATGAAACTGATTTTTACAGTACAATTAAACAAAGATAATTTTTTTTTAGAAATTTTGATAACAATTTCATTGAGCAATTATATTTTTACCTATTTTTTTTTAAAAGTAAATCCGTTGGATAACTTAAGATGTTGCCCCATGTCACGGACAGCAAACAGTGGTGTGTTAAATTAAGATATCGATCTGGTTTCTGCAAATCGAAAAGTATGCCCATTAGCCATAATATGGCTGAAATACTGCCGACACGGCGTTAAGATATAACCAATCAATCAAGCATTTGTAATAATAGATATGAACCATAATTTACAATTATTATGAGTTACAAAAGCTATTTAAACAATTGAAGAAATGTAATACACATTTATGTGCATTTATGTTTATATGTCACTATTCTCTGCTTCGATGTCCTCGGATTCCTGTTTATCGTATTTTGACCTTCTTTTCTAGCCAATTTTTTCGGTGTCTTTGGGTTTAGAGGAGCCAGCAGCTTTCTCTAGTAAAGTCCCCACACTCTTATTCCTCAGGTCCAGAAAACTGAACATTTTTTCATCATCTGGTCTAAGGTCGTCAATGTGAACAGAGTGCCACAGACCACACTAAAAAGAAATAT
>PRKT01000003.1:5170678-5198259 GCA_003671525.1 Saccostrea glomerata | reverse complement strand
GTGCACGTGAAATGAGTTAAATCAAAAATACACTTGAATTAGCGTATTTTTGAATACTTTTGGATTAAATACTTTAATATTTAGTATATTAAAAATGTATAGATTGTGAAGACAAAATGATATGGTCATTACGCACATGCATTCACATGCGCACGCGTGCAGTGCTAAAATTTGAATGAACTTGGCGTTGTTAAAGTCTCTAAAGCATAGATTTTGTCCTATTTAATGAAGCTTACAGGGAATATGGCACCAAAAGGGAGTTGGGGAGCGTTTGGGGAACATCTGTAACGGTCCCCCGTTACAATTAGCACTAGTTGAATGTTATAATGTAAAAGTGACATATAGGCCCAATGGGCGGGGTGTTTAAATACCTAATATATGTATATTTGTTGACAGCTGTAGTAATGGTACATAATACATCACTGTAATAAACCATTTACTTACTTACTTACGTAAAAATCGACTGAATGAAATTAACTTTAGAGTGCTATTTAAGAAATAATTGCAATGTCTTTCTTTTTCTATGTGATTCAAATCCAGTTAAAGTGTTAAGGTACTCAATTTTTAAAAAAAATAATTGACTTATTCATCTATAATTTATTTCTGGTTTATGTTTTGATTTACCGATATATAGGAATTTATATTCACAACTGTCTGATTCAGGCAATTACGAGTCAGCAGTCTGAGAAGGTTAAAACTAAGGTGACTTATCTGACTTTATATTGAAAGATTAAGAAAAAAAAAATAGTTCTGTAATCTGTTAAAATATGATTCATATTTGCATGAAGTTGTTAAGGAAAAAGAATACTCAAAGGGTTTGTAAGATCTTAAAATTTCATTTATTTCTACTGTATTTATCATAAAATTGATGGATATATAATTTGACATTAGTATAGATAGCAGAGATGTGTATTTTTCTAGACTGTTTATGAGAAGTGAATTGCACTAAGATTAACCAAGATTTAACTCCTTTTTGTTACCAAGATCTACAATTCTTATTTATTATTGTTCCATGTACAAATTGATTCTTTTATGTGCACAAATAAAATATCTGTCCAGTTGAAAACTGTGTCTATATTTGGTTGCTGTTAACTTACTCCTACAAGTAAGAGACTCGGTTAACGTCCCTACGCTCCATATATACCTTGGGGTTTCAGCAACAAGAATTTTTACAATGGATGCTAGAGACAACTCAGTGCCAACTCAAAAGTATCTCGCCGTGAACCTCAAGCATGCTGGAGTAGGTTGCTTAATACCTTATAGAAAAGAACTTGTGTCTGTTTTAACTTCTTTATTTTCTAAAACAACCTGGGTATCTTTCAATATATCGAATACATGTACACCCCATTAGCATCCCTATTTTTGTTCAAATCCCACTGTGGGATGTGGACAGACTGGTCATTGGGATGAGACCTTTAAAACGAAGATCCTGTTTCAGTAGGTCCTGACATGAAAAAGATCACTCACTGCTCAATGGCCCTGAGTACCAACTACCAAGCATAGACCTGACCAAATTTGCAGTTCTCTACAGAACAGGGGTGGCGTCTCCATATGAGTGAAAATTCTTGAGAGAGACGTTAAACAACAAACATTTTGGCAATGGACTTTTGAGCTTGATTACTGTTCATTATCTCTATATACCATTAAGTATAATTACTGCTGTAAACCAACTTTTATTCGCATCATCTTATATTTATGTTTCGTCTGTGTGAAATCAATCCCCGACAATTGATTTTCTCAAGTGGGGAAACATTCTCAACAAATACAATGCAAGATAAATGGTTCAAGGCAATTACTGGTAACATTTATGAGTTTAAGTAGGTAGTTAAATTCACAGATATTTCTTGCATGCAGATAAAAATTGATTTATATACAGTTAATTTGAGGAAAACACTGAACACTTTGACAAAACTATTACTTTAACTATTCTGAGGCCTGAACTCGGACATCTTGAAAAAAAATATGCCTCATAGTTAAATTTGAATAAGACACCTCATTTTCACTTAAGGACACATGAAAGGTACCTTACCTACTGTTAATTTTTCAAGATATTCTTAATTTAAGATTATAGAACCATCATATGTTAATAGACAAAAAATCAGCATGCACTACCAGGGATTTTTGGAAGATACATGTATCAAATTATGAAAATTATTGAAATATACAAAGAAAAATATACAAATCAAAAAACATACTTTCCATATTTTTTTTTCCATCAAAATTTGTTTTAGAAGAGGTGTACAAATCTATATATAGATATTAAAAGTATTGCACCCAGGTCCTTCATTTAGTTGAACTCTTCAACTACAGGTAAGAGACCACTACAGTTCAAACTACATTGTGTATGACATTAACAGAGACAGATTTTCTCCTCTGTTTAACCCAAAATTGGGAAGGGGGGATTTATACTTTGGTTGGCTCAGTATTACTTTTATGACCATTGTTATTTAATATATTTTAGAAAATTAACCTGAAGCTAGTCCTCCTAGTCTTAAAAACTACATTTTGGAAAAAATGATGTCTAATGGATCAAAATGTGTTTGTGAAACACTGATGTCCTCATAATATGGCAGCTTAAGGCCAAGATTGAAGTTTTTCAAATGCATGTCAAAATTCAAGTCAAAGTCAAAATCATTGGTATCCAAAGGAAGGTCTTGTCAGAAGGAATACACCTGTGAAATATGAAATCCCTAGTACTAACGAAGTTTGGTTTAAACTGGAGTAAAAGATAAAATCAGGGTTCGAAATTAACTCATGTCCGTAAGTCCGAGACTAGTAAAAATTGTGTCGGACTAGCAGATTTTGTAAGGTACTAGTCCGTACGGACTAGTGCAAATCCGGATATAAGTCTTGAATCTGTTCACATTTTATTTCCGAGTCTCTTAGATGTTTGAAAATAAACGAGAAACACAACTGAGATAAAGCGTTTTCTACATTGTGATAAATAGACAAAGACGTGGCCATGAGGAGATTTCTGAAAGTTGAAAACCCTCTTTCTTTCACCACATGCTTCCAACTGATGTGTGGACACATATTTCATTGAATAATTGATAAAATTTTAAGATTTGTGTTATTCTTTTTACATACTATAGGGCGGACTAGTGGAATAGTTTGCGGACTAATGGAAGCTAGAAGTCACTAGTCTGAGCGGAATAGTGCTAAAAAAAGTTAATTTCAAACCCTGAAAATTGTTTACAAAGATGATGACAGACAACCAACAAACTTTGATCAGATAAGCTCACTTGAGCCTCTGTCTCAGGTGAACTTGAAAGAACATATTCATTCATATTGAAAAAATAACATTCAATCTTTGAATTTATAAATTCTACATGCTACTGAATATTAAATAACAGGTGTGAAAATTGGACCAAAATGTACTTACTTGTGCTTGAGGACAAATTTGACGTTCTTGTAAGCATAGGCCACAAGGTAAGTACTGACAAGTGTTCCTACTGCAAAGAGAATCCCAGACTGATACAGGTCCATCTGGTGTATCCTCCAAAACAGCCCTGTCAAATAGGCATTCTTAAACTCAATGTTCTGTGAAGATTCAGTAGTACTGTAATTGAATAAATATCCATACTGCCTAAGACCAAAAAAATAATGAAAATAAATTGTTTAAAAGGAGGCTCTAATGGTTATAAGGAATATTTTGTTGTGGAAATAGTAATGTAAGGAACATATGGTTAGTAATAATTTGAAATTGAAAAACACAGAGAAAAAAATTGAGAAAAAACACAATTTTTTATGTGCAATAGATAGGATTTGAATGGAGGGCACTGTAGCTCTCTGATCCTCCATTCCAATTTTTTTCTTCAGACCAGCAAGCTACAGATCTGCAGCTAGAATGGATTTGAAATTATATTTCCAGATTAATAAAATAATTACTTAATTTATTAGCAGAAAAATACTCTAAAAATCAATCTTCCTGCTCGACCATAATAATATACAATTATTGCTGTTTTTTGAGGTCAATACAATGATTTAGCCATCTGAGGAGTACAATATTCACCGAGCCCGAAGGGCGAGGTGAATATTATACTTCGAAGATGGCTAAATCATTGTATTGACCGAAAAAATAACAATAATTGTTTTATTATACGATTCACTGATAAAGTGATACAGCTTATTCCATGTTTGCCTTTAATTAAGTCCCATCCAAATACAAGAGAGAAGCAGAATTAGAATGTAAATAAACCTTACCAGTCGTTTCAATAAAAAATGTTGTTTTATCAAATTTAGTTGCCATGAAAAAAAATATAATGTCAGTCTTTTTTAGGATAGATTTTGAAAGGAAGGAGTATTATCAGTGAAAACTGACTGCCAAAAAGTAAAAAATTGTTGTTCAGTAAAAGTGTTGGAGGGGTTTCCTACATCCCCTCTTACCACACTCACCCGAAGTATATATTCGATTATGTTTTGTTCACATGAAAAAAAGTCATAGTCGTTTAAATAGCTTTCCAAAACAATTTGTATCAATTTGAAATTTCTCGATCTATTTTCAGATCAATGTAGAGGAAAAAAATCCTTGTATTCACTTAGAACGTCACGTGCGGGTCAATACAACGTAGTATTTTTCTAACATAGTTGGATCTCAACCAATCAGAGAGATGGAAATTATTCAATCATACAATATTATTATATGATATTAATATTATTATATAAGCGAATATATATTTGGGGTGAGGGTGGTAAGAGGGGATGCAGTAACGTCAGATGTCTGTGTTCCAAAGTTATGTTGGTTTGGAATTTTGCCTTATTTTAAAGTCTCCTCTCTCAATATCTGTAAATGGTCTTGGGGCCTGATTTTATATGTTGTATATGTTCTATTGTGATTGAGGATACAAGTACATAAAGATTTGGTTTATTAGAAAATATATTACGGGGGGGGGGATTAAATCAAAATTTGCAATAACATTAGGGAGGAGACTGGAGAAAGTGAAGGAACTTTAAGGAAGCCGAAGTTGGCAGAACGTGGCTAAGATTTATATTTATTTTAATATTTAATTAAAAACATTGTGTGACTTTGTGTCATATTAATCACCTTTCCTTGATCTTCTAGTGTTATATGAAGGAAGTAAAAAATAATAAAGAAAGTAAAAACAATGACAAGTATATATAATCATTATGATATATTATACTTTCCAGGAAATATTTTTGAAGTGTTTATCGAAAATATTTACTTTTGGTTTGATTATTTACACTTGTATCATTAAACCTCACTTATTCCCTTATCTTACAGCTAGGTATTAAATCTATAAATCGATTATTTAAATAGTTCTTACCAAGCATGCATTGTTTATCTAATATATTGGTAATTCATTTAAACTTCCACATGTTCCACGTTGAAAGACTTATATTTAGTGCTTCGAACGACATGTTATTGGGAATTTTCAAATACCTATACGTTTAAAGGTATTTAAGTTTCCTGGTTAAGAAGTGAATCTACAAGTAAATTCTGAGAGAAAGAAGGATTTGCATGCAGGATCTCGTAGATTGTTTTCATTATGGAAAGGGTGCCTCATTATGCTGGTAGGTGTGCTTTTTGTTAATGATAGTTGTATTTTAAATTCTTTGGTTTCACATTATGGCGAGGATGTTTGTTTTGTTTTTGTATCGCGATGAACAACGGTAACCCAAGACTATTCCGCTTAATTAAATGCTTTTTAAATGGATGTAGATGTTTACGAATATAAACAATGTATCAGAATATGAATTTCTTTTATGTTCTTGGAACTTTATAGACTGCTGAATTAAACAAGAATAGGTATGGGTTACCCCATATCCAAAGATATTCCACTTTTAGATTTAATATGTTTAAGAGTGTTTAATACTTTTATAAAAAATAAACCTGCACTGTCTAGTTATAGAACTTGTGTAAATTTCGTGAGTCCGTAGCATTACGGTCACCCAGTCTCCTAACCAGTACACATACCTGTGTCCGCAAGACCAGTTAGCCTTGGTCTACACACGTGCGATGGAGTTGTCAAACGGACTTTCGCGAACAGAGAAGTTACGATGGCAGACAGAATTTTTTTTCAATATCAGATCACACATTTTATAGATACTCTCCCTATGTGTAGTTTGTCTACACACGTGCAGGAATTTGCCCAGGAAATGAAAATTCCGTCATTTAATATACTACACACACAGAATGAGTTTTTTTTCTCTAAGAGGAAACTATATGATGATTAACGAACAATTAACATGATTTTACTACAGTTGTTGATATAGTATAATCAATTCATCGGTGAAAAAATATCAACCGAAGAATGACCTAGATATTCTCTGCTATCAAACATGTTAAAAAAACTGAGGAGGGAGCAGGGAGCGAGCGTAGGAGTATTAACATCTTTTATTTGCATTTATAGGGGAAAGTGATCTTTGGAGGACGAATTTAACATTAATTTTGGTTTCTTTTACGTATGACATACACAACATTATTCTTATCATGAACAATTATGTTGTATCTACTTATTAATGATGGAACTATTTTCGTTGGAACAATTTGTGTGAGTCGCCGCTGACTACAGTAATATATCTTGAACAGATAGTAAGCACTGATCGAATATATTTTAAATAAAACATTTCAAGGCATCCACGTGATCCTGTTATTCTAAGACGACTTTCACATTTACAAAAGTTATTCCCCCTTAGCTGGATCAATCCAGGGACTCAACTGGCATAATAGGCTATAACATTACCAGCTTTATGGGTCAGCATCTCAGAAATAGAATCTGTATGAATTATGTTCATTTTGTTTTTATATGTTATATGTTGGCCCATAATCTGGCAATACAGGTGGAATTTGTCCGATAACGTTTGAAGACTAAAAATATTTACAAAAAATTACAAAGGATAAAGTGGAAAAATGAGCGTTTCGCAGGCAACAGGATAACAATTAGGAATGTACGTGGTTGTAACGCGTCATTTGATTGAATAAAAAAAATAATGTAAATTGTATAACCTGGATTGCCTACGTCACAATAACTTACGTCAGTTTACGCTTCTTCTTTATTTTAATAAAGTGTAAACAGTTCCAACCCAGGTTATACAGTATAACTTGAGTTGCTACTGAAATCTTTCCTTAAATAAAATTTCCTTTTTGACAAACTATTCCCCGCGCGGGCAGAAATGATATATTTCCCCATGTAGACATTTGATCTAGAAAAGGATGATTAAGGTCAAGATCTAGTAAATGACTTGAGAATAACGTTCTGGTGCTAGATCCATTATGACATTATAATCACTTTCAACTTTTTCCCCGTACTTTACGACTCTAATAGAATTATGTAGAAATATTTTCGTGGAATTCAGTTTGAAATCACATGAAAAGTAGCCCCGATGCCTATGTTAATTTTGAAATTATTTTAAAGAAGAGGCCAAGAACATACAAATTTTCTGAGAAATGTAGGCAATCTAGATATATTTTCTTCGTATGATATGGAAAAAAAACTCCCATATTCATGACTGATTTTCTTAATTTTTCATTAGAAACTTGAGAGTTTAAAATATGATTTTTTCATCTTGTTTCCCTACAAATTAAGCCCCTACCAGTACCAGTACCACTACCAGTACCGGTTTTATAGTTACATAGCTTTTATTATCTTCCGATGTAAAAGTTATACACGTGCAGTGTTATATCATTATTAATGTCCGTGGCCAGCTTCTCTTCTTATGAGTGTTTTTTCATTTTTGATACTGGTAATCACCCCCCCCCCCTTTCAAAAACGATGCTACGTCACTGCTGTATGTCATCCTCACCTTTTCATTTGGTTGATACGATAATTATTTTTTTCGCGAATTATAATTTTTTTTTTGTAAATAAGCTTGATATAATTCACATGTAATGAAATGACCTAAGTTTAAAAAAAAAATTTTGCCCTACATCATATTTGTATAAGATTCAAAGACCGTCAAATATTAAATAGTTCAAACAAAACCATTCAGAAAGCAGAAATGGAATTTATATAAAATTTCTACAATAAAAGGTAGAAATTTTATATTGTGCTTTATCAATTACGAATAGTAGTTTTCATCTGAATGTCGACAATTCCCGGTGAATTTGAAAGAAAGGACACCATTAAATATTGGAATATACTAGTAACTAAACTATATGACTTATAACCTGTCTGTCGCCAATAGAATTTCCTTTAGTATTTATACAATATAACCTGGTCTGGAGTCTGTAAAACGTTGACGAGCTCACTTTTGATCTCAGTCTGACTTTTCCACTGCGTATAATTCTTTTTGTAAAAGTGAGACTGAGATCAAAAGTGAACTCGTTTAAGTTTTATGGCCCCAAGGCCTGTTGTGCTTCATGTTTATATTTCTCAGCATATATATTTGGTATACAAGAGTTAGGACCGAAATGTCAGTTAAAGACAAATAAGTTGGTGTTACAAGACTTACAATCAATCTCCTTCAAAGTCAGCATTTCTAAATTATATAATGACCTCATTTGCAAATAAAACCAATTCGTTGGGTCTTATTATTTGACTGAAAGATAATTTCATTAGAAATATTGTCAATCCTACAAATATATTAACTGACAGAAAGATGAGTTGTTTCTTGAAAAAGTGCCTTGACACCAGAAAAGAAAGTCAAAAAATGAATATTAACATTTAGAAATTTGTAATACATATATTTTGTTTACCTGACATTTGTCTTTTGTCAATTAATAAATTAATTTAAATTGAATCATAACTTTAAAAACTTTTTCGATCGATCGTTAGTTCACCTTGTTCGATAGTTTACAAGCGTAATATTATCTGGTGGGAGAGGATATATACAGCGGCGGTAACTTTATAAAGTAAAAATCTGAGACACTTTCGAGGTGTTTTTTAACCGAAGTTTATATTTATAATTTTACATTGAACTTTAGATCAAAATTAGTTTTCACCTTTAATGTTTATATACATTCATGATTATGTATGATATGTCTAGATATATTTAACATTTTATGAGAAAAATTTGTTCAATGAATTAAACACTGATCTTTTCCACATTTTCTTGTTTAAGATGCCATGGATGAATAGTGTGCAGACTGTAGCTATAGGCTGGTTTGAAAAGAGGGGCACAGTAAAAAAAAAATTAATTAAAAGAGGGGGGGTGGTGGTGGGTGGGAGAGATCTTTGAGAATAAACAAATGTACTGTAGAAAGGAAAACAATGCTGCAATCCCTTAAAAGACTAATGCTTCTTTCTTTAATTCTCTCTCTCTCTCTCTCTCTCTCTCTCTCTCTCTCTCTCTCTTTCTTGTTTGATTTTTTTTTAAAAAGATACCTTCATATTTTCTTGTCTATGTTGCATTGAATTTCTGTTAGGTTATGCATTCTAAACTGAATATGTTTTAATTAATTCCTGCGAGGCACATTTGTCTCGAACCGACTTTGGAAAAGAGGTCCTATACATGCATTGCTTAAAACATTTGCATTCAAACTTTTACGACCCAAAGAAAGAAAAGTGAGACGGGAGTAGTATTACAAGTTTTTTGCTTTGATATACACATGTATATAATGTAAATATTGATTAATAAAATTTGTTTATTTTTTATTTTTAATTTGATTAATGGAAAAATTTCAAGTTTTATTCATGTATTAGCAGGAATAAAAAGAAAAGGATATCTTTTTCGGGTGGTTAAAAAAGTTTTGAGTCAAGTCATTTTAGGCAGTCAGTCAGTCAGGGAAAACAAACAAAAGATGGCCTAATCAAACTATTTCTTACAGTTCAAATGATAATTATCCTTGATAATTAGAAGTCTCAAAAAAGAGCTGAATTGTTGCCTTTTATTTACGGATTTTATGCTGTCATTCACAAAGTATTCTACATATAAGATTACAAAATATCTAGAGATTTATCCTCTACTTGAGAGGGAGCGTTTTTCTTATCCTCCCTATCGGGTCCAAAGCACTCGACATAAAACCCTCCCCGCCTCGCTGTCTCCAGATCCTGCATTACTTTTTCCTCTGCATTGAAATTAGCAGAATAAGTCCTAAATCTCTCAATAACTTTTAAATCTTCTTTAGCTCTCTTCTCCAACTTTCTGTGTCTATGCTCCCTGATATCCATCAAGTTTTCGTGTCGGTATCGACGTAGTTTGTGTTTGTTCATCCTACTTCTCTGTCTCCTGAGTTCGTCCACGGCTTCTTTGATTGGAGAATCATAAAGAGCTGGGGCCTCCTTCTCAGTATAACATCCTGTCAATGGATTTGGTAGGAGGAGTTCTACCTCTGTTTTATGAAATGTGGGGCATGATTTGGGATTTGATACGGACACATCCAGTATGACACAGGTGAGGGAGTTGGTGGGACAGATAATGCCTTCCTTATTTGAGGAAGGAGGCCTCCCTTCCTTCTCAGCTTCCTTCATGATTCCTGAACTTTGTCCAAATCTGTTTGGAAAACTTGAGGACTCTGTGGCAACTGAAAACAAATCAAAAGGTTTGTATTATTATATATAATCAGGGGATGACAAATCCCATTGCCCGACGCCCGGGGCTAGTGATTTTTAGGGTTGGGCAAGCGAAATTTTATCAACCACTTGCCCACGGGCAAGTGACTTAATCAATTATCAAAAATAAAATCAATATGTATGCCAATATTCTACTCAGAATTTTTTATATATATTTATAAATACAGTATAAGTTAAATAATGGTAGGGCAGGCAAAAATTCAGGTAGGGCAAGTGAATTTTGACCATGTACTTGCCCTTGGGCAAGTGCCTTAAAAATCTATTTGTCAGCCCCTGATAATAATACATGTATATGTATATAATATAAATAATACATATGAAAGCTTTCATTTATGAATTGTGTCTTTCTTGGCCCATGGTTTCTGTTGAGAAGATTTTTATTTGTCTTTACTGTAATACTTTTCCACTTGCTATCATCTGACATTAAAAATAATGACCAAGCTCCCCCTTTTATCCAAGCATGTTTTGTTTTTGGTTCTAAGAGGACAGAATTGATTTACTACACACTGCCCAGTACTTGGGTATGCTTGGTTATAAAGTGACTGATGCCTTGTTACTGTAAGCATAGATTTTTACACTCCTTGGTAAAGAGAAATTGAAATTAACAAAGACAACACATGAAAGCAGCATAAAATTTGATGTAAAGGCTCACCAAAGCCTTCATCTGAACTTTTGCTAATTAGCATTACATGTATAATCAATAAAGAACTAAATGACAGCTTTTCCTCAGGCCATCATTAACAATATCTTTGTTTGATGTACTCTGACCCACATTTTACAAGGTGGCTACTGGCTAGGTAGGTAGGTAGTTAATTTTTTTTCTTAGCAGTATTAAACAAATTGATAACTGTCTTAAAAATCACAAACTCAGAAATTTATTGATGTTTTTATTACACATTGGATAGCTATACAGATTTAATATTTATTGCCATAAAAACTTTCAAAAGCATTACATAGAGAAAAATTATATACCTTAGCTTTCTATTTCTATGGAAATTAAAGCAAAAAAAATCAAAGTGCTGAAAAAAAAATTATTGGGTAGGGGTGATTTTGACAGGTCAGTTGGAGTAAATCAAACAACTCATTTTTTATTGCAGGCCTCATACATTATTATATATATCAATACCTTTACCTGATGATAGAGAAGACATCTGTCTTAAGCTCAATCTCTGCACACATTGTCTCAGCAAGTCTAATGAGAGAGTCCTCATTTCTAATCAAGATATCTGCAATGAAAGATTAAACATTTCTGACTTAGTTATGGAAATATGCAACTAACATACATCATCATCTGATGTCACAATTTAGACCTTCTAAATGTCTCCTGCAGTTTGAAAAGTTTGATAAGTATTGAATAGTTGGGCTATGCAATAATGAAAAACTGTGCTAGCCCCAATGACTGTTAGGGCAAGCTCTGTGGTGTATATCGCCGAATATTCTACCTATTCATGACATGTTTAACCTTGATCAACCTCTTCAAACCACATTCAGAAGGACTCAAATTGGGCAGTTGAATATTTGGTACATGTGTATTTTAAAACTGGATTTATGAGATGATCATTGTTTTTAATTAAAATTACATATTACATTATAAGCAGCTAAACAGGGCACAATGGGCATATATAGATTCAAAAAGATTTATCAAAATACTGTAGTCCCTTTGGCCATAATGGTTCAGAGTATAAAATGCATAGACAGGAAACCAAAGTCAGCCCAAACGTTGCTTCAAGCACAGGGGCTCCCAATTTTATCAATAAAGTCAATTGAAATCACTCAATTGACTTTAATTTTCTTGATTAAACTGCAAACCACCGAGTCCTGTACTAAAAAAGCTCTAATCTGAGATTTCTTTGACTCATACCCCTGCTTTTTATATTGTGACATGTGCTGGGGAAAGTCAGAGCGGAGACCATATTGAAAAGTGGGAATTCAGCGACACCAGCTGGTGGTGCAACCAGTCTGCCTACCTTTAACAACTTTATTTCGTAGATCT
This sequence comes from Saccostrea glomerata, assembly GCA_003671525.1. Lineage (NCBI taxonomy): Eukaryota > Metazoa > Mollusca > Bivalvia > Ostreida > Ostreidae > Saccostrea > Saccostrea glomerata. The sequence continues at coordinate 5,185,794 of PRKT01000003.1, read as the reverse complement.
AACTCCCAAGACACAAGAAATCAGTAAAGGGATAATTCTGATACAACTTAATCATCATTGAAAGGATGTATCACCATTTAAACAGCCCTAGCATCGACAAATGAGGCATCCCTTGAATTAGGTCACTTCCTCGCCATTTGACTTCTTTGCTCATGAAGTCAGCACACAAATACACAAACAAACAATCACATGAAAATATCATGTGTGGTGTTACTACAGTTTTCCCCTCATATTAGCATAGAGGTAGTTTTTAACAGTTGCTTTCCTTATCAATAAATAAATGAAACATCATTTATAATTATGTTGTTTAATGTATTTTTTCACAACACTTTCATATTTTTACCAAAGGTCCACACATGTTTTGAACATGTGTTATTTTGAAACTGATTGGAATTATGTGTGTTTGCTGACTCTCCCTTGAACAAGTCACAATATAAAGAGCAGGGGTTAGAGTCACAGGGATCTCGGATTGCAAAAGCTGGTAGTGTTAAACAGTACTTTGTGTCATTCGATGCACTAGCTATTATACCTAAAATAGTTGATACGTTTATGTTAAGTGTTCCTGTATATCTGTATGAAGAACAAAGCTAGAAAACCGAGAGTCGACAGTCCAAACATTTCAACATAAAATTTTCATTTTAAAAACACTCAATTTGGACAAAGGCACCCAATTTGGATGATCTCGACATATGCGTGTTAACTTGAAGTGTGTATTTAAACATACCTATTTAAATATTTCAACCCAAGTATTTGTTCTTTGATTATTTTGAAGGAAGCAGTATATTTGCAAGATTTCCTCAGTCAAAACCAAAGGGCACCTACAACCATGGGCGCCGCCATGTTTTTCTCTAATAGGTCTACTCTCAAAACTTGTGACATCATTTTATGAGTGCTTTTTATTTCGATTGGTTCAGTAACTAGACTTGAATTTCTTATCCCATTTTAATTAAGTTGTGTATTTTCGAAAAAAAAGTTCTGTTCTTTTAAATTATATTTATTCATTATGTTGATCACTTTTTTTAGAGAGTACCTTCATTTTTTTTTCGGGATGCCTCTGGGTTGTATATCCCCCCCAATGTGAACATCCGAGTTTGGTGAAATGATGCATTGTGAACTCGTGACTGTCATCATCATCTGAACAAAATGAGCCCTCCACACTACACTTTAAAGGTAAAAAATCAACTCTGCACTCTCACATGCTGTTGTCAATACTTTAACAACTTCAACATATTTTTTTAATGTTTCATTATTTTCAAGGATCTTCGAAGTTAGATGCGGCATCATTGATACATGCCATTTAATATTATGCCGGTTTCTCCTTGTCTTCAATAATTACACAAGTATCTGAAATATTTTTATCCCAGTTGCAACTTTCAGGACCTTTTCGACAGTGCAGAGTTAGTCCGAAAATCTGACGTTTTCCTGGTTTTTTACGATTTTGATATTTTACATGCCAGGTGTCTTATCGTTCAGAATGTAAAGGAAATAATGTATACATGTACAGAAGGGAATTTAGTCAATTCCATCTTCTAGCTATTCTTTCTAATAGGCTACTTTAATAAATAGCAAGCAACTCAATTTTGTATATAAAATTTGATCACTCTACAACTCTATTTTCTTTAGAGAAGTGGACAGACTTTTGCCTTCATCCACCAGCACTGAGTGGATGTAGGCAAAGGTCTGTCCACTTCTCTAAAGAAAATATCTACAACTCTTGACTGAAATGGATTCATTTTTTTTTATGTTATTGGCCATTACTCAAAGGTATGTCAAGGTTCAATGTCATATTTAAAAGCTCAAGGTCATTGAAAAAAGGATATTCTATGATTTTATTATGCTCCGCCATGAATATGCCCGGGGCATACAGTGTTTGTCATGTAGTCTTTTCGTCCTTCCGTCTGTCCTTCCGTCACACTTTGCATTTAGCTCTGTTCATTTAGCTAAGTTTCAAAGAAACTATCCAAGACATTTTCATCAATCTTCATATGCTGATAGATATTGATGAGAGCTGCATCAACATTTTTTGACCTTGACCTTTTCTTTGACCTTGACCTCACTTTTCTTAAATTAGTGTTTAGCTCAGTTTTAAATACCATTCAAGATGGTGTTATCAAACTTCACATGTTGATACAAACTTGCACAGATGATGCATCTAGGGATGAACGCTACCAGACTTGCCACGAATGCTGGATCTGACCTACATTTTTCAGTTGAGTGACCAGGTTAAAGTTTTTGGAGCAGGTCCATTCCTATGGAACTATAAGCCCTACTTGGACCAAACTGGCATGGATGATGCATCTAAAGATGGACACTACCAGACTTGCTTCGGATGCTGGATCTGACCTACATTTTCCAGATGAGTGACCAGGTTAAAAGTTTTTGGAGCAGGTCCATTCCTAAGGAACTATAAGCCCTACTTGGACCAAACTTGCATTGATGATGCATCTAGGGATGGACACTACCAGACTTGCTTTGGATGCTGGATCTGACCTATATTTTCATTCCCAAGTAACTATTAGCCCTGCCTGAACCAAACTTGCATGTATGCTGCATCTAGAGATGGACACTTACAGACTTGCTTCGGATGCTGGATTGACCTATATTTTCATTCCCAAGTAATTATAAGCCCTGCCTGAACCAAACTTGCATGGATGATGCATCTAGGGATGGACACTACCAGACTTGCTTCAGATGCTGGATCTGACCTACAATTTTATTCCCTGGTAACTATAAGCCCTGCCTGAACCAAACTTGCATGGATGATGCATCTAGGGATGGACACTACCAGACTAGCTTTGGATGCTGGATCTGACCTGTATTTTCATTCCCAAGTAACTATAAGTCCTACCTGAACCAAACTTGCATGGATGATGCATTTAGGGATGGACACTTCTAGACTTGCTTCGGATGCTGGATATGACCTAAATTTATCTACCCGCAAATGAAGTTTAGGGGGGGTATATTGGAATCACTTTGTCCGTCTGTCCGTCTGTCTGTAGATGAGATTTTGTCCGGGCCATTACTCAGAACTTTGGGAAGGATTTGTCTGAAAATTTGTACATATATTATTCACCACATGAAGATGTTGTGCACCTGCTATTTTCATCCTGATTGGATGATTATTTTGAATTTTACAGGTGTTTTTTTATTTTTATTTTGTGGTTTTGTTCAGACCGTTTCTCAGAAACTATTGCAAGGATTTATCTGAAAATTTATACACTTATTATTTACCATAAGAAGGTGTGCACCTGGAATTTTCAACTGTATTTGTTCATTTTTCTGCATTTCACAGATTTTATTTTTTATTTTAATTGACTTGTTTATTTTGGGCTAATGTATAAGGTTTGAGACATAGAATCTAGAATATCTATACAAAAATGTGAACTACAGCTTAAAACTACTCACTAAAACTAAAAAAAGAAACATCATCAATTGTTAAATACAGTTTTTACATTACACAGAAGATAATGTAAATTCATTTATCTCTTGGGAATAATGACTGGACATGCATCCAGTTAAAGATGAATTAATGAGTTTGGTGTGGGAAGTTGTTAAGGCATCTCATATCAACCATGTGTTATCTATAATCTCCTGGGAATTTGGCACAAGAATTAAAGATCTCTCTTCTCTTATTCTCTTAATTGTAATTTATTGTCTGTCAAAGCACTTCAATACTGGATGACCAGCTCTTTATTTTCAAAATGAATTTAACATATAAAGTTGTCAAGATTAATTTGATTTTGTATAATATGATTTTTTTAACAATCAGTTTGCAGAGTGTCATGACACATAATTGCAATATATTTTTTTAATGCAGAAATAAAAAACATGTTACAATGGAATTACAATGTATTAGTATTGATGTTTCATTTGGTTGCACCTTTGTTTCATTCATTAAGAAACATAATGAGCAATTATATTTCACTGCAAATTTTTGTAAGTACATTTTGAACACCTCTAGATCCATAAAGTATTTGTGAATTGGTACCTTCTCTGAAAAACCCAGCGAGGGGTATTTGTCCCTATTGGACAGTTCTAGTTTCATAATCATTCCCAGGTAACTATAAGCTCTACATGAACCAAACTAGCATGGATGATGCATCTAGGGATGGACACTACCAGACTTGCTTCGGATGCTGGATCTGGCCTACATTTTCATTCCCTAGTAACTATAAGCCCTACTTGAACCAAACTGATCAATTTTTATATACATAAAAATTTTCATGTTGCTTTACTAATACATCCTCGGCGGAGCATTCATGTCCTATGGACATCTTTCTAGTTTGGAAATATTTCTAGCTCCCTTAATTAAAATGATATTTTTTCAGAATACTAAATAGATTGGGCAACAAGCAAACTGCCTATACATACCCTCTCTATAAAAGGTCATGGGTAACAAATACAATGAACTGAGTTGATAGAAATTGATAATACAACAATGGTAGTCACACCCTTTCACACACACATACATGTACCCTTTCACAAAAAAAGTGTTTGACATAAATTATATCACGATATTAAATCCATATGTCCATCTCATAATTTAAAGGACAAATTAAGTCACTATACACTGTAGTTATATGTTTATGGCCATTTCATAATTTAAAGGTAAAGGTCACTACACTGTAGTTATACATTTATGGCCATTTCATATTTAAAAGGTCAAGGTCACTGTACACATATATTGAATAATGCACAGGCCATAAACTTGGATCACTTGAATGAGATTAATTCAAACTTGAATTTATTCATTGTTCTTGACCAACAGAGTATTGTGGATTTAAATAAAGTTTCATTTCTCAAAGATCAAAGTCACTAATATTGTTCCTTTCCCCAGACCTGATCTGGTATTTTCCTAGGGAATAAACCAAATGGCATAACCATGATACCCTAGGATATCAATAGGCAATGTGCAGAGGTATCTGGCCTTAGGTTTTTTCAGGAGTTTTAATTTTGCTCAATGATACCAAGAGGAGAGTTTGGCGGAGAATTCCAGCTATCGGGGTATTGAGGTGTAAATAAGTATCAACAGAGCTTGTACCTGAGAACCAGTTTCTAGCAATCTGCATACAATATCTGAATAAGACTTTTTTAAGGAAAAAGATCCCTAGCAATCAAAAGATTAGCTAAAGGGAACTGAAAAATTTGATTTAAAAATAGAAGGAATCCTCTTGATATGATTTCTTCTCATTAATTTATGATTTTATTAATGCTGGTGTTGGGAATGTGTCCATATACCAAGTTGTGTGTATTTGCAAGCATAAAAATCCTTGCAGCATAAAAGTTTAAGATTGTTAATACTTTGTAGGGAGAAGGCATTAATGTTACATTCTACAGTGAGTAATGAATGATCTTAGCACATGAATTGATTGGGATGAAGATAAATAATGTTCTCTCTGACTTTTCTCTAGCCTCTCCCCATCCTCAGGGGGTTGGAAAGTTGACTCTGTCTGAAAACATTCTGGTTATCTCTTTTCAATTGTACAGTGAAATTCAAGGTTGAGAACATTTTGTTTGGATTAACATGTCTACAACACTTCTTTACCTATCCATTTAGACTTTGTAAGTGGGAAAGATTTCCCTTGTCATAGAAACTTGATTTATTTTGCAAAAAGTTGGAAAGAAATTAGACACTTGATATTAAACAAAGATGATTTGTGAAAGAATAGTTCATATTTCCTCATTGACTTTAGTTTTATATTTATTTTCCTGCTTCTTTGTTATACATTAATCCTAGGGTTATTGTATTCATGCATACTTACATTACTGTTTTCTCAGTAATGCTATATGAGCACCTTGGTGCATTTTCCCTATTAAGCACCCAGTTCTATTGGCGATCCTCTTGTTTTTTCTCATTGTCAAATACTGTAAACCAACTTTTATTCGCGTGCAAGAAATTTTTGCGAAGTTCGTGAGAGCCTAGTCATCGTGAATATTTCTCGCTGCCGCTGTCCTTTTAGTATATTTATCCAGTAAATACAGATGCAAAAAAGCTTGATCGCGAAAATTAATCGTCGCGAACTAGTTTATTCCTGGTCACTCGCGAAATAAAGTCGTCGCGAATAAAAGTTGGTTTACGGTATTAAGGACTCTCCTTTTACTACATTTACAGTGTTTCCAAATTCATAAGTCCCATCTTCAAACATGTCAAAGCGGTCTGTTGGTGGGTCAGTTGGTCTGTCGGTCCATCATCAGTTTCCGTTCATTTTCTTTGCAGAGGTTGCACATGAAATGGAATTTGGTATACAGATTTCACAGAAGAATTTCTAGGTCAAGTTCTGTTTTAGGATATGATAGAGACATTTTTGACAGAGTTATGTCCCTTGGACTAAGAAAAATTCCAATTATTTGGGGAAGGGTGGCATATTAGTGTTTTATAAACATTTCTTGTTTTGGTATGTTTTGCAATTTACCAAGCAAGCATTTCTTTGACCCTCTTATTATGCTTATTTTATATCTTTAATATGTTCTTTCAGGTGATTGTTTGTGTCCATTTCATTTTGATGATATGGTAAGTATCTACAAAGCTGTAGAACTGCAGTGTTTTGGTTAAAATTTTTAAGACCATAACGCTACAGATCTTGTAATGAAAATGATGTGCAATTTACAGTGCAAGATTTTCTGCACACACCTTGGGAGAATTTCTCCACTTTCCAACATTAACTAGGTAAATGATTGATAAATTGAAGAAAAAAAAAAGCTTAAAGTAGGGGGGAAGATGAAAGTGGGGTTCTCCAAAGTTGAATTAGGTACCTTGTGGAGGGAGAGAAAGGATAAGATGCCCTGTAAATGAAACAAATGAATATGTAGTCAGCTCCTTGGAGAAAATCAAAAAAGAAATCAAAGAAAAGTTAGATAATTTGCACAAAAGGCATTTTTATTACAATGTCTGTATAATTATTTAGCAACTAGAATATTGTTAAGAGACTCATTTTTTAGCTCACCTGAGCTGAAAGTTCAAGTGAGCTTTTCTGATCACCCTTTGTCTGTCTGTTGTCTAGCTGTGTAGCTGTCCATTCATCTGTAAACTTTTCACATTTTCAACTTCATCTCAAGAACCACTGGGCCAATTTTAACCAAACTTAATACAAATTTTCCTTGGGTTAAGGGAAGTTTAAATTGTTAAAATGAAGGGCCAATCCCTTTCCCAGGGGAGATAATCAAGAAAAGACAAAAATAGGGTGGGATCATTAAAAAATATTTTCTTCTCAAGAACCACTGGGCCAGGAAAGCTGAAAAATTATGTGGAGAAGCATTCTGGGGTAGTGTAGATTCTAAATTATTCAGATTATGACCCCTGGGGGTAGGGCAGGACCACAATAGGGAATCCAAATTTTAAATTGAAATATGTTGGAAAAATTTTTTAAATCTTCTTCTCAAGAACCACTGGACCTGGAAAGCTGAAACAAGTGTGGAAGTATCCTGGGGTAGTGTAGATTCTGAATTGTTAAAATCATGACCCCAGGGATTAGACACAATAGGGAATCCAAGTTTTACATTGAAACAAATAGGAAAAATCTTTGAAAGTTCCTTCCCAGGAAAACTGAAACTTATCTGGAAGGATCCAGGGGAAGTGAAAATTCTAAATTGCTCAAATAATGACCTCCAGGGAAAGGGTTGACCACAGTAGATATTTCAAGGGTTAAAATCAGGTGTAGAACAGCATGGTCAAAGTGACTCAGGTGAGCATTGTGACCCATAGATCTCTTGTTGTACAATGTAATAGTCTCACTGCCTTAAGAAACCAATTTACAAAAAAAAATGTTTTAGCCGAACATTCTTGTACTTGTATATTTCAAGCATGTAGAAAGTGGAAGTGAAAATGAATATGTTCAAGCTAGTAAAAATCAAATTGTTCAAGCTTGATGAAAGATACAATAGAAATGAATATGTTCAAATTGTGTTAAGTTCTACTTTTTTTTCTGCAGGGGAGCACAGTTTGGTAGGTTCATGCCAACTGTCTACTGGCTGAGTAATTCCTTTGTACTGCTGTTAGGGGTATGGAGTATAGCTAGTCCGGATTCAAATGATGCTGTTCTTATGGTAGGTATCTACTGGCTGTTTGTATATTTTTTTTTTCAATGAAATCAATGAATCTTTAACTCAGGGGAAAAATTCATAATGAAGTGCCATGGATGGACAAATGCATGAATATGTACATATAATTTGTTTTATTCTGAAAGTTCATATTTTAAAGCTATTGGAAATAGAAATAATTTTGTTGTAAGTGTCAAGTCATTATGAGCATGTGTGCTATAAGTGTGTTTTACATATTTATTTTTCATGTACCTTTTCAGTACCTCATCCTTCACTTGTTTACAATATTAGAAGATATTGTATTGCTGGGAATCTATCAGCCAAGAACCAGTCAAGTTATAGAAGTTGAAAAGTTATCACAAGGTACATAGTGATTGTTTGAAATGTATTCTTGAGCTGTATGTATTTATAATGATTATTGTATCCTGCTTTTTGCTTCAGTTGATTCCTGGCTTGGAAAGGATGAGATACAAGTACAGTTTGTACCTTTAAAATATTGTAGCACATGAGAAGTCATTTCCTCTGTAAATTGTACAGTCAATGTCATTCTTGTATATGTATTTAAAAAAAGATTTGAAAAAATGTGGCATTTACCAGTAATCTTAGAGAGCAGTTATTTCAACTAAATATTTTATACATGGAATGCTATTGCAAGTTGCAAAAACTTCTCAGTACTGATAGTTTTAACATAATTTTCTTTCCATCATGTACAAAAATCATATGTATTAATTTGAGATTCTCAACATGTAGTGAAATAAACGTACCATTTACATTATTTGGAGTTTAACTGCATCAGTTTTATACATGCCTTTACTGCATTAGATATCTCTGATACTTTGATCTTGGTCCCATCAATTTTGACTTTATTTTCAAAAGGCATGTAAAACTACTTCTTGGCCCAAGAAGGACTATGGTGCATCATTCAAAATTTTAATAGGTCATTTTGAATATGAATAGGCCATCTATATATTCTGTAAGGCCATATTAAGAAGAAACAAAATGAAAAAGAAATATGAAATACAAAAGAAAACACATTTTTATTAACTGAATCTAATTTTTAGGTCACCTGAGTTTTCTCTATAGCTGTCTGTTTTGGTCCGTCGTCGTGTGTTAACATTTGAACATTTTCAGCTTCTTCTCTGCAACCACTCAACCAACTTCAACCAATTTTGGCATAAAATTCTAGGGTGAAGGGGAACAAAAATTGTGAATTTCATGCCCCCCTCTTTTATATTAATCAACCATTTATGATGAAATAAAATCTATGATAAAATTTCCAAAATTATGAAATATGTGGCTCAGGGTTAGTAGTTTCTTTTCAGTTAGGGTGTAAAACTGGTTATAAAGTGGAAATGAATTTTTTTTTTGTTACTCTGATCTACGTCTTGGTATTAAGTAACCAAAGTAAGCATGTTAAGTGTATAGTTATGATAAGCAATTGTGCCTCATTCAAAATTGTAAATGTCATGGCCTCTGGTTTAAAACAGAACCAAATTCAATTGTTGGAGAGTTGTCACATGATACTCAGGTGACCTATAAGACCTGTGGGCCTCTTGTTCATATTTTTCACATCTCATAAATAAATATTTCTTTTGTAGTCAAATTTCTTTGGATTTTAGCCATGATTATCATGTCTTTGCTCTTTTCAGGTATAAAAGATGAGTACAGATTTAGTTTGGGGTATCCTTTACATTGAAACTAGAATCATTAATCAACTAAGTGATATAAAGTTTGTAAGTAAAGCTTACAGTTGACATATCATATAAGCAGAATTTTTAGCGAGACATAAATTTGTAAAAATCAGCATTTAATTTTAACAAAAAGTAATTTTAGGGATTTTATAGTGAACAGAAAGATAACGGTTACTTCTAAAGATCGAAAAATCTCTAAATCAGTAAAACTATCTTTGAATGGGATGTAAAAGTTCACAGTAAAACAACATACAATCAATCATATAATGATTGAGGATAAAATTACTAGCAATACTGTAAAATCACTAATTTTCGTGGGGGTTTAATTCTTGTTGTTTTCAAGGTATGAAGAGACCCATGAATTTATGCCCACCATGGAATGTAAATTTTCAAATGCACAACAACTAAAAAGGTCTTCATCCAGGAAATTAAATCCCCACAAACCAACTTTTTTTTCCTCAAACCATGAAAATTTTACCCCACAAAAATATGTGATTTTACAGTATTTAATAAAAGCAATCTCAACATCCTTGATAAAAATATCAAAATTGCATTTTCATTAAAATTTCTGTTAATACAGTACATGTATTATGTACATTATAGAAACTTATGAAATATTTCAAAGTAAGAACCAGATAAAGAACCTTTTTATTATTATATCTAACGATTTCCTTGACTGTGGTAAGCATGGTTATCACAAACTTGATCCTGAAGCCCTTGACAGCCTTCCTGCTTTGGAGAATATACCAGGATAGAGGAGGGAGATTCTCTGACTTCAATTTCCCCAACCTCCCACAGTTTGGTAAGATACTTTGTTTGTCATCTTTATCATCATCAGTTGTAGTCCACATTTGTAACCAAGGTCTTTTTGTAAAGTTCAAGGTCAGAAAGATTGAAAGTAAAAAATCCCTGTTCTGATCTGAAAATTATTGTTCTAAAGTATAAACAAGTGATAAAATGCACATGCTTTGAAAAGTGAGTACTGGAGTAATGTTATTGTAAATGTTTAAGGAGGCAGCCCCCCTGGCCAGGGTAACTACGAGAACATCGATCAGCCAGTTCCAACCAACAATGTAGAGACAGCTTCATCAAACATAGAGAAACAACCACATCAGTAACTACACAATAGATCATCCAGAGTCGTGCAAGGAATCACAATCACATCACTAGTCATTGTAGCATAATCCAGACCAGACTAGCTGCCTATACACACAATACAGCTAAGAACAGTTAAAATCTTTAACCAAAAAAAAAAAGATTAATTATTAAAACAGAATAATAAATCTAACCAAATCATTACAGCTTAAATCCAATCAAGTCGATAATACTCACTTTACACCATTTACCAGGGTGTAAAATTCACATAAAAATAAAAAAAAAAAAGCAAAATGTGTACCTAGCACCAAATTCTAGAAAGGATGGAATTTATCCTTTCTAGAATTTGGTGCTAGGTATTCAAAATTCTTGTTTGTGAAGTTTGTTCAAACTCATGAAATATCAAGCATTGCATTCCTATACATTTATATGACTTTGTATTTATGAATTTAAAAGAAAATGAAAGTCAGTTTCAAAAATTTTAATTCAGCATAATGATAGAGAACATGTATTTTTATGTTGTTGTTTTATTTTGGTCACCTCAATCAAGTGACTTATTCTATCTGTTCATCTGTCGTCAAGTTAAAATTTCAGCAATTTCAGCTTCTTTTATGGAACAGCTGAACCAATTTCAACCAATTTGGCATATAGCATCTAAAAGTGAAGATAAAGAAATAATAAATTTCATAGTAATTGCCCCCCCCCCCCCCCGCCCCTTCCCCCTGAAGGGTGGGCTAAAACCACCAAAATTAATGCAATCTTTAAAAATCCGAAACTGTTAATTGGCATGATTGTAATAGGCATTGATTCAGATTGAGTCCTCTACCAAAATTATCAAATTCCTGGCCCCAGGGTAAGGGGCTCAGGTGTAAGGTTTGGGTTCTATTGGTCATCATACTATGGTAGTTTAATGGCATATATTTTCATCTAGTATACAAATTATATACAGTGGAGCCTCATTCATCCTGACGCTTTGGTTCCTAGTCAATTTGTCCGGATATGTGAAGCGTCCGGATATCTGAATTTTAGCTAAACAAGACAATATACAGTTGTAACATTAAAAATTTTATTCCGATGAAAAGTCGTCCGGATACTGAAGCATCCAGATATCTGAAGGTCCACTGTACATGATATGCAAAAGTTACTCTTCCAAAATACTTTATTTCGTAATTTTTTTGTAATCTATTCAGTGGATTATTTATTGTTGTATCATACTCAGGTGAGTGTTGAGGTCCCTGGGCTTCTTGTTATCTGTTACACTATTATTACATATGTTTTTTTATGAATTCTTTTTATATTGAGGGTACACTGCAAAGATTTTTATTATACATATTAAGTTGAAGTCGTTTTGAAATCATTTGAAATTCAGTATTCTATTGGGTATATTGTGTTTGCTCAGCTTTATTTTTCTTTAACACCCAACCTTTATAAAAGTTAACATTTATTTTTTTTTTCCAATTCAGTGAAGATTTCTCCCAAAATAAGGCATGCAAGGGGTATGGTTAATGCTATTTTGACTATCCTGTGGCTCTACTTAAACTTCATCATCATGATGTTCAGTAATAAATAGGCATCATCCCTTATATTGTATGATCATGTGTGCAGGACCACAACATTCAATTAACCATTATTAAAGTACTACCTCCAATAATATAGCCCTCTTCAAAAAAATGGAGAGGGCTACATTACTGCAGCTATTTCAGTACATATGGCCATTTGATTCTCTTCCTTTTTCAAACGTTTTTCATAAATTGCTTGTGTGGATATCTTTTGCCTGCAATTATCTGTGTGTAAGCTTATGTGGATACCTTAACTTTTGCCTGTAAATTGTCTGTGTATAAGATTGTTAGGATATAGGTATTTAGATGTGTGCTAATATCCAGGTACTATGCCTTATTAATGGGTTTAGGTGAATCATTGAATGTTTTCACCATTAGTCTTTGTTACAAGATATGAATGTGCAATATACTCGCTGGTCAGTGTCAATGAAATAGTCTGCTTCTGTTTCATAGAATTTGATATTATATATTCTTATTACTCTGTTATATTTTATATTTGTTAAACCATCTGTAAAAGTTAATATAATGTAATACATTCCAGTTTCTACTTGTTATATATATACAATGTGTGAAGTATTCTTGTTTAATTTCTTTATTTGTGAATATTGAATGTACATTTTTAACATTCCATTACATTAAAATCTTTTAATCAATTATTCTTGCTTTAAAGTCTGACTTCTTTTGTGTTAATTATTATTGAGAATTGTTTTTCTTCCATACCCATGTTGGCAACGAAGGCTGGTTCAAAATTCTTCAGAACTACAAGATTTACTGTCCTCATTCCAAAATCTTTGTTTTCTTGAACACTTTACATGAATTGTATCTCTTAGACATAGATAAGACAATATGGTTTGTCATACTGCAAAACATGGCCTGGCTACAAAGTTGGCATAACATCTAATTTGGCTCCAAACCAATTTTTTTCTCAGACTGGTGATTTCATGGACCATCCTTTGTTATTTTTTTGCAGTATTACTTTAAAAAGCTATTCTCTGTTCCTTAAATACACATTTTTGAGTAGAATTTAAATGAAACTATTTTCATTCGACTTATTGTTCCTCCTTTCTGGGTATTTCATTAGTGATATTTTCTTTAACATACCGGTAATACATCAAGGATGTAACAACTTGATCAAGGAACACAAATTTTATATAAAACAAGAGATGTCTGTAAAACACTTATGCCCCTCCCCCTAATTGGAATTTTTCCAAGTCCAAAAGGGCATAACTCTTTCAAAAATCGTGTGATTGTACCCAAAACAGAACTTGACCTAGATAATTATCTGATAAATCTGTATACCAAATTTCATTTCAGTATTTGTAACCTCGATCTGCAAAGAAAATGAACCAAAACTGCAAGTAATTGGAATTTTTTATAAGGGGCATAACTCTGTCAAAAACGGTGTGATTGTACCGAAAACAGAACTTGATCTAGATATTTATCTGATAAATCTGTATACCAAATTTCATTTCAGTATTTGTAACCTCTGCAAAGAAAATGAACCGAAACTGCAAATAATTGGAATTTTTTCTAAGTCCAAGGGGCATAACTCTGTCAAAAACGGTGCGATCGTACCCAAAACAGAACTTGGCCTAGAAATTTATCTGATAAATCTATATATCAAATTTAATTTCAGTATGTACAACAGTTGTGAAGAAATTGAATGGAAACTGCAAATAATTGGAATTTTTCTAAGTCTAAGGGGCATATAATCTGTCAAAAACGGTGCGATCGTACCCAAAACAGAACTTGGCCTAAATATTTATCTGATAAATCTGTATACCAAATTTTATATCAGTATGTACAACGGTTGCTAAGAAAATGAACGGAAACTGCAAATAATTGGACTTTTTTTAAGTTCATGGGGCATAACTTTGTCAAAAATGGTGCGATGGTACCCAAAACAAAACTTGACCTACATATTTATATATTTACATTCAGTGTAATTTTCCTTATGAAATCCATTAGAAATCCACGACGTTCAAATTTCTATAACACACGCGAAACCTTGTCACTGCGCGCTAGAATACGCAGTCGGAAATATGTACATTTTCAATACTCTAGGAAAACCAAAATGTAAAATGTTTTATTCAATTTTAATGAAAAACTATAAACCAGAACAATGAACGTAAACATTTTCGAATATGCGTTTAAAATTAATTTGTCACTTTTTTACTCGCAGTGTTTGTTTGCGTTATCTAACTTTGCAACGTCATTTAACGTCATTTGACGTCACAATCGGCTCTTACATCTATTAACCACGGCAGTTTTGAAAGGCAATTAATTCACATTTAAGGTAGGATTCTTCTCTGGTTTCTGACTAGATAAAACATTCAAAGTATATTTGCTTATATGACTTATATATATTGAGGTGTAAAGGATTTAAAAGACCATATTTTTCTTTCCTCATCACAATTATACAACTTTAAATAGAAATGGTAAACTGCGTTTGAAAACTAGCAGGGACTACATTTTTGGCGGAATAGTAGCGTATGAAAATATCTTCTTTTCAGCCTCTCAAAATTATAATAGAACAATGAATTTAGTTATAAATTTTACATAATCGAAGACTTGGAAAAATTTTCAAATGTAAGTTAAATTAATAATTAGGGACTAAACTCTCAAAATATATCAAATTAGTATGATTTTTCAAACAAACTAGAATTTTATTAGCTTTTAAACGCTTCCTATCAAAGTACAGATTTGAGCCAAAAATCCATAAAAAGTATTTTTT
>PRKT01000003.1:5158471-5170214 GCA_003671525.1 Saccostrea glomerata | reverse complement strand
GGGGGGCCAGGCCCCCCCTGGCCCCCCCGGATGCTACGTCCCTGATCATACCGCGCTAACGCGCGGTATTCAATTTGTCGGCACGGCCAGGTGTGTTATAGGGCCGAAGACATCCAAAAATATGAATTCAATGCTTAAATGATATATCTGTATACCAAATTTCATTTCAATGTGTGCAACGGCTGCGAAGATAATGAACAGAAACTGCAAATAATTGGAATTTTTCTAAGTCCAATGGGCATTACTTTGTCAAAAATGGTGCGATCGTACCCAAAAACAGAACCTGACCTGGATATTTATGTGATAAATCTATATACCAAATTTCATTTCAGTATGTGCAACGGTTGCGAATAAAATGAACGGAAACTAAGTGGACCGATAGACAGCAGCAAAGCAATATGCCCTCCCTTCTTCGAAGGGGACCTAATAGTGATAGAAATGAAGTTCCTATGCTACAGTGTGCGTTCTATATGTTCATGGCAAATATTAGAAGAGTGGATGAAAGGTGCCAACCTCGGGTTAAGATCGAAGGTGCTTTTGAAATACAAAACTTTGTAGAAATAAAGTCAGTCATTTCAGATAAAAAAACTAAAATTGTTCTAAATCTTATGGACGACGCACGAAGACGGATGCCATTGGGATCCATGCCATAGCAATAGGTCACATAACTCGGACAGTCATTCAAAAAGACACCTGGCGATATAACAAAGTACCGGTATACTTTGTCAGATACCACAGACTCTTCAAAGATCCGAACTCGAGTGAATCCTTTACTATAGATCAAACAAAGGAGAAACGCTCTATAATGGCTCCAGCAAATGTCATGTTTCATATTTCAAGAATGTTAGCAAGAAGTGGCTACACATTCCTGTAACAGATCTATGTTATTTGTTCCTTGGGAAAACGCTTGTTTTTTACTGAACATTTGTTGGTTTCTACAGAACGGTTAATTGGTTTACATGCTTTTTTCTTTGAAAGAAAGGTGAGTACTTTTTTTTAATTAGTGTCCGCACTTTTTCTCTAGTTTTAGCGAGAAGGTGATACCGGTATATTCTTTCTTCTCGGCAGAAGCTCTGTATCTGGGTATGAATTATTCAGAAATCGATGCTTTTATCATATTTTAAAAAGTAAAATGTTACGTTTTCCCTATTAAATAATCCTGGCTGAGTTTTTAATTAATTCGTCATTTAGTGAATGGATGACGTTTTATCACTACATTGTATAGGCTTCAGTAGATCTGGCTTTTGTAGATCTCTATACATGTCAAATTTTGTCAAAAATAGTAATTTGTTTTATCAAATTACTAATTTGTTTTAACAAATTATTAATTTGTTATAAAAAAAATTATCAATTTGTTATTACAAATTATCAATCTGTTATATCAAATTAATAATCTGTTATATCAAATTGTTAATTTGTTATAACAAATAAGTCATCTGTTATAGCAAATTACTAATTTATTATAACAAATTAATAATTTGTTTAAACAAATTAATAATTGTTTAAACTAAATTAAAAAAAAAGATACTGCTGTGGCCCTAATACACTTCCATACTATCAGTTGACAATATTTATTCCTACGTTGATTCATCTTTGCTAGCCAAGGGGGTATCGGATCGGAAACCATTGGCTAGAGAAGATGACGTTGATTTGATGCATTCATTTGAAGTACACCACTGAGTCTAATACATGTTTCATATTCACAACAAGAAACTTTTCTTTTCATGTAGGTTTTTTTCAAAATAAATATTCTGCTTAAATTCACGAGAATATCAGAACAGGTATGATAACTTATGTAGAATCAGAATAAATTTATCAAAATAATACCGGTATGACACGCTATAAACTTAAATCGATCTTTGACATTTAAAATAAAAATAGGGGTCTTATAAGCCAATGTAAGGTGTGATTTAAAATTTAACTGCAGAAGCTCAAAGACTTCTCGAAATATCGCGCGAAAACAAGAGTGTTAAAACAGACAGAATTCATTACTTTTGACCTTTTGATCTAAAATCGATAGTCTTATCCTTAGGCCATAGGCAGTTGCTATATATACATAAAAAACATTGGCGGATTTAAGGGGGGGGGGGGGGGGGGGGGGGGCGCACGCCCCCCTAAAATTTTCAAAGTATGATGTGACTAATATTTATAATGCCTCATTTTGGTACAAAACTAACCAAACCACTATTATTCTTCCTGGTTTTACTCTTAAAATACACAAAAATCCAGGAGCTTCCGGGGGCTGCGCCCACTGGGCCCCCACCATTCAAAGTATATAATATGACTAGTATTAAACACGTCGTACTTTGGTACCTCACTTACCAATACCACTATTAATTAGTAAGTAATAAGTAAGTAAATCTTTTATTATAGTGGCATGTGTTACAATACAATGAGAATTGCGAAACATTCAATACAATTATTATTCAAACATCTGGACCACTTTTAACAAAAATAATTGAAAAATATGCACTATTATTGTGCCTGGTTTTACTCTAAAATACACGAAAACCCAGGAGCTTATATAGGGGGCGAAGCCTTAAGGCGGCCCCCAGACCCCTTGCCTCAACAAAGTTATCCACGCCCCCCCCCCCCCCCCCCCCCAACCACAAATCCTGTATCCGCCCCTGAAAAATTTCATTGCAATTTATATGGAATCAAGTTTTTTTCCAATTCCCTCAATCACCCTCATGGTAAAATTGAAATTCTGGTAAATCTTATTGCAAATCTACAGGAGACATCACCAATTCCAAATAATAGCTCCTCTGTCAGTGTAAAAGGTAAGAGGAGTTCTTTGAAGAAAAACGTTCCTTTCTGACCCGCTTCATTCTCAAGCGGTGAAAATGGACATTCCAAAACCTGATTGCACTCCCATATTTATATTCCAAAATATATTTGTTCTAATTTTAGATATGTAAGAGGAGTTTCATTGTCTCAAACCACTGGTTCGGAGTCCGCTTATGGCTATCTCCAGAATTGGAGAGGATTGTACATTTGGCTGTGGTTTGCGACGATGGAGGAGTTTAGGAAATCATGTTGTTTTTTAAAACCCATTTGACCCCTTGGTGAAAAGGAGGAGTTACAATTTCTTTTAAACATGTTCAAAGCACCACCAATCATATTCCAAAAGATGAATTGATTAGTGCTGAAAATGTAGGAGTATTTTGGGAAGTAGAAGAAAGTGTGACAGACGGAAAGACCAGTAGAATTACAATATACTGTACCCAAAGTTTCTCTCCGTCCGTCTGCCACATGCACTTCTTCCTCTGCCATCCTCAAAAGTTTATACTTTAAGCAGCTTTTGCAATATGATTGTTTGTGCCTGGAACATTTGCAGAAAGATTTTGAAATTTTCCTTTCACCTACGGTGCAAAATGGGGGCCAAAAATCCTCAAAAAAAATATCAATAAAAAATTGTTCCCTGAACTGAATTTCTCGCAGAAATTCGATTTTTACCCTGGGGAGATTTGGGGGTCAAGATGGCATTTTTCCAACAAATTTGGGTTCTTTGCTTTTCTGACTTTTTTAAGTAGCCAAAATCATCTTTTGCAATGTGATTGAGAGCGCCCTGTAAATGTACTAGTATAATAATGTTTCGGAATTTTCATGCTCACTGCACCTAGTTAAAGTCAAAAACATATTTTATTCCCTCAAAAACCTTGATCCTTGAGCTCCTCTTACGGTAATCGTAGTAGCCCATTCATATTTTGGAAAAGGATTAGGAGTGTCTTGTCGATATGCAATGGCTAAGATTTTACGCTAGGGGTGATTTGGGAGTGGGGCCAAAAAGCGTAGTTTTACTACAAAAACCTGATTCCCGGAACTTTTCTTACATCTTTTGTAGTAGTAAATTGATAATTTAAACTTCATGTAATATTCAAGTGTTCGGTAAATGTGAAATACGGTTTCAGAATTTAGATTAACACCATAGAGGATGATCGTGGGAATGGATCTCAGAAAAAAAAACGGTTTTCTGCAAAAATATAGTTACCTTGACTCCGCGTCATTTTAAGTTTCGCCATGGGGTTAGTTGGGGTTCACAAACCCTTTTACAACCCCTGTATGCCTGAACTTGTTTAGCATTTTTTCATAGTACTAGCCCACTCACATTTTGAAACAAGACTTGTTGTAAATGAGCATTTATTTAGGAATTTCAATTTTCATCATCGGGGTGATTGAGGACTGACAGTGGGCCTTTATTTTAAATAATATAGAATATGAATATAGATTCAATTTGGTTTCCCAAATTGTTACCCAAAGATGAAGATGATATTTTAGAAGAGAAAACACAAACGTGCGGGTATCACTATCCCATTTCTTTTTATGGCTACATATTATGTTTGTTACTTGAGAAACTGAATGAAATTAGTAACATGAAATTAGAAATTAATTACATTCGTGAATACTAGTATACCTAATAAGATTTAATCAATGCGCTGTATATTAATATACGAAGTGGTCACTGCTGATGTTAATATATAATTGATTCTCATCAATAAAATTTATTTCAGCCCCCTGGCAATGACGAAAGTGATGGCACTTTGTAAATTATCATCATAACTGGTGCTGACGGTTCACAAAGCGGACAGATTCCACATTAAAATGGCTGAACCTGGTCCGTATGTAGCAAATTTTAACATACGTCGATGGACAGTTAATCAAGACGATTCTATTAATAGCACTTTTGATGTTTGGGACAAAATTCTGGACTTGGATGAGGAGTTCGATTCCTTCGTTTTACACCCCTGGGCCTGGGTAGAGGCGGATCTAACAATACCATTTTACGTCTACCTTTTACCAGTCCTGGCGCTTCTGACACTCTTTTCGAACACTCTTATGATTATCGTGTTCATCAAGGAGAAAATGTTCTCGTCGATAAACATTCTGATGATAGCTATTGGCATTTCTGATACTCTACACGTTATTTTGCCATCTCCTTTCTTGCTGGCTTTGTATTTTTCAGACGTCTCTCCATTCATCCCTAACCATTACTGTCGATTGTGGGATTATTTAGCCAAGTATATTCCTGAAATAACGCACACATCTTCAATATGGTTGACCGTTTTACTCAGTTTCCATCGCTTCATCGGTGTGCGTTATCCTTTCTATATCAGACAAATCTCGACAAGAAAGAGAAGCGTATTGTGTGTTATAGTAGTATATTGTTGTTCTTCACTGCTTCATTCATGTCGGTTTCTGGACACGACCTACGTTGATTTTCATGTTGTGTGGGGAACCAAAGACATATTCACTTGTAAGGCTGTGCATACTGATTGGCTAAAGGGATACGAAGTCGTGTATGAATGTATCTACTACTGGAGTTGTATCGTTCTGGTCAAGGTCCTTCCTCTATCGATCGTGGTGACCTTAGATTTTCTCATGGCTCGGCAGCTCCTCCGTGCCGATCATAAACGACAGCGTTTTCTCTCCGACAACCAGACGACCAAAGAGAGTCGGCGGGTCACGTGGATTGTGATTGCTGTAGCCGCTATCTTTTCTTTGGTGGAGATTCCAATAACAATTATACTTATATTATGGACTCTCTCAATGGTTCACGACAAAATGTATGTGTCGGAAGTGATGCTGGGAGAACTGGGCGTCATTTTTAACATTATAATCTACATATCATTCCCGTGCATTTTGTTTCTGTATTGTTTGATGTCCAAGAAATTTCGTAAATACTTGCCGTGTTTATCTCTGAAGTTTGCTATTGTAAAGAAGTTCCAGGCGTCTTCAGAATCCAACGAAACAGAATGTTGATTTGTTTTTGTTTTTTGTTATTTCAATCTGCGCATACAAAAAGCTTGGTTATTGTTATTTTGAAATTAGAGTAAAAATCACTGTCACAAAGAATCATGATTTAATTTCTGGTTTCTACTGATTAAAAGGCAAGATAAATATACTTAATAAATTCTCTGAATGAGACAATGTTGTTTATTTTGACTCAGGCATAAAGGGGCCAGCATCTCTATACAAGATACAAGATATTTTATTTACCAATCAAGGGCCCAGAGGGGCATTTCAACATACATAAATGTACAATTTAAACATCCTTTTTTTTTTTAAAACAATATAATTTTTTTGAACAGTTATATAAATGACCAAGTTACATAATAATATTGTTCTCAGTGTCATTGATCATACATAATATAAGTGTTCAGAAGAATGTCAATGATCACAGACAATACAAAAATGTGATGCCATACATGTTTAAATTTAAAAGGCTTAGCATGCATAAACATGATGGCAGAATCTATTTATTTATACATTGGTTCTTTTACCATTTTCAGAAATAAATTTTCCAAGTAAGCATAAAATTTCTTTATTTTCATTATTCAATATCCATATAAGTTTTTCAGCAGGTGTCAAAGAAGAGAAGTTAAGGTTGATTTTTGATATTGTTTCCATTAATTGCAACCTTTCATTGCTGTATTTTGGACAAATGAGCAAAAAATGTTGTTCATCTTCAACTTCCTGCATATTACATTGAGAACACATTCTAGATTCAGGGGGAAGTCCTGCATATCTTCCCTTTTCAATATTTAATTGATGTGCAGAAATGCGAAGTTTAGTTATATTTTTCCTTTGATCATAGTTATTGACAATGTGGAGAGAGTGTTCTCTTCCAAAATTGGTTTTGAAGATGGAATAAGTTCTTAGTTTACCATCATTTTGCTGCCTATATGATTTAACAAGGCACACATTAAAATCATACCTCGCCAAATTGAAACTCAAAAGGCAACCAGTAAAAATATAACATTAATTTAATTCTACATTGAAATGCATAATTTTCTTCTCTTTGGCTTTATACCAAAAGTTTTATAACACAATTTTAAGAAGTCTTTAAAAAATATACAAAAATTCTTTAAAATTGATATCTGATATTTCATAAAGAAGAAGATAATGGTGTCTTTGTGATTTTCTCTGCTTTTATTAGTCAGGTATTCTGCTCTCTTTTCCCCTGCTAAGACGATCTGCTGCTCTTGTAATTGGGCGGTAATTCATTTGTTACTTGTGGAGAACAGAGCTAGAAGACCAGCAGCCAGCCCAACAGACATCAGGTAGTTACTGAACTTAATTAAGGACAACACTCTTTATAGGACAACACACTGTTCATAGAACAACTCTGTTCATAGCACTTCTTTCAGTTTGTTCATAAAAAAAATATATATGTCTATTTAAAAGTTCACAGTGTACTATATGCTTAATCTGGTTTTTGTTTATATTTTATGATTTTTATATGACTTTTCTTCATTCCTTTGCCACTGGTGTGTCAAAGTTTAAATAACAAATGGTGTATAACAAGTGTCAAATTTTACTTGGAGATTGAATTTCTGCCACATTTCCAAGACAGTTGTGTTGACTATGTCATGAAGAAATGAACGTTAAAGTGACTCCAAATATAAATTAGAAATTAGTTAAAAATACAAAATAAAACTGTTTTTCAGGTTTAGACTCTGAAAGGAAATTCTTAACCCTTAATGTTCCTGTATTGCTTAACTGATTTCCCAAAACACCCTTCAAGTTTTCCCTTTCTGCACTTTGACCCTTACTTTCAAATTACACATGTAATGCAAATCCCACTTCAAAGAGCACTCAAAATCCAAACCTTACATCTGATCACCACACAAATGAGTGTAAAATGTTTGCAATATAATATTTTTGAAATATAAATCTGTGATGTAGTGTATTAACAAATTGACTACAAAGGATACAACATGGGTCCGAAGTTCTTGAGGACGTAGAAGGAGCAGAGGATGAGGAGGACCAGGTAGAAGGCATTGTTGTAGAAGATGGAGAAGGTGGTGGCCTCGTAGTCCGCCACCTCATTCTTCTTCCACAGGATCCTGTTAAAATAAAGAGTTACCAATGATGAATCTTTTAAATATCACATATACCAACTTCAACCCCTGTCGTATCTCCCTAGAAATGATAAGGAGTGGACTATGTAATATAAAGCAATAAATCTATGGTTTTAATTTATTTGTAAAGAAATACAGTTGAACTTTGGTAGCTCAAACACTTATGTCTCTTATAGTTATACCATTAGATGGCTCTAAGACAAAGTGACGCACCTTGAAGGTCTTGGTGATATTGAAGTCACAACTTTTAAGTATTTTACCCCTTGATATCTTGAATCCTCAAACATCTCAAAGTATTTTCTCAGTCCAACTGAGTTTGAGATAATGATGTTTTACTATAAATTTATCCAATTTTCCCCTACCTTTCATCTCTCTCCTTTCTTGTCATTTTCTTGTCATCAGCAAACTTTTTGGTCATCTCTCTAGTAACTGCATCTTCTCTTTTGAGAGCAATTCTGTAAAATAGAAATTTAAATATTGGTTTGGAACACAGGTAAATATAGCAATATTTTATTTTACCAGTACCAATTTTAAATAAACACTTTATTCCAAGAGTAATATTCCACTTTAAAATAATACCCTAGTCAATTAAAAAGATTTTTTTTTTAATTGTAACAATTCAAACAAAAAGATCATGGATCACAACACCCACCTAACACTAAGATGATTCAATGTTAATATTAGGTGCAGAACTGTAGCATTTTTAGTCTTGGACCATAATGCTACAGATCCTGTAATGCAAATATCATGCAATTCATGGTGCAAGATTTTCTGCACATGGTTGGGGAGAATTTCTCCACTTTCAAGCACTGGTCAATGGTCAATCAACTATCTCACTCCCTAATTATAGAAATAATCTTGAACCAATCTGCCCACCTCCTAACCTTTCAAAGTGTCTCTACATAACAATAAACTTGCTTGTTTTTGGTTTTTAATTGGAGGGAACAAAATTCAAAACAGCAAGTTTCTATGCATATATAGCATTTATTATTACCATGCAGAAAAAAGTAGGTAATGATCTAAATTGATTACATTTTAAAAAAAATCCATCCCCCTTGGTCTCAACCAAGAATTTATGCCAAGTTTGGTTTAAACTGGAGTAAAAGATAAAATCAGGGTTCGAAATTAACTCATGTCCGTAAGTCCGAGACTAGTAAAAATTGTGTCGGACTAGCAGATTTTGTAAGGTACTAGTCCGTACGGACTAGTGCAAATCCGGATATAAGTCTTGAATCTGTTCACATTTTATTTCCGAGTCTCTTAGATGTTTGAAAATAAACGAGAAACACAACTGAGATAAAGCGTTTTCTACATTGTGATAAATAGACAAAGACGTGGCCATGAGATTTCTGAAAGTTGAAAACCCTCTTTCTTTCACCACATGCTTCCAACTGATGTGTGGACACATATTTCATTGAATAATTGATAAAATTTTAAGATTTGTGTTATTCTTTTTACATACTATAGGGCGGACTAGTGGAATAGTTTGCGGACTAATGGAAGCTAGAAGTCACTAGTCTGAGCGGAATAGTGCTAAAAAAAGTTAATTTCAAACCCTGAAAATTGTTTACAAAGATGATGACAGACAACCAACAAACTTTGATCAGATAAGCTCACTTGAGCCTCTGTCTCAGGTGAACTTGAAAGAACATATTCATTCATATTGAAAAAATAACATTCAATCTTTGAATTTATAAATTCTACATGCTACTGAATATTAAATAACAGGTGTGAAAATTGGACCAAAATGTACTTACTTGTGCTTGAGGACAAATTTGACGTTCTTGTAAGCATAGGCCACAAGGTAAGTACTGACAAGTGTTCCTACTGCAAAGAGAATCCCAGACTGATACAGGTCCATCTGGTGTATCCTCCAAAACAGCCCTGTCAAATAGGCATTCTTAAACTCAATGTTCTGTGAAGATTCAGTAGTACTGTAATTGAATAAATATCCATACTGCCTAAGACCAAAAAAATAATGAAAATAAATTGTTTAAAAGGAGGCTCTAATGGTTATAAGGAATATTTTGTTGTGGAAATAGTAATGTAAGGAACATATGGTTAGTAATAATTTGAAATTGAAAAACACAGAGAAAAAAATTGAGAAAAAACACAATTTTTTATGTGCAATAGATAGGATTTGAATGGAGGGCACTGTAGCTCTCTGATCCTCCATTCCAATTTTTTTCTTCAGACCAGCAAGCTACAGATCTGCAGCTAGAATGGATTTGAAATTATATTTCCAGATTAATAAAATAATTACTTAATTTATTAGCAGAAAAATACTCTAAAAATCAATCTTCCTTATTGAAGGCCTAAAAGAAAATGTACTAATATAAATTAACCCCCCCCCCCTCATTTCCAGATTAATCACTGTTAAAACAGGTTCATGAAGCCCAAAAAAATGAGATTGTCGACGGGGGGCTCCTCTAACATCGTTACCTCCTCACTGTATGTGTTCTTTTAATTGAAAATCAAAGGTAATGAATTTTTTTAATAATAAATGTTCACATCTTATATGCCGACGTGGCATACTTACATATGGGTATAGCTGAGACGATCAGAGCATTGCCATAGAATAGAGCAGATG
Source organism: Saccostrea glomerata (assembly GCA_003671525.1). Lineage (NCBI taxonomy): Eukaryota > Metazoa > Mollusca > Bivalvia > Ostreida > Ostreidae > Saccostrea > Saccostrea glomerata. The sequence continues at coordinate 5,159,762 of PRKT01000003.1, read as the reverse complement.
ATTTCGTAGACACATTACGACTGAAATCCTGGAGAAGCAATTCTTCCTCTTTGGTTAATGATTTCTGGGCTTTTTCTTTCTTGCTAGCCATAACTGACGTGTATTCAAATTCAAAGCAGTGAAGACTGAAGTCGTGCACACAACCGGCAAGTGACGAAGTCCGGAAGTACGGTACTTTACAGCATTTGTTGAACAACGAACCCGATAGAAATGAATGACGGATATGTCATCTGTCTTCAGAAAATAAAACAACAATAAAACCTATTTTAAAAAAATAAGAAAAAAAAAAACAAAAACAGCAACAATAGCCAGATAACAAACATAAAAACAAAAGGGAAAACACTGAAAAAACCAAAAGCATTTGCAATGTTAAAAAAATGACAATGTTCAAAGCAAAATTTTTCCCAAGAAAATAAAGTACCCAAGATTCTCATAAACTTTATATAATTAGGGATATTGATTTTCTTTTCCTTAGCCGCAATTTCAGTTTGGGGAATGCAAACAAAAAAAATTCAGTTTGCTTCCAAGCAAATGAATTGTCCATGGATCCCTAAAAAAATGGGGGCCGAGAACATCCATAGAATAATTTTAATTTTCTATAGTATAAGACATGTGAATTTCACCAAAATGTAGAGGGTGGGGCCCAACTGGCACCCTGGTTCCTACACCCCATGCTTGACTTCCATAAAATTTATTTTATCGATGGGGATTTTAAATATTTTAATGTTGAGCCTTGAGGTTACATATATACCATCCAGTGATTCACATTTTCCTGTATGTATCAAATCCAGTGATTGTTAGTTATGTTAAGAATTAATACTTTTTTTTTCAATAGTACCAATTATTTGGCAATAAATAATGAAAATCAGTTCCTTTTTTGGCAGGCAGAAGGCTACTGACGGATTAATTGATGATACAGTGATTTCAACAACGTCTTTTAGATCCGGTATTTCGTAAATTCTATATATTATGGTCGTTATGATGGTTTTGTTACCAAATAAAACCTATCATGGGATATGTTTTAGCTAACCTATTTCCCACTGATTGTCAGGCCTTTGTTTTTTTTTTTAAATACTGAATTTGACTACGGAATGTTTTGTCTACCTGTTTAATATATACGACTGACAGAGGGTACGTGTGACCATTCAACAGGGAATGCTTACTCCTCCTTGACATCTGATCCCACATTGTTTCTTTCATGTCCTCATCACGGATTTGTATTGTTTATACTTTATAGATATTCTGAGATCGATAACTCTACAGGCAGGTAGCAACATGGGGGGGGGGGGGC
>PRKT01000003.1:5133184-5152357 GCA_003671525.1 Saccostrea glomerata | reverse complement strand
CCCCCCCCCCCCCCCTTGAAGTTGAATTTCTAAATCATTAACTTATGTTGAATGATTCTGAAAAATGAATTATTTTATTTTTGAAATCTGATCTCTTACATATACAATTTTATCTCTAGGAAAAGAAGAGTCCTTCTGATCTTATAGCTGAAGAACTTGGAATAAACAATGTAGATATTCCCTTTGAAGATGAGGACTATATTACCCTTAACAATTACAAACTTTTCAAACAACATGTGCAACCAATTATACAAAAAGCAAATCCTAAAGTGGCAATGGCTAAAATGGTGACACTAATTGGGGCCAAGTGGAGAGAGTTTGCTCAGATTGTCGCTCAACACAACAAAGAAAAGGAATCGGGAAGTCCACCAGAGAAGGAGAAAGCCGAGACGTCACGAGACGGAACAACATCTGACAGGGAGGAGGAGGCAACCGATACAGAGAACAGAGATAATGGTAGGGGAATACATCCCTAAAGAATTATCTTGACTTTAATGTCAGCTTATTTTCAGTTTAAATTACAGAAAAAGGACTTAAAGTAAATAAAAATGGACAGATATACTTGATCAATTTCAGACTTTGAGTTTTTTTATAATCATATAAAAATACAAATTTGCAAATATTTTAAAAATTAATATTAAAAAAATCTTATTTGTTTTGTTTGTTATTTGTTTATTTGTCTTTTATCTCTGAAGCTTTATAATGTTTATTGATTTAGATGAAGACACAGAGCCCCACAGTGACCCTGTACCAGAAGAAACCAGTAAAAAGAAGAAGAAAAAGTCCAAGAAAACTGTACCCGCTATCAAGATCAAAATAGGAAAGAAAAAGAGGGGAAGAAAGAAGGCCAATTCAGTATGTTTCTCTCTTGTTTTTGAGATGACAATGCAATACCTTTGATAAAAAAAGTGTTAACTAGATCGGAGAATTTCCAATAACATAGATATTTATACAGGGGATGAAAAATCATTAAAATTTTTCCATGAGTCAAGTAAAATGTTCATATTTGGAAGGTAAAGTCTGTCTGTAAATTGTAACAAGTAAACAAGATGAGAATTAAGGTGACCATTTGTTTCCTTTAGGATGATGATGGTGTGGGGTACGACACGAGTGATGAAGAGTTCGAGCGTCAGTTGGAGGAGGCCTCCATCCTAGAGGAGGAGGAGAAGGCGGCGGCAGAGGCGGCACCAAAGAAGAAGTCCAAGACAAAGAAAGGAAGAGGACGCGGAAAGAAGAAGACCAAACTCACCAACAAGTACCCTACAGATCCTGATGCCGACGGATATGAGGTAAGAATTACTTACAGTTATCTATTAAAAATTTGTGTTAAAAAGGTTATGGTGTATTCCGTATCTTTAAAAGGTGATTTTCTGTACATAGTCATTAGCTGAATAAGATTTGTATGTTTTTAAAATGAAATTAGTTGAGCAATGTTTCCTAATGGCTAATTAGCCCAGCATTGACCAAAGTTTCTTCAATAGTGCTTTACATACTGCAAGCACCTTATATCTTCTAAAGCCATGGCATATAACACTTACAAAATTGCCTAAGTTTTATGTCTACAATTATGAAGATATGACTGAATTTTTCAAAAAATATTTCAGACTGAACACCAGGACTACTGTGAGGTGTGTCAGCAGGGAGGGGAAATAATCCTCTGTGATACCTGTCCCCGAGCTTATCACCTGGTTTGCTTTGATCCAGAGCTGGAGGAACCTCCAGAGGGAAAATGGAGCTGTCCACATTGTGTAAGTCTACATCTATCAGTAATCACCTTGTAGAAATAAATGTTACATACTTGCATCATGATGTAATATTTTGCTATGATATGTATATCCTTGACAAAAAATTGCAAAGTTGAATTTATAATAAGATTGGAATTGACATTTTACAGAGGGGAAATCACCAGAATTTTAAGGATTTATTATATTTTAGAAAATAAATTTAGTGAGCAAACTTTGTAATCTAAGTGGTTAATTTTAGGAGGGTGAAGGAATCAAGGAGCAGGAGGAGGACGATCATATGGAGTTTTGTCGTGTGTGTAAGGACGGAGGAGAGCTCCTGTGTTGTGACACCTGTCCCTCAGCCTATCATGTCCACTGTCTTAATCCACCAATGAAAATGATCCCAGACGGGGAGTGGCACTGTCCCAGGTGTTCTGTAAGTTAATAGTGCTAAATTAAAATCTTTTCAAATATTAGATACTGATCCATTGTAGAGGAGTTTATGAAATACATTGACATTTATCTGTAACAGTGTGAGCCTCTAAAAGGCAGGGTAGCAAAAATATTGACCTGGCGCTGGACAGAGCCCATCCAGGAGGAGGGAAAGATGGAGGAATTAGACCACACCCACCCACACCTGCCCGCCTCCACCAAAAAGGTACGCCTTCTTACAGTTACTTATCAAACAATGCACTCTATAATATAATATTTAGTACATAATAAAAGTCTCAGATAAGAACGTTGCATACAATGTGACATGTTTTATAATATCTATGTTTTAGTTTTTGTATGTTTAATGTTTGTGTCATGAAAAGTTCTCACTTTTAATTTACGACCAATTCTTTTTCTTGTATCAGTACATGTAAAGTGTTTTTCATGTTAAAGTTTACACAGTGGAATCTTAATATGAACTGTAATTCTTATGCAAAGAGAGAGAACAGTGATTTTGCTTTGTGCCTGTGAAAATTCTCTTTGGACTGTTTCAAATGAGGTTTCTCCGGCTCTTCAACAGATCATATGCTCAGGTTGATCATGAGCCAATTGACTTGTTTCTTTTCTTTTGAAGTTAATGGTAAAAAATGGGGGTAAATATGAGCCCATGGATTTGCAAAGATTAATTGAGTTGAGCAATAAGGCAAGTGAACGCCTTTTTTCATTTCATTTGCCAGAAAGTTGTATCTTTTTGTTGTTATTTACAATCTTTATGACAATGACAATGTGAAGAGATTTGGATTGCTGGTTAGGGTCCCATTGTTGTCCTTACTGCATGACTTTTTTGGTGTAAGATATGTTATTCTAAACTAACACTGTTACATTTCTCATGTCTCTTATATAAAACAAGATGACAAAGTAAATTAAATGATCATCAAAATATTCATCTAGACATAAGTAGAGAGGCATGTCAATTTTATTATAACAAAGTTCTAATGTTTTGTGTTCATTCTCTGTTGTTTACTTCTGTAGATTATTAACATGTAAGTGCTCTAGCATGTGGGAGTTGATAAAAATGTTAATTATATTATTATTTTGTAAAGTTAAATGTTCCGAACACATGTAGTTTTCAGCAATGAATCAATATGTAGTTGATTTTTTCTGTATTTTGTAGAATCGTAAACCTCTGCGGGAATTCTTTGTCAAGTGGCATGACCTGTCTTACTGGCACTGCAGCTGGATCTCAGAACTACAGGTAACTATCTCCCTCCACTTAACTCTTTATGACAGTATAGCTAGATATCCAAAAAGTGTAGGTGTAGAATTGTTAATTCATGGAGCAACCCTTGCAGGATCTTTCAACAATAAACCATTCATGTTTGTATTCCAATTTTCAAAGTGTTTTAGCATGAAAGATCAGGATGGGGTTGATAACTTTAAAATGAATTGAATTAATTACAAATTATATTAAATGAACTTCTTGTAAAATGCAGGTTTTGTCTGAATGCAAAAGAAAGAAAAAGTTTTTTTTATCTTGATGTTTATTTTGATTGATAGTTGGATGTGTACCACCCAGCCATGTACCGGGCGTATATACGAAAGAATGACATGGATGAACCACCTCCGCTGGAGGACGGCAGTAGTTACGGCGGAAAGGACTACAAGAAACAGAGAAAGAATAAAGATGGCAAAGTACCAGTACAGAGAGAGGAAGATGACGAAAACAATCTGGAAGAGAAGTTCTACAAGTACGGAGTACGACCAGAGTGGTTAGAGATCCACAGGATCATCAATCACAGGTAAAGATCAATTAGGTCTTCAAGTGCAGAATACAAGCTGTGTGACTTAAGGTCTACAGAACTACCCAGTAGTTTTTACATTATAGACCTAAACATACACATACAATTCATGTATATTTTGTACATGAACATGTAATCCATTAACATGTTTCAAATTTACATATATGTATAAATGTATGTAATATGTATAAATGTATATGTCTTCGGTACAAGTAGTTTCACTGCCATATGTAATTACAGGAATGGTAAAAATGAGACCTGGTACCTGGTGAAGTGGTGTGACCTGCCATACGACCAGTCTACCTGGGAGAAGGAGACATCAGAGCTCCCGGAGATGGCTAAACACATCAGTCGCTACGAGGCCCTCAGGTAAAGCTGAAATTAATGATTTGTGTAACTTTAATTAATTAATTATACATGCATATTAGTAGAAGTAGTGTATGATATACTGTGTTAATGTCCTATTTTTTCAGGACTCTGATGATGGGAGACAAGAAGAAGAAAGGAAAAGGAGGAAAAAGAAGTAAAGATGACATTCAGGTCAAGATGCCCCCATCTTATCCAACCACAGATGTAAGTTAACTACCACTGGCCTGAATTCTAGCTCATGTCAATATCATACCTTAAATTATTATGAAAATTGCATCTGAGTCAGTTTGTAGAATTTCATTTTAAATGCTGTTTGCAATGTATGCTAAATTCACAGCAAATGTGTTTCAAGACACTACTTTTGTACCTTTTAATTTGAAATGTATATGTTGGTGGAAAAATATCCTAATTTTCAAGTAGAACAAAAAATATTTGTAATTTTCTTTAGTTGAGGAAGAAGTGGGACAAACAGCCTGAGTATATTGATGCCACAGGAGGGACGCTTCACCCCTACCAGTTAGAGGGGGTCAACTGGCTGAGGTACTCCTGGTCTAATGGGACGGACACCATCCTCGCTGATGAAATGGGACTGGGAAAAACCATTCAGACCATCACATTCTTACAGTCATTGTACCAAGAGGTAATTTTACAGTCATTGTACTTGTATTAGGAAATAATTTTAAGACTATTTATTTAAGATACTTTTGTAAATATCAAATTTTGTAATTTTGAAGGTATATTTGTATATCATTTTTCGATGGATTTCATTTATGAATTCTGTTCACAGAGTTTGCAGTCTGTAAATGCCTTCTGATTGTAGACATAACTGTGTGAGTGACTCCTACCATATGTTTATATGCTTTATTTTCAGGGTCATTCTAAAGGTCCATTCCTTGTGAGTGCCCCACTGTCTACAATCATCAACTGGGAGAGAGAGTTTGAGTTCTGGGCCCCGGACCTGTACGTGGTGACCTACATTGGGGACAAAGACTGTCGCTCTGTCATCAGGTATGGGCACTCGATCAAAGTCTGTATCATATAAGGATTTATTTCATTCATGTTATGTAAGTTCAATTAATGGTGTAACACCACATAAAAATTAAAGAAAAATTTCTCCTATCTCTAAATTCCTTGTTTTTACTTCTCAGGGAGCATGAGTTTTCCTTTGAAGAGAATGCTATACGATCAGGAGCTAAAGCTAGTCGTATGAAGTCAGACTGCCAGGTGAAATTCCATGTGTTATTGACATCTTATGAGCTGATCAGTATAGACAATGCTTGTCTAGGATCTGTGGACTGGGCAGTATTAGTTGTAGATGAGGCTCATCGACTTAAAAACAATCAGTCTAAGGTATGTATATTTCAGAACTGGACTTTTCAGTGCCTTTTAGGATTACATATGTAAAGTCAAGCTTTTATAGTATTCTAGTATATATGTTTATATTTGTTTATATATGTTTTATCATATCCTTTTCTCATATCGTAAAATTTTCATAACTGACGATATTTCATGTTTTGTATCTTATATAGGAAATAGATAAACAATGATCTTTTTTCTTCCTTTCAGTTTTTCCGTATTCTGTCAAATTACAAAATTGGTTATAAATTACTACTCACTGGAACACCCCTGCAAAACAACTTGGAAGAGTTGTTCCATCTTTTGAATTTCCTAAGTCCTGATAAATTCAAGTAAGTTTAAGACTCTAATTATAACCCTTTATTGTAAGTCGATTGTATTACAATGCTTCAGTATTAAATTAGTATTATTTTTATCAAGTTGTTTATTCTATTGTTTATTCTGTTGTACAGTGACATGACAAACTTTTTGGACGAGTTTGCGGACATTGCTAAAGAGGACCAGGTGAAGAAGTTACACGACATGCTGGGACCTCACCTTCTGAGGCGACTGAAGGCCGACGTACTCAAGGGAATGCCATCCAAGAGCGAGTTCATCGTCCGAGTAGAGCTCAGTCCCATGCAGAAGTAAGTTACAGGATATACATGTACATGGTCTGTAATACCGGTAATCTGGAAATTTTTGCTGTAGATATATTTTTAGCAAATTTGCTAGTTCATTGCATTCGCAAAAATATTTTTCTTAAAAATAATTCAACAATAAGAAAATGTAAACAAAGTAGTGGTCATTCGCAAAATTTAAAAATGTAAAAATTAATCAATAGCATTTTGACCATGATTCGCAAAATAAAATCGATGTAAAAATTTCCAGATTTACGGTAGTTAAATGTATCTGATTTGGTATATGATATTAGATAATAGATATATATTTTATAATTTGTAATACAATCATGGACTCTTTTGTGTCTTTTTAACAGAAAGTACTATAAATACATTCTGACAAGGAACTTCGATGCTCTTAATGCCAAGGGAGGTAACAGTGTCTCACTGCTCAACATTATGATGGACTTGAAGAAGTGCTGTAATCATCCCTACCTGTTTCCCACTGCCTCTAATGTTAGTTCGTTTTCTAATGGAGTTAAATGATAATAATCAGAAAGGCCATCTCTGTGTCTTTCTTTTTTGATAATTTACCAGAAAATAGTATCAGTTTTGTATTAAATTTTTAAGAAGAAATACAAAGTAGAAATGTATTTTCCCCCCAGGATGCCCCCAAACTGCCCAATGGAATGTATGAAGGGACTGCCTTGACCAAGGCCTGTGGTAAACTGGAGCTTCTGTCCAATATGATGAAGAAGTTAAAGGCAAAAGGACACAGGGTGCTCATCTTCTCACAGGTAATAATAACAATCACAGATGTTTCTCCAACAGTTTTGGAAAAACCCACAAAAATTACATTCATTCATTGCACAATCAATATACTAACACAGATAAGTGATCAAAGAGAACATCAAATAAATGATCATGTATATTCATCATGCCTTTTCAGATGACCAAAATGTTGGACATTTTGGAGGATTTTCTGGAGTATGAGGGCTATAAGTATGAGAGGATAGATGGTGGAATCACAGGAAGTCAGAGGCAGGACGCTATAGACAGATTCAATGGTAAGACAATCTCAGATTAATTTTCCTTTATTAAAAAAGTTTTAAAAATGTTGGTTTTACTAAATGCTTATTATTTTGTGAATTTAAAACTGTCTGTACATTAATAACATTTTTTCAGCTCCTGATGCCCCCCAGTTTGCGTTCTTGCTGTCCACGAGAGCGGGAGGTCTAGGAATTAACCTGGCTACGGCCGACACCGTCATTATCTACGACTCAGACTGGAATCCTCACAATGACATCCAGGCCTTCAGTAGAGCTCACAGGATTGGACAGGCCAACAAAGTCATGATTTACCGCTTTGTGACTCGTAACTCCGTGGAAGAGAGAATTACCCAGGTAACTTAGCACTTTCATGTTAATTTTAAATCCACTGTAAGCATCTATTCGTAGAATATTTTGTGAGCTTCTATGAAAACATTTAATTTAACTATGTTGGTGAACACAAATTACATTTTGACAAACTTTGTTCTAGGTTGCCAAGAAGAAGATGATGTTGACTCACTTGGTTGTGCGGCCAGGACTTGGAAACAAAGGTGGAGCCATGTCTAAGCAGGAACTGGATGATATCCTGAAGTTTGGTACAGAGGAGCTGTTCAAAGATGATGCCGAAGGAAAAGGGAAAGGTAAAGACTATATTTACGGAGAAATTACCTCGGGAAAAATTGATAAAAAAAGAGTTGAAACTGTTTTTATTCGATTCTGTATAAAAATGCTAAGAAAAAGAATGAGTCGTTGCAGGGTTTAAACATTTTGTGACAGCTAGTAAAAAAGATAGGGGTTGAATTAAGTAGTATAATGCGACACATTGACTTTATGTTGTACAGAGGAAGAAGAGGCCAGGATTGTTTATGATGACGAGGCTCTAGAGAAACTATTGGACAGAACTCAGGCCGGACAGGAGGAGAGAGAGATGGCCATGAATGACTATTTCTCCTCCTTCAAGGTGGCCACCTACGCATTTAAGGAGGAAGAGGTATGGGACGTAGATAGAGGCATGTTCAACAGAGCCAACTTTCATGAGCGTTCACCAAAATTCCTTATACCTCCAAAAGAAATGTTCGCAAGTGCTCACTGTGTTGAACAGGCCTCAGGTTGTTGGTACTGGCATATTAACTTGAACTTTCATATACATGTATTAGTTTTTTATCCTTCGGCATATTACCTAAGTAATTGTTTTTCAAACACTTATGATTATAAGCAATTGCAATGATTTTTGATCAGCATGTGGTCCCATATGCATTTAATATCTTGTGATTCAGAAAACAGAATTTGGTAGGATCTACAATGTTTTGCTTTGATTGACAGGAGGAGGAGCCAGAGACAGAGGTTCTTAAGCAGGAGGCGGAGCATGCAGACCCCGCCTACTGGGAGAAACTCCTCAGACATCACTACGAGCAGCAGCAGGAAGACATGGCTCGAACTCTCGGAAAGGGGAAGCGTATACGTAAACAAGTCAACTACAATGACGGAATGACAGGCCATGGGGATGATGACACCTGGAAAAATAACTTCTCTGATATTGACTCTGACTTCAGTGCGGCAACAGGTATAACATTTATAATTATTTAGAAATTTAGGTTTTGAAATAAAGTTATAAAATAAGAGAAATATTAAGTATATTTTCTCGAGTATTGTTGCTAACAGCATATTCATTTCTCTGTAGACAATGATGAAGATGATGATGAGTATGAAGATTCAGAAAAGAGTAAGTAAAAAAGCTAAAGGCCAGGGTCAGGCTTTTTATCGGGTGATTGGGATACATAGTTACAAATTAGCAGTTAATTCATAAAGGTGTTCAAATTCCACAGTAAGTTGGATAAGATCACATTTCCCAGTGAATGATTTGATTCTAAAGATGCCATTGTCCTCTTGCATTGATATTTAACTCTTTACCCCTTAATGCCACGATTTGACGCACTGGCCATATCCCTGGGGTGTTTGCCTGGCTGCCCCTTAGAGCGTTTTAGTTAAATTAGAGTGCAGTTTAAAACTGAACTAATAAGGGTCAAAATATTTTATTTATGCTAAGTATTATATATCACTGGATTCGTAATAAATTAAAGTTTTAAAATCTATTTGCAAAATTTTGATCGTAGTTATCTGTAAATAAATAATTCAGGTGAAAGCAGGTGTAAATCGCAAAATAGATATTTTCAACATGTAAAACGGCTTTAATAAGCCAAAACTATCTGTAAAAATAAAAAAAATTATGTGTGATGATATAATTGATGGTTAAATTATCATTTATTATCAATTTTATAAGTTTAATTCATCAGAAATCAATAAATTGCAGTGCTACTTCAATGTCAATGAAAACAGAATTTGGTAGGATCTACAATATTTTGCTTTGATTGACAGGAGGAGGAGCCAGAGACAGAGGTTCTTAAGCAGGAGGCGGAGCATGCAGACCCCGCCTACTGGGAGAAACTCCTCAGACATCACTACGAGCAGCAGCAGGAAGACATGGCTCGAACGCTCGGAAAGGGCAAGCGTATACGTAAACAAGTCAACTACAATGACGGAATGACAGGCCATGGGGATGACGACACCTGGAAAAATAACTTCTCTGATATTGACTCTGACTTCAGTGCAGCAACAGGTATAACATTTATAATTATTTAGAAATTTAGATTTTGAAATAAAGTTATAAAATAAGAGAAATATTAAGTATATTTTCTCGAGTATTGTTGCTAACAGCATATTCATTTCTCTGTAGACAATGATGAAGATGATGATGAGTATGAAGATTCAGAAAAGAGTAAGTAAAAAAGCTAAAGGCCAGGGTCAGGCTTTTTATCGGGTGATTGGGATACATAGTTACAAATTAGCAGTTTATTCATAAAGGTGTTCAAATTCCACAGTAAGTTGGATAAGATAACATTTCCCAGTGAATGATTTGATTCTAAAGATGCCATTGTCCTCTTGCATTGATATTTAGAATCTGTACATGTCCTAACATTTTTGTCTCCTTTTCTACAGACAAGAGAAGCCGGAGGGGTGGGACAGAGAAGGACCGTCCCCTGCCTCCACTGCTGGCTCGTGTTAACGGACAGATCGAGGTACGTCAGTATACAAATATTATGTCTGATACAGTCGTAACATAAGGTAGAGAAAATCTTATGTTAATAATGCTCAGACATACAGAAAGTTAAGCATATAAGGCAGGGCAGGTTAATAGTAATATCTGTCCTGCAACCGTGATGCTATACATATATATAGTGATTAGCTACATGTATATATGATTTGTTTGAGATGAGTTCTTCAGTATGTTATCAAATTCAGTTAATGTGCATGCATAAGAAAGAAGTATTTTATATTTTGAAGTGCATGTACTTGTATGTGTTTCATAATGATGTGAAATTTAATTGATGTCCTGTATGAGGAAAAAAATTCTGGAACAATTCTGGTATTTGAAAGGGGGCATATATTCATATTCAGAATTATTTGACTATTGATACATGTTTTCATTTCTGGCGAAACACAATTTTTTTGTCTGATTGAATGTGAAGCATTGGTGAGAATTACTAGTGCTTTTATTCGCCAGACATACAGCAATTCAGGCATTATTTAGGGAGGTCAACAGTGCAGTGTTTACCTCTACAGGCCATGCTTTACATTTCTGTAATGAAAATAAATACCCTACTATGAATTACACAAGTGTTCTGATATCATGTGAGTGTTATAATCTTGTACAGGTGCTGGGATTCAATGCCAGACAGAGAAAGGCTTTCTTGAATGCTGTGATGAGATACGGAATGCCGCCACAGGACGCATTCAATTCTCAATGGTAAGAAAATAAACACTTGTGATTTATACTTCAAATAATGCATACAGCTGTTGCCTCAAACAATTGACCTACTGTCTTATTGTAGGCTTGTGAGAGATTTAAGGAACAAATCGGAGAAGGTGTTCAAGGCCTATGTTTCCCTGTTCATGAGACACTTGTGTGAACCAGGCGCGGATAATGCCGAGGCTTTTGCTGATGGAGTTCCGAGAGAAGGGTTGTCAAGGCAACACGTCCTTACCAGGATAGGCATCATGTCACTAGTTAGGAAGAAGGTAATGTGTAGTACATGTATAGCAGTTAGTTGTAAAGCTTGATTATTAAGGTAAAATTAAGCATTCTTTTAATTTTAGGCAACTACACACATGTAAATGGGACTAATTTAAAGTAAAATGAATTTTCTTTAAAACAATGTACAAACATACATGTATAAATGAGACAAACTCATATGATAATAAATGATGAGATCTAAGAAAATGGAACTCATTTCCCTGTAGGTCCAAGAGTTTGAACAGATAAATGGACTCCACAGCATGCCCTACATTCAAGCTACAAAAGCCCTGGAGATGATGAAGAAGGAAGCAAACAGCAAGTCCCCCGCTCCCCGATCTCCAGCACCAGGAAGTAAGGAGGAATCATCTGACACTAAGAAATCCGAGGAAGGAAAGGACAAGGCAGAGGACAAGAAGGAGGAGGAAGTCAAGAAAGAAGGAGAGGAAGAGAAAATGGAGGTCAAAGAAGAAGTGAAGGAAGAGGAGGCCAAGAAAGAGGAAGTCAAAGAAGAAGTCAAAGAAGAGGTCAAAGAAGAGGTCAAGTCTGAGGACAAATCAGAAGAAAAAGAGGAAAAAGAGGAAAAGGTACGGTTCTTAGTGATAGACAATTAAGTTGATCCCTGATCATTCTATTTCTCTTGTTTTTGGACAACATACATGTACCTTTATCTATCAGTTTAGTATGAATTCTTATAATAAATTTGCTGATTATTGATCATTACAGAAGGAAGAAAAGACTGAGAAGAACGAAGAAATGGAAACAGAGGAGAAGAAGGAGGAAGACAAAGAAGTCAAAGAGGAAGCCATGGAAACCCATGAGAAGAAGGAATCTGAAAAAGAGGCTGAAAAAGAAAAGGAAGAAAAATCAGAAGGTATGTTTTCTGTTCATGCAGTTAATTAATTGGTTAAAAAAAATCATTTGATGAATTTATGGAAACTTTATCTCAGATCCACACACTTTCAAACATTGATTCTGATATAATTATCCATGTTTCTAGGAGAAAAAGACAAGCAGGAGGAAAAGAAGGAGGGCTCAGACACCAAAGAGGAGGAGGAATCCAAGGAGGTTAAAGAGAAAGAGGAGGTGAAGAAAGAGGAGGGAGATGACAAATCAGAGGATAAATCAGAGGACAAAGAAGGTAATTAGCACATTGTCTAAGGTCTAGCTGTGTTTCCAATAGCCATTGACATGAATGAAGAAAAATCAAATACTATACATGTTTTGTGATTTGTATCTTTTATGAACTTGAAATTTCTGAAAGTTATAAGTGATCTTAATGCATTGAAATGCTTACAAAGTACACTGTGCTTGTGCTTTAATAAACTCCTTTGTTGACACTGAGTGAGACTTAATTGAAGATTAAAAACTGTGTTTTTACTTTATATCAAAATGCATTAGATCAACTTCATTCATTTTCTGTAGGAGAGAAAAAGACTCCAGCTGAGGAAGTTAAAACAGAGAAGAATGATGATAAGAAAGAGAAAGAAGAGGAGAAGAAGAAAGAAGAAGGCAATCAGAAGTTTATGTTCAACATCGCTGATGGAGGATTTACTGAGCTACACACACTTTGGACCAATGAACAGCGAGCTCTTCAGCTTGGGAAGGAACATGAAGTCTGGCATCGTCGCCATGACTACTGGCTTCTGGCAGGAATTGTCACGTATCCTTATACATCAATGATATTGCTTCTTCTTTTTTCAGTGTCAATTGATTTATTTTATTAATACCACTACATAATTTGTTTTACAATTTTTACAAGTCTGAATGGTAGATCTTGTTGTCCTTATCTAATCATCAGACATGGCTATGGTAGGTGGCAGGACATTCAGAATGATCACAGATTCCAGATTATCAATGAACCGTTCCTCAGTGAACAAGGAAAGGGCAACTTCCTGGAGATCAAGAACAAATTCCTGGCAAGGAGGTTCAAGGTCAGAAGTGATGACTGTGTGTAATGGCTTATTATTAACAGGGTAAATTTTTGGGTAATTCTGGGGGGAAAAAATTGTTTAACATATCATGATTTGTTAACTTTTAGCTCCTAGAGCAGGCCTTGGTGATAGAGGAACAGCTGAGAAGAGCAGCTTATCTAAATCTGACACAGGATCCCAACCACCCAGCAATGGCACTCAATGCCAGGTATTGGGCAGCAACTTACTGTTGTTTTCATTATGGATAATCATGTCTAAAATGTAGCTTTATTATAACATTTTAAAGGGTGTAAGTGTGAAGACTCCAGTTGTATTCTTGAACAGGAATCAAAATATTCATTTTCTTATTGTAGGTTTGCTGAGTTGGAGTGTTTGGCAGAAAGTCATCAGCATCTGTCTAAAGAATCTCTAGCAGGCAACAAACCTGCTAACGCTGTCCTCCACAAGGGTATGAGCCATTGTTAAAGAATTGATCAATTTAATACAAAAGGAACATCAGGGGTTTACTGCAGACTTTAAAGTTTTTTGGAGTACATTTGGGTGAGCTATTTCATTTTCATTCTACAGTTTTGAACCAGTTGGAGGAACTTTTGAGTGACATGAAGCAAGATGTCAGCCGTCTGCCAGCCACTCTGGCCAGGATTCCATCTGTCAGTCAGCGACTAGCAATGTCAGAACGTAGCATCCTCAGCCGATTGGTCAATCCAGGACAGGCCGCCTCCCAGTCGTCCACGCCTGCTACCACGGCGACCGCCTCCTCCTCCCATGCCTCCCCCTCAACATCCGCGGCATTCCTTGCTCAGTCAGGTCTACCAGCGGGCTACACCGCAGCTAACTTTCCAGGTGGATTCAGGCCACAGTTTGGCCTCCCCCAGTCTCCATTTGGACAAGGTATGACGTGATTCCTTTCATAAGAATGGCTTGTCACTTGCCATTCCTGGGTTTTTCATAGAAATTGTCACCTTTCTTCTCTCCTGTGCTTTTGCAGGACCTTTGGGTTTTCCTCTGATTCCCAACATGCCAAGTCAGCATGATATTAGTACAACAATATCTGCCATCTTGAGTCAGAGTGGTATGTGTATGACCTTGATGTTACAGTCAAGGTCATGCTTGGTTGTTGTCACATGCTTGCCTTTTCTTTCTGTTTTCAGTTTTTGCATTGACCAGAATTTGTTCTATTAGATGTATGGGATATTAATTAATCGGATATAACTTTGCTTATTATGAGAGCCAGGTTGCTTCTGCTCATGGGATATTTTTCTTGTTAAAATCTGCTTTAATTTTTTACATAGAGTAGGGTTGGTTTTACTGCATCAGTCGACTTGAACTTTGTTTAGATTTTTTTTCAAAATGGTAGATTTAAAAAGAAAAATGCATTAAGGTCAAGATCTAGTAAATAACTTGAGACTGATTTTTTGGTGCTATATCCATTATGACGTCATAATCAATTTTAACTTTCTTTTTCCCGTACTTTACGGCTTTAGCAGAATTATGTAGAAAATAGGGTATTTTCATGTCATTCAATTTGAAATCATCTGAAAAGTAAACCGGATACCTATATTAAATTTGATTTTGATTTAAAGAAGAGGCCATGAACATACTAATTACCGTTTTCTGAGAGACTGTAGGCAATCTGGATACATTTCCTTTGCCGAATACGAAAAAAACTCCCATTTTCATGACTGGTTTTCTTAATTTTTCATTAAAAATGACAGTTTAGAATACAGTTTTTCATCTTGTTTACCTACAAATTATGCCCCGAAACACCTTATTTGACCAAGCTAAAGTTGTAAAGCATCAGTAAAGGAATTTATTTCTCAAGTTTGATAAATCTGTAGGCACCTTTCATTTACTAGATCTTGACCTTAAGTATTTCATATTTGTATAACTAGTATAGATAAAAGTTAGTAAAAAGGTTTTATGTTTTTATGTGCTTCAGCATGCACATCTGTATTAATTTCCATTTTGTAATGCATTCTTTGTGTGTATGTAGGAGTAGTCAGTAAATCTCCAGTAACAGTAGTGAAATGGTAGCTTATAGACTGATCCCTTTACATACAGTCTGGCTGTTCTGTTACAGGTCAGCTGCTGGGACAGGCTGGAGCCGTGAAATCCTCTGCCACCCCTAGTCCCTCCCACAGATCACCTGCCTCCACCCCAGGTATGTCATCTCAACACTCATTTTATTTTTATGATCTACTATTAAATGGAAAAAATTGTTGATAAATATATGTGTATATAGAACGGGTCTGTTTGGCTCAGCATCATGATTTTCTTTCTTGGTTTTTATGGAGATTAGGGCCGCCCACTTACGATCAGGCGACAGCGCCGTTTTTGCCGTCTCCTGCTGATCCCTTCACTTGGCAAGTCAGTGCCGATTCCGCCGCCAAGTCAGCCATGGAATCTTTACTGGGTCAGAGCTTGGCCCAGACTAAGGCACGACTGGCATGCTTAGTGTCTACAGTCCCTCCTTATGTTGTCTAAAGAAATGGTTTTCTTTGAAAAAAAAACAAAACAATTTCTTTGTTGTTGTTTTGCTTTTGATAGATCAATTTCATCAGAACAGCTTTTGCATTTTGAATTATAATTAGCATTTTTTCTCAAGAGTTTTTATGGGAGATGGGATGGGGGTTGGTTCATGGATTTAGAAGATGTATGCATTGTTTAAATTTAATATTTCAAAAAGTTTGAATTAGAAATTATAAATTATTTTCACCCAGAGCTAGCTTTTGTTTGCTGATTTCTTTTGTACATGTATATGTACAGTGGCTTGGATTTTTATTTTAAGCATATTCAATATTTTGGACAAAAGTTAGTTCAGGGGAGGTACCGGTAATATTGTTGCCTTGCATGATTGGTAGAGCAGGCTTGTAAGTGGATGGTTAAAAAAGTCATTGGTTAATGTTGAATGCTGTTTGTATTTATGGAATACACCATCCTAAAGATTATATTTGATGTTCCCAACTTGTTCCTTTGGCCATGTATAATGTCCAGTTTTGTTTTGTATTGGGTGCAAAGGTTTATTTGTTTTTTTGAAAAATGTATCTGTAAGTTTTCTATCTCAAACAACTTCTAGCCTGTTATATGTTAACCATTCTATATACCAGTGGCAGTCAGAGGATAGTTATCAAACTTGAAACATAATGTTTAGTTTTAAAGCAACATATATATTAGTTACTTCCCATTTCAAATCCCCTCAGTCAAAAATCCTTCCTTGATCCATTTCTATTGTTATTTGTATCAGGGGCAAATAGTATTTTTTCCAGAGAGGTTATGCTTTTTCCCTTTCATTTTACATATCAATAAATTTGGAAACTTTAAAATTATTATCCATAAATAAAACAATCTTCCAAATCTGACATATAAAATTTATTTTTATTAAAGATGTCCAAGTGATGATGGAAAGGAGAAAGGTAATTGTCTGTGTACACTTAGAATGCATCCAGGCATTAACCCTCCATAACTGCTTCTGCTTGTTTTCATACTTATTAAGGCATGTCACACAGAGGGTAATTGAAGTGTATACATGTGTTCCAAGCAAAAAAAAAAAGGAGTTCCAATTAGTTTTGATTTTGTGAAATGCTTGAGTAACTCAAAATATCACATGTCAGAGTATTCGCATTGATTTTATAAAACAAAGCAATCTAACAAACAGCTTTTGACATATTAAACAATCTGAAAATGTTTATTTTATAATCAGTAAAAATATTCCTGAATTTTGTAAATTTTGATGCCAGACATGCAGTTCCTATGAATTCAGCTGTATTTAGATGATACTCGGAGATTTTTAGAAGACAGTGTTGTAGCATGCTTTGTTTACCCACTATGACATCATTTCAGTGCTCAATTGATCAAGAATCTGCTGTTAAATTGACAAGAAGTTACAAACTTATCAATGGTTTGTGCAGTAGCCAGACAATTAGAATGCATGTTCATCATGAAATAAATTATGAATATGTGATTGAGAATTATTAAAACACTATTGTAACCATGCTGTCTGAAACCAGGAAATTTATTTGTAGTGTAAATAATCTTATTTCCATTTCTTATTCTTAGGATCTGTTTTGAAGTAGAAAGAAATTCATTTAATGTACATGTACCTGTATATCTTTCAGTTTTCTAGCTGATTCTAGTAGGAGGTGTAGATTGTTATGATATGAATCTTTTTACTGCTGTGTGGACATACAGCATGCTTCTCCCCACCTATCATCGACTTTGTCAATTTGAATTCTACTCATAGAACTTTTCACAAGCATTGATCTTCTCCTCTCATTTTATCATCATATTATCATTTTGTTAATCTTCCAGTTTCAAGTGTAATAATGAAAAAATTGTTGTTCAGAACATTTTAGTGAAGATGAGTACAGGTATGTTGTGTTTTACTGATTTTCTCGTTATTGTTTTTTAGGACAAGTAAATGGCAGTAAATCGGAGAAAACTCCAGACAAAGGAGTTATCACCCTTGGAGACTGAACATGGCATTCATGCTGGACAAAAGGAGAGTGAATGATTGTTGATTTGTGTGAGGAAGCAGTCAGACTGTTCATCAACTTATCTTTGTTTTGCTTTAATGGAAAAAGACATTCCTTCTGCATAATTTTACAAATCAAGTGTCATTGTCATTTATCAAATTGTATCCAAAAGAAAAAGTATTATTGCAATGTCATAACTTTTCATCACAACTGAAGCATTTGTTCATAGTGCTTTTAAAATATCTTCTGTCTGTTGTCTAAACATTGAAAAACATGTTCATTTGGGGTATTTATGGATGTGAAGTTAATATAGTCCCATATTGCTGTTCTGTTGTAATTTGTAACCAGCAGTCATTTAATGGTGCTCCCCTTGTAAAGTTCATCATTTCACAAATCCACATTTGTAACAAAATCAATTGTTCTGTTAAATTTAACTTTATTTGTTATTTTAAAAATTGACTTTTCAACATTGATTCAGAGTTATTTTCATTTTGGCAGTTTACAATGTTAAAAATCAGTAGTGTAGTTTTATAAATCCTGTTTGCATTTACAATGAAATATATGTGCTCAGATGTTTTAATTGTATGGATGGGTCTTCATCCTTGTGCAGAAATAAATGATACTAGAAGGTTTTTTTGTGTGAGATGTTTTTATTACCTAGCCCTCTACAAATGTTGTTGTATGGTAGAGGATATAATATGACCTTATCTGATTCTTTGTCTATCTGTGCTGTTATTTCTTTGTAATAGCAAAAGTTTGACAAAAGATTGTTTTCAGTGGCAGCATTCCCTTTATGCAAATAAATGCACAGATTTTTCTTTGAATATGGGAAAATTGGTAATTTTAAAAAGGTATGTAAAAAATCAAATCCAGGATGTATTTTATTCCTATATTGCAGCTATAAAATCATCAACTTTATAAAAAATAATCTCTTCTTATGCAAATGCTTGAGGAATATTTCAAGGACAATTTCACTGTCAATGTCTCAATGTCTGAGGATGTACAATGACTTGATCCACAGTCATTTGGAGAAAAAAAAAAGGGGGGGGGGGGACTCTGAAGGTAAAACATTTGTAATGTCAAGAACCAGTTAATCCATAGGGGCTTGTCACGAAATATTTATCTTCTTTTAATAAAGTTACCCCTACTATAAAAATATATTTTTATAGTAGGGGTAACTTTATTAAAAGAAGATAAATATTTCGTGACAAGCCCCTGTGGTTAATCTACCTTTTACTTGATTTATAATTATTGAAACTAGAAAGGTTGAAGTGAACCGATATACATTAATATAAATATGTAGTTTATGCTTTGATCAGAGACATATATAACAGGGGCGTAGCAACAGGGGGGCCTGCCCCCCCCCC
>PRKT01000003.1:5089178-5130578 GCA_003671525.1 Saccostrea glomerata | reverse complement strand
TCGGGTACTTTTCTATTGTCATCCGGGTGAGTTATCTTTTCTTGGGCGCAGAGATTCACACTGTGCAGAAAGTTGGGGTTTTAGTTGGATAAAAGCTATTTTCGATGGATATATCTGGAATATTTTAGCCTGGATAAGAACTAGGACATTATTTGCGCTAGTTCCTTTCAGGATTTGTGTAACTTTTCTCAAGTAAGTTGTTTTTTGACTTTTTTAAAAAATCATGTGCTACTTTCGATTCTTCCCTTGTGTATTTTTATATGTGAAATAGAGAACAGAGTGGATAAGATGCCCCTGTGTTCTGAGAAGGAGGAAAATTTAATACATTGGCGGAGAAAAACGAAATCCTGAGAAGACAGGCAAACACGAAGTAAATGTTTTCTCATGTTACGAACTAGATAGAAGTAATCGATCAAGATATACATTGTAGAGAACAGAGTGGATAAGATGCCCCTGTGTTCTGAGAAGGAGGAAAATTTAATACATTGGCGGAGAAAAACGAAATCCTGAGAAGACAGGCAAACACGAAGTAAATGTTTTCTCATGTTACGAACTAGATAGAAGTAATCGATCAAGATATACATTTATATTAGAAGGAAAGCATGTTTATCATAATCAGGGACCTATATACTAAGTATATATGTCCCTGTCATAATTTTGTAATATCGAGAAGACAAGGAAAGTCGTCTGTTGTGTTCAGTGTTTCAGTAGCCTAATAAGTTTGTGCGACAGTTGAATGAGAACTCAACGACGTTTAGGGGGCCTAGTAATTAAGTTGGAAAAGTGTTATAATATTGATCAGGTCTGGTACAATCACTAGATTTCATTTTGTAGCTTAGATTACTTACATAGCTTTATTTACCTACCTGAAGTAGCTTTAATTAGCTACCAAATCTGACTTTTTTTTCTTGTGCACAACGTTTTTCTCATGATGTGCACAAAGTCACTCTCTGATGCTGTGATATTATATTCAAGATGAAACTCATCCGAGAACAATTTATGAAAAAAAAACCACTCTTGAAGACACGTCTTTTTCTGCACAATAAGAGTCAGATCGAGATCTGAAATTTTGGAGGCTATATACCAACTATGCAAGAATTCAATGACCTTCTGAACAAATAACAAATGATATGTGAGTTAAAATCATTTTAAAATAAGGAGAATTATTGTTTGTATATGTGGTAAAAAGCAAACATCTCAATTATTGAGTCTTGAAGCACTTTATTACAAATTAACCGTAATGCCACGAAAACTCATGATTCGAGGGTATAACAACAATTAAGTTGTGACCAAACAATTACTTCTTAAAATGAAATAACAAAGAAGATAAGTTCTGGTTAACATGATAATTGATTGGTAATTGTTCAACACAATGTGAAGTGATCATACTTATCCACGCTTTACCATACACAAGGCAGTGGACAGTTACTCAAACAATAGAAACATCTTTTGCTTAAAAGGGGTCAAACGCAACAATACTATAAACTGCAGAGATATATCTCTGCTTCGGATTGCCTTTTTAAACATCTCTAGTATAAATATTAGTTGTCATATACTTGCAAAATTGTAAAAATTTGGATTGAAATAGCTAAATAAAGCTATTTGAGGTAGGTAAATAAAGCTATGGTAGATTAATTTCTACCTAGATAATTCTAGCTAAATGTACTGATTGTACTGGACCTGATCATTTGAAAAGGAAAAATTTGGTGAATGAGTGATTTTAAAAGAAATTTATGACACTGATTTAGACATATTATTAATCAAAAAGTGACTAAGAGTTTTTAGCTCACCTGAGCCGAAGGCTCAAGTGAGCTTTTCTGATCACATTTTGTCCGTCGTCCGTCTGTCCGTCTGTCCGTCTGTCTGTCTGTCTGTCTGTCTGTCCGTCCGTCTGTAAACTTTTCACATTTTCGACTTCTTCTCAAGAACCACTGGGCCAATTTTGACCAAACTTGGTACAAAGCATCCTTGGGTAAAGGGGATTTTAAATTGTTAAAAGCAAGGGACATATCCCCTCGCAAGGGGAGATAATCAAGAAAAGAAAAAAATAGGGTTGGGTCATTAAAAAATCTTCTTCTCAAGAACCACTGGGCCAGTAAAGCTGAAACTTATGTGGAAGCATCCTGGGGTAGTGTAGATTCTAAATTGTTCAAATCATGACCCCCAGGGATAGGGCGGGGTCACAATGGGGAATCAAAGTTTTAAATAGAAATATATAGGAAAAATCTTTGAAAATCTTCTTCTCAAGAACCACTGGGCCAGAAATGCTGAAACTTATTTTGAAGCATGCTGGGGTAGTGTAGATTCTAAATTGTACAAATCATGACCCCCGGGGGTTGGGCGGGGCCACAATGGGGAATCAAAGTTTTACATAGAAATATATAGGCAACATCTTTGAAAATCTTCTTCTCAAAAACCACTGGGTCAGAAAAACTGAAACTTATTTGGAAGCATCCTGGGGTAGTGTAGATTCTAAATTGTTCAAATCATGACCCCCAGGGATAGGGCGGGGTCACAATGGGGAATCAAAGTTTTAAATAGAAATATATAGGAAAAATCTTTGAAAATCTTCTTCTCAAGAACCACTGGGTCAGAAAAGCTGAAACTTATGTGGAAGCATCCTGAGATAGTGTAGATTCTGAATTGTTCAAATCATGACCCCCCGGGCTTGGGCGGGGTCTCAATTTGGAATCAAAGTTTTACAAAGAAAAATAAAGGAAAAATCTTTGAAAAGCTGAATCTTATTTTGAAGCATCCTTGGGTACTGAAGATTCTAAATTGTACATATCATGACCCCCGCGGGTAGGGTGGGGCCACAATGGGGAATCAAAGCTTTACATAGAAATATGTAGGAAAAAATCTTTGAAAATCTTCTTCTCAAGAACCTCTGGGCCAGAAAAGCTGAAACTGATGTGGAAGCATCCTAGAATAGTGTAGGTTCTAAGATGTGCAAATCATGACCCCTGGGGGTCGGGAGGGGCCACAATGGGGAATCAAAGTTTTACATAGAAATATATTAGAAAAATCTTTGAAAATCTTCTTCTCAAGAACCACTGGGCCAGTTGAGCTGAAACTTATGTTGAAGCATCCTTGGGTAGTGTAGATTCTAAATTATACAAATCATGACCCCTGGGGGTAGGGCGGGGCTACAATGGGGAATCAATGTTTTACATAGAAATATATAGGAAAAATCTTTTTCTCAAGAACCACTGAGCCAGAAATGCTGAAACTTATGTGGAAGCATGCTGTTTTAGTGTAGATTCTAAATTGTTCAAATCCTGACCCCCAGGGGCTGGGTGGGGCCACAATAGGGAATCCAAGTTTTACATAGAAATATACAGAATAAATCTTTAAAAATCTCCTTCTCAAGAACTACTGGGTCAGTAAAGCTGAAACTTATGTGGAAGCATTCTGGGGTAGTGTAGATTCTAAATTGCTCAAATCATGACCCCCAGGGGTTGGGCAATGCCACAATAAGAAATCAATGTTTTACATAGAAAAAAATCTTTGAAAATCTTCTTCTCAAGAACAACTGGGCCAGAAAAACTGAAACTTATGTGGAAGCATACTGGGATAGTGTAGAATTCAAATTGTTTAAATTATGATCATTGGGGTAGGTTGGGTCACAACATGTATTACAAGGGGGAAATCTGGTAAAGAACGGAATGGACAAAGCTTCTCAGGTGAGCGATGTGGCCCCATGGGCCTCTTGTTGTGATACCTTATCCCCCCACCTCCAAAATGTTGGGCAGGGAGATTGAGAGGTGGGTTTAACATGTTTTGACATTTAATGAATTATAAATGATAAGCAATAAAAAACAAAGGACTGAAGGGGTATGTCAATATAGACTGTTTATATGCTACATTTGGAAACAGTATGTCTGGACAGGTATCAACTGACAGAGACTGGCTCCATTGTTCACCAGAATTTGTTGTTTCCACACAGACTGAGATCATCTGACCCAGTGAACATTGTTTTATTTACTTCTATACATGCTCAATTGGTGTTCAACAGAGATTAATGTCTAAATGCAGTGTCAGGGTGCAATCTTGATAACTGTTCTTCCAGAAGGAAAATTGGTTAGTGAACATGCAAGGATCGATGCCTCATTTACATTTTATGCCATTTAAATATGTTTTGGAAAATGACTGATATTTGTAGTTTTATACCCCTCTAAACAATAACTATATATAAGTGAACATTGATTGTTAATTGTTAAAGTTGGAATCAGAGATGTGTGTGGACTGAATTTTTATTCAAAAAAATCAATATTAAAGAGACCAGCAACTATAATGCTATCATTAAACTTCAATAGTTTGACACAAAAGACATTGATTTTCTCAAGTTTCAGGCAGTAGTTTTCAATTATCTGGATTAGCTAATGGTTTTATTGGTTGTTTTTCTATGCTTTTCCTGAAGAGGAACATTGCAGAGTTCATTCTGTTTTCATTTTTGCTGTGTATAGAATCTGTCCTTGCTTTTCCTAATGACTGATCCTTCCGTGAATTTTTAAGAAATTTTAGAGAATTTTTGGCATGTATGCAAATTTCATATAAGAGAATACTACTAGTACGTTAAGGTAATTTTGTCATCATGTGACTTGTTAACATCATGTTCATGAAATTCAGATGATTGTATTGATACAATAAAACATGAAAATGGTTCTAAATGTGCTTTGAAGAAAGAACTCGTGTCTTGGTATGAAAATGCTGTGGTCAAGTTCAATTGCATCTGCAAGACATTTTGAAAAAAATGTATAATTTATGGGTTACATTGCTTTGTGTCTTTGAAGTCAGCCAAATTACTAGAAACTTCAGACGTGGATTACCAGAATTATGATTTAGGAGTTTGACATCAGTTTACATATTGTCTCCTTAATCCTACAGAAGGCCATTTCGACACGACACACAACGGATCTTGTTGGTAGTTAGAACATTTAGATGAATGGTTATCAACATAAAATTATATCGCTTTAGTTTCAGTATATTTTTTTATAAGATTAATAGACATTTTGTGTTAAAAAAATATCAATTTCGTATGAATAATTTAAACAAAAAAAAATTGGAAGCATATGTGGGGGTAAACGATACGATCTGTAAAATTGAATTTTTTTTGCTACTTCAAAAGATGTGGTGGTGATTTGCAAATAAAATTTTTTTCATTGCATATAATTTTGTTTTATTTATGGCGATTCTAATTTATTTTATGGCAAAATTTTTTACTCAAAATTAAATGAAATTTGCTATGTTTTTACCTAATAAATATTGTAATTTAACCTTGTACATGTATATAAATTAATGTATATTTTATAAATTACTAACTTAAAGATGAACAAGTTAGCTGATAACGTAGATTACAGAAAAGTTTAGATGAACAGAAAAGAAAGGTAGGTACATGTAATAGAAAGGAAATATTTATCTTTATTTCATTTTAATTTTAATTGTTATTTTGAATGATTGTTCTACTGACAAAGTACCCTTCTAAAAAATGTGTTTTTTAGGGTTGCATTAAACCTTTGTTGCAACCACTATTAAAATAATGACCGCTATTGATATAATTATTTCAAAAGTGGTTGAAAATGCATTTCAAAACCAGGTTACAATCGCTATTGAAATAACAGCATTCACAACTGAAATATTTCAATAATGAGTTTTATATCAATAGAGGATGCAACAAAGCCTGTTATGAATTTTATTCATATATGGAATGTTTTCTTTTACAGCATTGAACCCATGTTCCAACTTTATTTACGTATCATAGATGGCTTCAGCTTACATGTAAAAGGTAGGCAGAATACATTTTTATTCCTTATAGTATTATAGATTTGATAAAAATATTGCAATTTTCAGAATTGGTGGGGCCTTGAACTGACAAGGGAAAAACATCTCAATATTACCTAAATTGAAGGTTTCAACCATCATCAAAATGCACTGTAAGTTATAATTGATAAGACATTTTCTTTTTATCAGCACTGATGAAGAAAAAAACCATCATTATAATAATCACACTCAGCCATGAGTTCTACACATCAGTTTGTACCATTAGGTCAAGTGGACTTTAATTTGCTGTTACTTTATTTAAAAAGTTAACTTTTTTTTCCATGAACCCTTGTATGTCAGTTTTATTTTCACAGAATAATAAAAACGAAACTTACTTTGATTTCTATGTAGCTATTAAAGAAGATTTCATTAACAAGTTAAATATTAGGTGTAAAATATTTGACTAAGATACAGGCACATAGCCAAAGTCTTTGCGTTGTTATCGCATTAATGCTTTTTGAAAATGATGTAAAATTCAAGATATGTGAATATACACAAGAGTATGGATCAGCAACTCTTTTATTAAAACACTGATTTTAAAGATAAATCAGCACGGGCTAGGCATAAGCTGCTTATTAATTACATATTTGTTTGATTTAATTATGAAAGGGCAAGTAGATTACCTGCAGTTTTAATCTTTACCAGACAGAACAGGCCATACTTTCTGAGTGTTAGTGGGAGGAATTCAAGTTTAATTTTTTTGTTTTGTTTTTGAGAAAATTATTGATACTGGCAAAGAACAACACAATCTCCAGTCTCTCTCCCCCTCCCCTGCTGGTTATACTGTATCCATTGCACTACTACTGGTACATTTATTTAAAGCAAAAGCTTTAGGTTGATTAAATTGCACACAAAAAGTAAAATTTTTAAAGAAATTTCCTGTACAAATAATTTGAATATTATAACCTGGAAATATTAAGACTCTCTATTTGTTTGATTGTATATCTGTGGAAAGTAAAGGTTTTTGGACATTTTTTTTTTCATGCCTAGACATAACAACTTGGTGCTTGACATTTAAATTTGTGCTGAGTCACAGAATATTTTGTGGAGAGGAAGAAAAAATTCCCACCAAATTCCTAGCAATTGCATTATCACCCTCAACTACAAACTTATTCCTCCAAAGCAATTTTAATCTAATTGCATTGGTTAAAGACCAGGCTTTTCTTATGATAATGTGTGCTTTGTCTATCAGTTTGTCTGTGGTAAACTGCTACTTACAAACCAGTAGAGCTACTATCTCATCAGAGGCAATCATGTTAGAAAACAAAAGCTTTACTTTTGATATGAAGTTAACTTTGACAGGGGGATTATTTAAACATGGTCAACATACATGATGTATGGCAGGGTTGGTAGGGATATATACATCCGAAGTTACCAAAGTCTAACACAATGGAATCCACAAAGTACAAAACTGTGTATCTTATCTAAATAAGCCCCCTTCATTTTGTATTGCCCCAAGATCTATGTACAAAAGAAGGCCAATTTATCAGGTGTACACTGAAAAGGCAAACATTTAAGACTCTTGAGTGTGTTATCAGGTTCTGAGAGTTCCTTGTTCAGCCATTCCTCTGTCAGAAGCTGTTACCTACACAGGGACTTTGTATAACATTGAAGTCAAGGGAATAATTTTATTTCTATCTCAAAAGTTATGGTTATATTTCTGAATTGAGAGCTTGTTCTTTGGAGAACACACCCTTTATTGATCCGCACAAATTCCTGAATTGTCTTTGTCTACAGATGTGGAAAGTTGTTGAATGTCTGTCAGTTTTAAAATCTTTTCTTGCAATAAAATCTACAAAAATGTATGACTAATTTCAATGTGAATTGCCAGTGGACAAAGAAAAGTCATAAGATTTAGCTCTCTGGGAGTATTGAATAAAGAATGCAGATGCAGGCCGGGTATATTTTTTAAGATTTCTGTTGAGATTTTTAAAGTATATATTTCAATGATATGATAGATTAGACTGGAGAGAAAAATTGAATTAGGAAATTGTGATTGATGAAGTTATTTCTTTATCTTGCTGTTTTTGTATCGAGACTCAAATGAAGGTCAGGTTTCAATACTAGTGTTATTCAATTTCAGTATAAAGTTTGTGTTGTAAAATAACACCAAGAAATGATGTCATTTACTTTGATTAGAAATCAATAAATCAAGTGTATAATATTATTTTATCAAGCGATAATGTGTTTTCCTTTTCATTAATGACACACTTGTCAAAACATTTAAATTTAGATCAGATGTTGTGACTAAAAACATTTTGGGTCTCATTTTCTTTTAAAGGTTGATATAGTCATTGTACAAACAAATGGACATTAATTTTTACCCTCTCTTAAGCTGGTAATGAGCTGAAGAAAATCTAATATTTTTTCTTTGACATACTTTGAATTCTGACATTAGATCTTATGTGATATATGTCAATTAAAACTCCCTTCAAAAATCAGGGTACAGTTGTTCTTAGAAGGTAAAGCAAGCAATCATGCAACTAGCATTTTTTTGTATGATTAATTTATAAATATTTTCTGAATCAGTGCTTTGATATTTTAAATTTAGATTTTAGAGTAATAGAATTGTAATTAGATAAAGTTTTTACATCAATGCTAAAGTAATATTTCTTGTTCATGCAGACACTTAAATGTGAATATCTGGTATAATTGCTATTTAATCTTCTTCAATTTTTTTAAAATAGATTTTTTGGTAGACAATTTTTTATGCAATTCTAGAAGAAATGAATATATGGTAAGTAAATTGTGAAATAATTTGAATAAATACAAAGGAAATTTAACTACAGGTATTTCTTGTAGAATAAATTCCAACCTATTGTGATATCTGAATTTAGTTTCAGAATTGTATTGTTGATTACTAGAATTACAGTAAAATACTTAGGGGGAATGAAAATCACCACACTATAAGCATGAATTCATTTTAGCCTATGTATTGACCAATTTTTAAATTGTACATGGTGTTCAGCGGATAGAATTCAAGATGATGAAAATAAATAGGTCTGGTACATGATATTTAGGAATAAACACTAGTGGTTTTCCAACTAGTCCGTGTCCTTTAAGATGCAGCCCTTGGTTGATCAATGTTTCATTATAAGTGTTTCCTTTCCATTACACTTGAGAGTTTGTCCATACTTTGATGCACATTGTTGCCACACCATATCTAATTGTTGGAGTAGTGATTGTCATGATTTGTCTCATAAGATTCTGTAGATTCATTATTGGTTATGGGAAACCAATTGTCAAGGAATTTGTGAGACAATAGAGTTACTTTAGAATTTACCTCTCCACAAATAATTTTTAAAATAATTACATTTTGAGGATTGTTGGAGCTAATGTTTCTCTTTGAAATACCTATATGAAGATGTCGATCTGATTAAAATCAGATCATTTGATCTGCTCACATAGACCGCGGATCAAATGATCCGAGTTTTATTTAGATCGATGAAGATGTGCAAATGGATTTTTTTCCAACTTATATTTTTGCACAAAATTATGCACCCCTACCATCCCTCTCAGGAAGAAATAAGGCCTATTGATTTGCAGTTATCAATCAGTCATTTTCTTTTGAAGAGGGGTGGGGTGTTAAATAAAATGGACACCAAACTTGGTATACTGGTCCCCCCTAAGAAATAGATGACAATTGTTGTTCTTGAGGTCAGAAGGTCAAGGGTCAAAGTTCTCTGGACATAAGATGATATTTTCTATTTAGTTTCTATAGAACTCTTTGTTTGACAATAATCAACCTTGGTACAAAGAGTAAATGATGACATTTGTTTGTTGAGGTCATAAGGTCATGGAGCAAACTCCACATGGAATATATTGACGGCTCAAAATGTTGAAAAATATTTGTTTGACAGGCATCAAACTAGGTACACTAGATCTTCTTTAGGGGTATAAGACCCTTATTGATTTTTAAGGTCACAAAATCAAGGTTAGAGGTCATAATGGACACCAGAAAATGTTGTCATAATATATTCTGAATTAATCCATTTGCTTAACAATCATCAAAGTTGGGTTTTTGATTCTTTTTAAAGAGTAAATGAACTCAATAATATTGATTTTGAGATCAAAAAATCAACATTTGAAGTACTCGGGAGTCAGGACATAGGAAGATTTTGTCCATGAAAAATGTTTCAAGAACCATCTGCAAGACAGACATCAAACTTGGTACACTGGTTGACCCTTATTTCCTAATCTTGCAACATTGGAGAGATAGGGTTTATATGTATATATCCAAACCAGTTCTTTTAATAGTAATAAAGCTTTTATTTTGATTCTGGATAGATCAATTTTAGAGGGCAAATGGCAATGAGCATTCAAAAAATTATTTGTTTTGTGGCCTTGGGAAGCAGCATCAATTTTCGTGAAAAACTCATTTGTGCATTCTTTGCTACATGAAATTTGTTTGCTTTACGAATTCCCACACCGTCTACAATAAAATTCAAAGACATTATTCATGGCAAAGTCAGGATGTTACCGATATCTTATTTAATATCTGTGATATTTCTCTGATTGTGTAATGATAATTGTTTTATTTATTACGCTCAACACTATGTATCTATACAGAGATATGCAGATCAAATGATAGCCATCTTAATTGCTTTTGTGATCTATAATCACATTAAAGACTGTCTCAATATTTTTACAGAAATTGTCCAAAGTAAATATTTTCTTAGTGGTTTTAATAGAAGTTAAATTTTGTAAAATTGAATTGATGATTTGATGGCCTAATCTGAAGTGTTGGAAGGTTCTTGATCTTATCTGTGGCGTTGAAAAGGCGATTTTTAAAGTTCGATATGCATGAAATGACGGGGGCAGATTAGGACTGTTTAAAACACTCGCAAAATTTAACATGCAGGTCCATGCAGGTACCCCTACAGCCTACCAATTCTGTCAGTGAGAAGTCTTTAATTCATAAACACTAAAGGGTGTATACACACGACAAATAATGCTATTTGTAAGAACAGGCTGGCCTTTAAATTCCTTTTCAACTTTTGAATATGCATTCGAGCACAATATTGAATTTTGTCCTTCCCCGGTAGAAGGGACAAGCAGATGATATATGGGATATTTCATTCTTTGGGATATAGTTTTGAGATTATGATTTTGATTTTCAAGGTAAGCGTTAATGGAACTTTGGGTTATGTAATGTTTGTTAATGTTTGTGTGTATTTTGGATAGAACTCTTATGGGTTTATGTCACTGAGTCCATTTCATGCTCTTGTTTAGTTGAGTATTTGGTTATAATGGTGAGCATGGAATTCTTTTGGTTAATCTTATAGTGAGTATAAGTGTCTAAATTCATCTGAAGTACTTTTAATTTCTTCTTTTATGGTGAAGAAGGGGGGAGGGGTAGTTAAGAAATGTTTTTGCACATTTCAAAACTTGACCTCAATGCATGCATTTATAAAAGAACAGCTGAACTGTATGGGTTTTTTGGTAGTTTCTGAAATCGGACTGTCATTTATCAGCTAGTAACTTGTACCGTATATACTCGCCTATAAGTCGGATTTTTGAGAGTTAATTTCTTGTCCAAAACTCTATGTCCGACTTATAGGCGAGCTATAAAATGAATGGTATTATTTGAGGTCAGTCCTTATGATATTTAAGCTTTTTAAATACAACTGACTTATAGGCGGACCGACTTATAGGCGAGTATATACGGTACTTTGTGAGTGTATGTGAATTCTTCCTTTAACTTCAAACCTAGAATACAATCAAACATCATTATTTCAGATTTTACAGGGCCAGGCAAATCGAAATAATCTAGACCTACAGAATATTTAGGAAAATATTGTTTTGGACTTCTAACATGTCCAACTTTTTTTGACCATGATATTAGTATGTATATGCCTTGGATGTTTATGATATCTCCCGCTTGAAAAGTAATAATCGGTATGTCCGTGTGTCTGTCTGTTACGCTTTGGGATACCCATCTCTTATCCGCAACTCCTCTTATACCACTGAGGGAAATTTAATGAAACTTTCACAGAATCTTTATTACATATTGCCATTGTGCACCTCCTATTTTACTTTTTTTGGTCCGACACATATTTTAGGTTTCCCATAGCAAAACATGGATATTGCCATTATATTCTTACCTACGATGTGAGATATGGGGGCTTCTGAATAACATTAGATACCACGAGTTATTCCTCTTAACACGTTATCGTAAAACAATATATAGCAAATCATGGACATTATGGGAGGTGGGGGTATCATTTAGTGAGCTCATTGCTCACAGTAACTCTAGTTTAGAATACTGCCCTTGAATTGATTTCATCTTGAGTTTGATTTTGATCAAAACATTTACTAAAAATTAAATACTATATACAAGGAAATTTTCGCCCCTTTCGCCAAGGGTCTGAAAGATTAGTACCTCAAATATCTTTATTTAAAGTCAGGTGATACAAACAAACTTTAGACAAAAACCTTGAGAAAAGCTTTTAAGTCATATTTATAAAAGTAAAATAAATAAGTTTAACTGAGTAGATTTGATTTTATAGGTCCAAAACTATATACCATTCCGGAATCCTTTTTTTTTTTTTGTCTAACTTCGTTTGGGTGAAATTAAAACAGAGCGAATTACAAAAAATACAGTATAATTTCTTGAACAAAAGTGTGACTGGGGCAAACTTAAAACGGGGCAAAATTGTTTGCTAGATTGAAAGGGCAAACATAAAGTGGGGTGAAAATAACCCTTATATGGTATTCTTAGAGCATTTTACCCTCAATATCTTGAAACCTCAGATATCTCTGTGTTTTTTCTTGTTCCCATCAAGTTTGAGATAATGAGAATAAATTCTTGAATGTATAATATATGCTTCAGATTCTTTTTCCTTATTGAGTGGTGATTTATGCCATTAATTGGTGTAAAAGGAAAATTTTTATCCCCTTCCCTTGAAAAAAAAACTGTATTTAATGCATGTAATACTATTTTGTAACTTCAATCTAAAAAAGAAATGTTTCACAAGGCCGGAAAGGGATGGGATAGGGTATTCTCCAGAAGAACTTGTATCTGCTAAAGTAATGTCCGTCATTCAGGGGTTGGGGTGATGGACCAGAAGAGTTTATGCTATATCAATGTCTGTCATCTATCCATCTGTCATAAAACATAAATTTTTTCTTTTTCTTTCATTTTGTGACTTTATCAAAGGTCTGTATGTTATGAAAAGCATAACTCTTTTATGTAAGGATTTGGTGGCATGAGATATAAAATGGGCCCTATTGTTATAGCATACAGGCTGCCAGGTCAGCAGATTTTTTTTCATTGAAAAAATGACTTGATGGATTAATGCTATAACAAATTTCAAAGTCCAATACACAACATTATAACACAATCCTAGGACCTGTCTTAGTGTTTACTCATTATCACATTGTAGCTGATTACAAGTAATGCTATAACAAAACTGAGAGTCCAATACACAGCATTACAACACAGTGGTAGGACCTTTATTCTCATTATCACATTGTTACTGATTTGACATTGAGATATTGAAGTGGCTAGGCCCCGGTTTAGGGTAAAATTCTTCTCCAGGGTTAAATAGGATTAAAGGATTGAAAGTTTTGCTTTCTGGGATCAAAATTAACTTAATTTGACAAAGAGTGGTGTTTAAATTTTTAAATGTCTACATTCTCTTTTGGTATTTTTGATTATTTTTGGTCAGATCCTCTCAGAAGTTACCCAGAAATGCTGGAACTGAGGGTGATAATTGTTTTCTGGGGCAGATAAATAATGATTGTGTTCATGTTCTCTGGGAAACTTTGAAGTCAATAATGGTGGCTTGCTCAATGTTTAACAAGGTGCGGACAATGTTATCACAGATATAGGTAAAGGTCTTGTCAATTATTTTGAATGTCCAGTACAAGAAAAAAAACAAGTTTCAAATATGATTTAACTTTATTAAAATGTGCCTTTTTTCAAAAATTGATTTTTTGCAGTTTTATTTTTTCTTCATCGTTGAACAATTACAATGTATCAAATGTGTGATTATATTGTTTATTATCAAAAGATGTGTTTGATTTTTTGATCAATTATCTTTGGTGTTTTTGGCGCATTACTGACTATTAGCATTTTTAAATGTATGTAGGACAAGGAACATAAATGTGTACCTGTCTGGTATTGAAGCTCTTATTGAAATGTTGGCAACTTTGGAATACAACTACCGGCATCATAAAATATAGAATTCATTCATTTATTAAAGATTATGATTAACTAGCAACAATATTAAATATGATAATAAAATACTTTTATGATGAAAGTTACATAATTACATGTACGTAGCATTAGCGAAATTAATTCAATGCCTTTGTGTCCATCAATGAAATGCACCAGTTCTTAATTGTTAGACAGTCATTTATTGGTTTAATGGTTAGTCTACAGTGAAGGTCTTGCTTTTTCTCTCGAGTCACAGAGTAAGGAGTTTTATCATTTAGTCACTGGTTTGAATCCATAAATGGTATAATTTGATTGTATCATCTGTGTATGTTGCATGATCATGATGATATCGTTGATTTTGGATACAGATATCATTGGTGGATTGTTAAAAATGCATCTACCAATGCTTCATTTTATCAATGTATCACAATTGGTGGATGTCATATCAGCTGATTCTGAAATCCCATAGTACCAATGCCTCAATGTGCATCGGATCCAAGGCACAAACTAGGACAAATAAAATGTTATTTTATGAGAAAATTAGCTTTTTTCTAAAATGAAAGCAGTCATAATGTCTGCCACTCATATTCCATATAATTTATTTGTCCAGTCCATGTTGTTGGTTTTTCCTGTGTATTTTTGCACTTTAAAATTTTAAATTCCTTGTGGCAAAATTTTTAGTGTTTAATTTTTGCAACATTCTGTTAAACATCCTAAATATACCTGCCTTTGACGCTAATCCATACTAATATTTACCAACTTGAACTCGTAAATAATACCTGCTCAATGTGTATACAGTGTACTAATATTTTGTGTCTATCGTACACTGGACAACATTGGAATGCCCTAGTTCATTGTATATAAACCTCCACATGTATACAGGTTTAAAAAGAATTTATGCACTGCCTACATATTAAGATTCAGACAGAACCTTTTATGAAGCTTT
The DNA here is from genome assembly GCA_003671525.1 of Saccostrea glomerata. Lineage (NCBI taxonomy): Eukaryota > Metazoa > Mollusca > Bivalvia > Ostreida > Ostreidae > Saccostrea > Saccostrea glomerata. The sequence goes on along the minus strand of PRKT01000003.1, from coordinate 5,115,651 downwards.
TACAGAATGCTCTGTGTGCAGTTTATGACATACACTTAAGAATAAGGATTTCTTTTCAGTCTAATATTGTGTATTTTAATTTTGAAATGTCCTTTGTCCATAGAATCTTTCATTGTAAGTAAGGGAATGATTGATAAGCAGAAAAACTGCTTTTAAATATTTATTATCTGCCATGAATGTCAAGTAATGAACTACTTTTATAGTTGAAAATGTATTGATTTCACCATTTAGATATCTGTTGTGCATGGAGATATCATATGAGGTAATGTAAAAATAAAAAGACATGTTTCTGTATTAATATGAAGTAAATTGATCAATACTTAAGTTTGTTCCACCTCCAATAGTCTTCCAATAGACTACTGCTGAGTCTTATATTCATTCCCTTCCAAAGGAAAGGAGGTATACATGTACTGTTTTACCATTGTCTTTCTGCCTGTCTGTAACAAATTTTTGTCACAGTTTTTTCAGCAACTGCTCATCACAGATGATTGAAATTTCAGCACACTCTATCTGTTAGACAAGTTGCCCATAATTTAATGTTACTTGTCTGGATTCATTGTTTTCTAGCTCCCCCCCCCCCCCCCCCTCCTAGAGGCAGTATGATTAATATTTTGTTTTTAATCATGGAATACAGTAGAACAATGTACCATCTGTAAGCTAGTCTTGATCATACATGTCATTGTGCCCTAATTCGCTAAAGTTTGTAACTTTTAAATGTTTGCAATTTTTGAAAGAAAAAAAACCACTTTGAAATGAATTCTTTGGGATTTGAAGAATGCAAAAGATATGAAATGCTTAATTTGTGTTTTGAGATACATGTAATAAAAAGTCTCCATTTAAAAATAAAATGAGAAAATGATTTATTGAACATACCTTTGTTTTAATATATAAATGATATCATGGTTGACAATTACCAGAAATCTAAATATGTAACATTGGAACACTGCTTAAAACCTGATAGGGTGTTTTTAAAGACATTGGCAGAAGTTTTAACTGGTGAATGAATCATCATTGCTACTTGAAAAAAATTATCTCAGAGAAATTTACAGGTATTAGGGGTGTTTCTAAGATCTGAAAGTAAATTATATAAAAAGTTAAAGCTTCTTGACATTTTGGTATGTGAATTATCTGACTGCCTTTATATTGGATAAGATGACACACACCTGGGATATATGCTCTGATTTTAAACTGATTTTAAAAGATAAAGTAGAGGTTGTTCTTATTTTAGTCTAAATGTAAAATTAATTTAAAATTCCATGACACTACCTGAATTTAATCTTGATTTAAAATGTGAAAAGTGGAATTTAATGACTGAAATTTTCTGATCTATTGAATTCTGTGTATACTGCTTGATAAAATTTATGAGAATTTGTACCTTCATGATTTTTTCCCCCTTTTTTTCAGGAAACACAAAGGGAGTGTTGAGCAGTGTTAGAAAATGACTTTTCAAAATTTAAATGAATGGAGAGAGACAACCTAGATAATGTGAAATGAAACTTCAATGATGACATCGTCATTGTTCTTGGAGAGGAGACTTGGTGACCTCCCCGTGTTAGACAGGAGTAAATTAGGGGGTTCCTCCTCAAGGAAGAAGGACAGTGGGAAGAAAAATGAGACCTACTTGGTGGGTGTGTCAGCAAGGAAACCAATCGGTGTTCCCGAGGCTCATGCAGTTCCTCGCCCCTCTATACGACCAGCGGTCAGAAGGAGGCTGAACTTCCTGGACAGTGATGATGATTTCCAACCGACACCAGGGTTTGATTTTACAGACAAGATGGCTGCGTTTAGGGAACTTCTGAAGAAAGATTCCGAGCGAGATGCTGAAAGAAATAGAAAGAACTTTGGGAATAGGTACACTGGGGAAGTGGGGAGGCGTCATATTAGGGACACAGAGGGTGGGGGTCCGCCCAGTGAGAATGGATTACCAAGGTCAAGGGAAGCACGGAGACTACTCAGTAGGCTGGCTGATGAGAAACTAGCTAGGATGTCATACAGGAATTACCGTGCTCAACTACAGCTTGAAAGTGTGTCTGATTCACAGGCAGGAAGAGTTGATGTGCCAAAAACTGAAAACAAAAGTGAAAGTAGAGATGAAGATTATCTAGATAAATTTTTGTCAGAAAGGACTAGCATAAGGTCATCAAGTCATCAGAGGGAAGCTAGCCACCAAAATGATGCTGATCTTGACAAAGTTCCTCAGAAGGAGTCCCCCTGTCATACAAACTGTGATAAAATTCCGTTGTGCCAAAAGAATCCATTACAGGAACAAGGACTTCTAAATGACACTATGGGTTCTACTAGTACCTTAAATAGGAAAATAGGGAAGGTTTCAATACAGTCCAATGTTCCTCATTATCACCCTTCATATGTATCAACAAAGGAACCTCCCTCTGAGTCTGTGAAATCTCTGAGTAAACAGCCAAACTCTAAAGGACTGGGACTGTGTGAAGGAATTAGAACAGGAGAAGTGATCTTCACTAAGTCTCGCTCAGGCAAGACCTCACATGGTGGTACCCCTCAGTCAGCCAGCAAGGGAGATGGTGGGGTATTAACCCTTCAGGACCTGGCTTCATCTCCAAGTAAAATTAAATCTAGCAGAGGAAAAACCAAGGAGAGACAAAAATCTGAAGAAAAGATTAGGAAAAATATCAAAGAATTGAAAGAAGATCTAAACATTTCAGATTCCTCAAAAGAGAATGATAAAGTTTCATCAAGGAGACGCAAAATAAGCAGGGACCGAGATGAAGTCAATGAGATCGTGGAGGGGACAGATGAACCTAAGATGACCGGGGTGGTGGATATAGGGGGCCCTAATGCTCAAACAACCAGGAAGGCTGTGTTTGGTCCCAGGCACCCAGAGACTGAGGGGGCCAAGAGAGAAGGTGGATGGAGGTATGGTGATATCAATGGATAAAATGTGTTTCATAAAACTATTTGCAGTTATTTGGTACATATATATTCCATGTAACTATTTACTTCTGTCACCTGGCTCTGGGGCCATAAAAGTTAGACAAGCTCACTTTTGATCGCAATCTCAATTTCAAAAAAGGAATTTATAGCTGAAAAGTGAGACTGCGATCAAAATTCAGCTCATTTAGGTTTTTTGGCCATGGAGACAGATCAGTGATATATGAAGTTTAATCAAAGTGTTGGAATTTATCAGTGATTTGCCAATCAACTCTTGCATACCAAAAAGTAGAGTTAAAATTACAAATGTTCATAAAAACTATATCTGTGTGGTAATACTTTCAGGCCTCCTGAGGGCAGTATGAGTGGGTCAGTCCGATCTACCGGGTCCCAATCCTCCACTATCATGGCTGTCGAGCTCCTGAGGAAGCTGTATAATGTGGACCCAAGAACCAGACAAGATCTTGTTCTTAAAGTAAGATTAACACCATTATTGTAAGTACTGGAACAAATTAATGTGGCCAGTGGTTTATATGCATTGCTGTTAAAGTTAAATGTTTTTTGAATATTGTAAGTTGAAATACCACAGGCAGAATGAATTTTGCACCATTTTCAGTTTGTTTGAAAAAATCTGTTACAAAACTTGTTTGTCATATTTTCAGTTCACACAGACCAATATTAACATCCTAATCGTAATGTTCCATTGTTTTTAAAAAAAGAGATATCAATTTGAAAGTTAATTTTTTTGTAATTGAACAATATAAATACATGTACCTTGGTTACTGTTGTAATCTTGGTGTCTCTGTGTTAATTACAGGCCAAGTGCTTTAGGCGATGGCTGAAGAATGTGCAGTCAATGCAGTCCATAGACGAGAAGGATCCGTACGCTCAGTCTGCCCGAGAATCGTATGTAGGGGGCCCCAGACAGGGGGTGGGTGGTTTGCTAGGCTCTGCACAGCTGACTGAGACAGACTTAAGGGACAATGCTTTGCTGAGTTTTCCACATGACAATCTGCAAACTTATGAACCAAATGGTGTGGGCTTAAATAGGAACACTATAGAGTATGAAGGCACTAATTTTATTAGATATGACACAAAGTTTGGTGAGCATCGCACACCTGGTGAAAAAATTACCACAAAGGTTGCACCCATTACAAAGGAGAATTTAGAAAGACACACCCAAATAGTGCAAAGTAATATGCAACCTTTTTCCAGTATTCATTTGAATGAAGGACCCTCTGCATTCACCATTGTTAGGCCATGTCCAGCAAATCAGAAAAATTCCCCCGAAGAAAATGGAAATCCCCCAACTCCTCGATCACGGGTTACAAGGGGAAATAGCACTGGTCAAGCGGTTCAAAGCACAGACAAAATACTTTACCCTCAGACACACTATGACAATTTTAATGGTGAACCACGGGTTCCGATTTTCTCGGACAGTGTAGCACGTGTGGCCTGTGTGCCTGCTTCTCAGCCTGTGACGTGTTCTGCTAGCAAGTGTGTGACAGATAGTGCTAGAATAGCTAGGAGACTGGGGCGGGCCACCAATCTGGTCCTGCCCTCGGTGTCCGAGAGCTTTACACAGCTTCTGGACACCGCAAATTATGGGGTCTGTCTGCAGAGGTAAGTGGCAAAGCTAAACACTATACAGTCAAACTTTGTTATCTCAAACTTGAGAAGTTAAAGGTTTTGCGATATCAAGAGCAGAATGCTTAAAGAATAAGTAGTTGGGACTTCCAAATCAGTTTGACATATCCATGGTATTGGAGATATCAGTGTTTGAGATAACGAGGTTCAACTGTATTGAATTGGAAATATGGTGGAATAGCAAAGTTTTCCATTATTTGGAATATAACTTTATTGATGAATATGTAAGATGGGCTAAGATTTACTACTTGCTTTTACCACTTGAGGAAAAGAAATGCAGAGATGTTTTTTCATTCCAGTGCTGAAATGTTCCATCGCCGTAGAGTCCAGAGGGATTTTTTCCTGAAATGGAAGAAAAACGCAGCGGAGCATGTGATCATCAGGGCTGCAGACAACCTCCATAGATTACACTCTCTGAAGAAAGGAATGAATGCCTTCAAGTGGGCCATCAACCGCTCAAGAATCATGGTGGACATCTATCAGAATAAACTGAAAGGAGTGCTGGTTACCGCTACCTTCTTCAAGGTCAGGAAAACAAAAATTAAAACTATTCTTAAATAAGACATTTTAATACATTTTGAAATGGTGTTGAGTATCTTATCAGTATCATTCTGTGGGTGGGTGTTATTTTATGGATTTATTTGGGGGGGGGGGGCTAAAACTTTGCTGTTCTGTACAATGTTTATCTGTAATGAAGTTTGCAAGAAAAAGAAATTTCATGGTTCATGTAGTCAGCCATTATTAGAATGTTGTTGTGTATAATGGTATTATCACAAATATTAGGTAAATTAAAAATTTTTGGTATTAATCAGTGGAGAGACCAGGCCGTCGTCAGTCGCCAGAGGAGAATGCAGAAGACATTTGACAGATGGAGACATTTTACAGAGGAGTCCCAGAAGTAAGGCATCAACATTCTGATTTATATAAGCTCCACCCCCCCCCCCCAATCACCACCAACATGTCAAATTATTTTGAATATTGACTAATAGCTTTATATAGCACTGCACCCCAGTATAACAATTATTATAGTTTCAGAATCCAAGTAGATCACCTTATAGACAATGATTTTAAAAACATTTCCTTTATAGAGATTTAAGTTATTAAGCTTTATATCAATCAAATTCTGCACTTCATGCATGAAAAATATGCAATTAAATTATCCATCTTTTTTTTCATAGAAAAGCAAAACAGTTTGTATAGATTTTAGACTTTCTGTAATGTTATTTATATTTAGATTTATGGCATTTCTTTTCTATATAATGAATTACTGTATACTGGATACTATTCATTTAGTAATTTACCCAAAATCAGTTCATTAGATTTATATGGCTTTTTTTGGATAATTTTAATAATATACATTTTATGTGGAAAACTTTATTTTTTGGCATATTTATTTGTATGGCTTGGCAATTATGATAAAATATATTCAAAAATTTGTCTTATAAATTATATATGTAACATTGTCCCTTTTCTAGCAAAATAAAGACACTTAAAATGTGCCAATTTACAGTAACGTTCATTGTTTAAATCATCCATTGAAAATGTTGGGGCAATGGACAATTATTTTCCAGTATACAGTAAATGTGTGTTTTCTCTTTCTGACTTTTTTATCCTCTCTAAACTTTACATTTGTTCTTACTTTTATATGCATGATAATTATGTCTGTTAGAACAATATATTTGTCTCTTTCAAAGTTGTATAAAAATTCTACTTACTTATTAAAGATAATTTATTGAACATAGACTTTATTTGCTGATTCAGAAACAGTTCTGGAGATTACAAAATCTTCATTACAATATGTTGTTACCTTATAAACAAAAACTTGGAAAACCTTGACTAAAGGTCAAGGGGTCATGAAGCGGGGCATTATGGGGAATGAAGGAATATTTAATAAATTGGGAGGGGGATGTCAAAAAAAAAAAATTCTTTATCTTAAATTGATTCATTCTTCAAGTTGCTTGTAAACAAGATTTTTTCATCTTTTGGTCTTTAACAAGAGAAACAGCTTTTACAGAATCTATTTTCTTGTGTATTTACAGGCAAGGTACCATAAAAGCATTTTTACCAGTATTTTTGTTTTTTACTTGTTAGCCCAAAGGAATTTATATGGGGCAAGATGTGTGATTTGTTCAGAAAGATGTGTTTAGTTTTCATCTATAATTGTCAGTAGTATCATAGAATAACTAAATGATAATTTTCAAGATTAAATGTTATGATTTTCTTTATGGGACTTTTCAAAATTGTTTATCAAAGGTATTCTTCTGTCAACTACGCATGTATCAAAATTTAGCAAATTTGGCAACATGAGAGTTGTAAAGCTGTAGTAAATCTGCAAATATAAGGTTTGAAATTAACAGAGTGCTAAAAGAGCAATAAAAATTAATATTAAATTAATTTCTCTAGATGTCTTACATATGATTTTTACATGTAATTTTTTTTCTTGTAACATTGATATTCATCAATATCAACTTTTACGAGATTAAATTTCCTATTTCCTAGACTTAACACCAAGATTAAAAAGTAAGTACTGGTGTACCTGGATCATTAGACAAATCACGTGTTCATCACAGTTTGTTTTAAAGGTTTTCTACCACATTAAAACACAGATTGATTGAGGAAGCTGGTCTGGTTTAGATGAGATGTAAAATATTATAGACTATAAAAGGGTACTTTGTTCATGTTGATGTTGAATTGCATTATCTTGAAACATGAAAACAAACCTTTTCATAAATAAATTTTCCTTCATCGATATTTTTATGATTTTTATTGTACATGTACTTACATTATAAAGCTTATGATATGTTTGTAGTTGCTATTTCTACATGTAACATAATGACATAGGCTGCTACATAAATAGAAGGAATCTTTTCAGGAAATAATGCCTGTTTTTTCTCTCCTTTTAGGATTCGCTACCTACAAGACTCCATGGATCACAAGCTTTTGATCCGAACCATGAACACCTGGAGAGAAAAATTCCAGATTCGAGTTAAAGAGAACTCGGCTCATAATCACTTCAGGTACGAGACAGGAATTCTCATACCTCTAAAGTAAAACAATTTTATTATAAACTTATTTTTAAGATGCAGTGAGTTTATTTTTAATGCTTTGATGTATTGTGTCCTTGGCTGTGGTTTCAGGAGGAGGGTTTTAACTCAGAGTCTCACAGCCTGGAGGATCTACACACTGGAGTCTAAAGAAAAACAGAGAAGGGATGAGATGGCCAGGTATATAGTAACAGTCAAATCAAGACAATCAGCCATGTTAGGTATAGATGAGGAATTATGGGAAAGAAATTTAACCTGGATATATTTTTATTTTGTAGAAATTTGTATTATGAGAGACTGCAGAGCAAGATGTTAACTAATATGGTGATACAGTACAGAAAAATGTCCTTGGCCAAACTTCATCACAGGTACATATTGTCTGAATGTTCTCAAATGACTGAATTATTCATAATGAACTATAATGAGTACTTTGTATGATGTACACTTTAAACGAGTCCATTCTTCATTTACAGAGACCATTTTCTACAGAAACTGTTACTTGAGTGGAAGCAGGCGGCCTCTGTCAGTCGTAAGGAGTACGAGACGAACCTGGTGCTGAGCCAGGAACACTGGGTAAAAAACCAGCTCCAACGTCGCTTCCAACACTGGCACGACCTACTGCTGACTGAGAGGGCAATCAAAGCAGGCAACCAGAAGCTTGTCAGGTTTGTTCACCAGGTCTTTTAAGTAATTTATGCTCTATCGTGTATAAATGGTGGGGAAGATAATTTGTCATGTCCCTCTTCAAACCATATACTGTAAAGCATGCTTAAGATGAAGAGCCAGAGATGGACAAATTTTGCTATAAACATGATTTTTTTAATACATTAAGCTCACTTTATTTTAAAGCCATGGAAAATAAAAAAAAAATACTTCACTGTACATGTCAACTGCTTATAATTGTGTTCCATATATGTGTGTTTTACTGTACATTTATTTATCAATCCATCTGCATTTACATTCATCTTAAATTGAGATCAGTTTCAGGGGTTTCAGTTCTTAAACTGTAAATGATGTTCCCATCAAATTTTCATTTTGGAATGTAAATGGTAGCCCTTAGTGGGATATGTTTGTAGGGAATGTTTTTTACATCATATAAATTTTTAACTACCTAGTTATAATTTAAGGGGATGAGGGGGCTTCTAGGGAATGAAACATGAATAAAACATCAATCTATTGCCTGAAAAAGTTTTTATTGTACCTCAGAAATGCATTTATTATCTGGAGTACGAGCTGGCAGCATCAGGTTCGATATCGAGAAGAAATTCACGCTCGCATCCGACACAAGATCCTGTCTACATCCCTAAACTGCTGGAAAGAAAACGTGGCCGTGTTGAAGAAGCGCCGTGAGGCAGCAGTGGTTTTCTTACAGCGAGTTCTTGTGAGACATAGTTTACACGGCTGGCGAGATTACACACAGCACAAACGACAGCTCAGGTAGGGGGATATGTCTGCTGTGACATCATACTGACATCAGATTTCATCCTCACCGGATACAGGCCAGCTACAGTTGTACTGGTCATTCCAGAAACCCTTAAAGATTGAACAGTTTTAAAGTCTCCCTCACCTGCATGCTTTAAAATGTTTTGTGCAATTTTGAAGAAATTTTGATAACCCGGCCAAACCAAAATAGTTTGTGTCCCTTCCATTTCATACCTATTACCTTTAAGTGATAAAAAAAAATCTGAAATTCTCGAGAAATAAAGTAAGGGAGATAAATAAGTAAAAATCTGTGGTTGATATTTTTAGCACTAAGATGGCATTTTTAAGGTAATGCATTAAAATAATTATGCTTGAGTTTATTTATTTCACATTTTCGGTTTTATTTCCACCCATTGGCGGATTGGTTGTGATGTTTCTCAAAAAAAAAACTATCTAGAATATTGGGTAAATTTAGTTCCTATTCAATGGATTATATTTCAAATGTTTATTTGTTGATGATGTATTTTTAGTTGCTCTTAACTAATATCCTAGAAGTATTAAGATTTTGTAGTGGTAGAGAAAATCAAGTAAGAAAAAAACTGAGAATCAATGTAACCTAAAATTTATTAATCTGTAAAAAAAAAAAAAGGCATTGTTTTTTGATATGATTTATTTTTTAGTTGTGATTTTTTTTCTGAGAAACTACCCATCTGTTTTTTTATGTATTGTTAATGCATGGTTTCATTGAATCATGGTGTTGGTATGTTCAAAATTTCATCATAATCATCTGGAGAAACATGTGGAATGCAATGATCTATGAGCATTTTCATTACAGTAACTGCAAGTGTTTGATACTGTAAACCAACTTTTATTCGCGTGCGAGAAATTTTCGCGAGGTTCGCGAGAGCCTCGTCATCGCGAATATTTCTCGTCGCGAACAGGTCCTCAAAGTCTCTTTTTCTATTAAAAACAGTTCCAAAAACGGCTTGATCGCGAAAATTAATCGTCGCGAATTAGTTTACTCTCGGTAAATCGCGAAATAAAGTCGTCGTGAATAAAAGTTGGTTTACAGTATATAGACCATAAATTGTTATCTAATATTAATTTTGTACATTTGACATGTGTTTTAACCTTAATGCTTCAACTAGCTGTTAATTTATGTGATGTTTTCATTCAGAACAATTCAGGAGACTTTGACATATCGCTTGAACATTAAAATACAAAAGAAGGTTATGTCTGTATGGAAACGACAAGTGGAAGAGAGGCTCAATTTACGCCGTGCTCAAACATTTTGGTCTAATACTTGTGCCAGGTAGCTAACATGTTGATAATTCTAACACCTTCCAGTTTATTGACAAATTTTGTGCATGCTGATTTTTTGGGGCTTCTGAGTTGAAAAATTAACCTTTGTTTTAAAAATAACAACATATTTAACATTGTAAGTTATACAATTAAGACATAATTTTAATGGGAAAATTATGGTAGTTTTTAGAATTAAATGTAAAAAATTAATCAACATTAAACATAACATTACAAATCCTTTTATTGTGGAATGGTTTCATTTGTGACATACATGACAAATTTATAGGAAGTCAGTTGTCCAGTGGAAGAAGGTGTGTCACAAGAGATCACTACGGAGGCTGCTTAATGATACAGAGCCAATCAGAAAACAGAATCTACTACGACGTAAGATTGTATTGGATCAATTATTGATAAAGCATGTAGATTTGAAATCTTAAACAAACTAGTGTTATCATCTTGATGAAATAGTTTAGTAGTATCTTGACTGTTCTCTTGTTGATTTTCTTGGATGCATGAAATTTTTGAAAGAATGGGAATATTCCCAAGTTCTAAGTCATCCTCTCTAGACATAACATTTTGATTGTTCCCTGACAGGAATGTTCCAGAAGTGGTGGAGCGTGAAGGAGCAGATTGAGTCCGAGAATCAGAACGTGGATCAGATGAGGTCGATATTAGACAGGACACAGCTCCAGACGCGCTTCTGTCACTGGAAGGCTGAGACTCTACTGAGGATACGAATCAGACCGCTGGTCCAGCGCAGGCAGACAGTGCTAGTCACAGAGTCAGTACCCAACACTGAACAAATAGTCTCGTACTCCTGATAAAACTCCAGGGATAATATGAAAAATTGTATTGTTGAGAATGTTGTTTTAATATGTTAATGATTTTGACACATTTTCTTGTTTTTCCAGATCTTTTCAAGCCTGGCATTCTTTGGTGCAGCAGAAGAAAGAATGTAGAAGAAATAACATGATCTTCATGAAATCCAAACTCAGAAAGTGCTTCAATGCCTGGAGGTCAGACATCCTATGTATCTAATATCTACTTCTTTGGATTCTAAAGCTGATACATCCTCCAGACACACCTTTGTGTTGAATATAATGGTAGCTATGCTTTCTTCATATTACAGGAGACAGTTCCTGTTACAAGCTGTGGAGAAAGATCTGAAGAAGAAAGTAGAGTCAGGCTTTGTGAGGAAGTGCCTGACTGGATGGAGAGAAGTGATCAGGAGAAAGAAGGAAGCACTGCAGTTCCACAGCAGACAACTTCTGAAGCAGACATTCATAGAGTGGCACTACAAAGCCATCAGGAAAATGAAAGAGAGGCTGGCTACAAAAGAGGAGCAGGTACAAAAATGTCACCATTTCTTAAACAAATTCTAATAAATCTACACCAGTAGTATGAAAAACGTGTAAATACCAAAGAAGTTGTTTGTCATGATATTGGGTGAATGTTTCGGCATCTTTTGTTTTTGAGCAAAATGTTTCAGTCCCCTCAATGTTTCTCTGTGTTTCAAAACACATCTTTGTTTTCTAATTCTTGTGTTTAACACAGCATTCTATTACAGAGCTATAGGTGAACCAATTCAGAAAAGTTTTCATCAGATTATTACATTTTTAGGATAATTTGTAAACTGCTTCTTTTTATTTTAGGAATACAACAATTTCTTGCTCAAATCCTATTTCAATTTATGGCTGACCAATGCTCAACAACAGAGGAGATATGAGCAGGACATTATAGACAGGGCGGAGGAGAGCCAGAGGAACACACAGATCGAGTCCTCCTTCAGGTTCTGGAGGCACCATCTCAGGGCTACACTGGTCGCAAGGTACATTTCATATATGCTTGTATCTCTTGTTCAGTAGGTCAACAATTCCAAATATCTGTAGCAGTATGTCTACCTGTTTTTTTCCCCTAAAGACCTCACTTTTTTCAGTGTTAACTTCATCAGCTGTGTGGAGAAAATTCTCATACAAGTTCATTTGATAATTGAATTTAAGAGCAGCATTTCTTTTCTGGATATGCCTGCATGTTATATAAATGTTAGACTTAATATATGCTGTAAAGAATAAATGTCTCCCTTTCTTTCAGAGAGCACCAGAAGATGTTACAGAGGAAGTTGATGGTACAGGTGATTGTGGAATGGAGGAGTATCTCAGAGCGGGGGATCAGACACGCAGTGCACGAGTTCGCTGTCCGTATCGGACTCCAAGCTCCGGAGGATTACTCAGGGGAAGCCCTCAGTGTGTCAGGAGATTCTGGTGGGTACACAAGTAAAGCATGTACATGTATGTGATATATTTTGAAGATCAACTCTAAATTATGAATTCTTTCAAATGTTTAACAATAAGAGTAATGATAATATAAAGAAATCACAATGCTGGTCAATACCTTCATACAGATCTCAAAATATTTTGGTCTTGGAAAAGTTGGACAAGTACTCCTAATTAATGAGTAATGAGAACAATTTTTTTTTCAAATCTGTTCCCATCCTGAGCCAAACTTTGGCTAAAAATTCATAGAAATTTCATCGAGGGACACTGCCAGTCTAGTAACTGATATGGATATCTAATTTTTTATATTCTCTTGTATAGCTGATACTCCTGAGAGACTTCAGCTGCTGACTGACATGATCCTGGCCAGTGAGAACACCAGTGGAATACACAGTCCTGTGGCGTCCTCTACACTGGGCACGCCCATGAAGAGGTAAGGGAGATCACTCAGAGACAATCCAAAGCATAAACACTAAGCATCTACATTCAGTGCAAACGCTGAATATTATAGCCTAAGGAGGAGTAATAAAAATAGTTGGTAAAGATAAAGGTTAATTTTATAATGAAAAACCATTATTTAAAACTCTCCGTTTTCTTTGAAGTATTTTGGAATCGCCCAGAAAGAAGAGGTAGGTTTTAGAAGCCAGACTTAGGTCTGTCTCTAGAGTGATTGTGGCTTCCAGCATGATCTTCATGTTTTCTTTCAAGAATTGAAATTTTCTTCACCTTACTTAACTTAACTTTTCAGCATCTCATATTCATTGATCTCCTCAAGTAGAATTTCCACACAGCACATAAAGCTGTTTTGAAAAGTTTTGAAAAGTTTTGAAAAGTAATTACTAGGTTTGTGTATTCAAAGGTAGGGTTAAATTCACATCATCAACATTTTACTTTGACATTCTTATATTCTTCATTGCTGTGTTATCTAATCACTGCTACACATCTTTGACCAAAGGCAGGATTGAAATATTGCATCAAATGGTAGTGAAAAATCTTTACCAAATATTCCACTGAATAATATTTACCACAAATCAACACCATCATTTTATACACATTTTACTAAATGTCTATTTATTTATTTAGGGGGGGGGTGTTTGGTTTAATTTTAAAGTACTCTTTGAATCATTATACTGAGTTTTTTGTTTTGTTGAGGTATTTGCTTTCAGTTACTTTATAATGTGTTATTTATGTTTACTATATCAAGCTGATGAGTGATATTTAATGTATGAATTGATATAAATGACATTATTTGACATACTGTTATTGACCCTTTTACTACATGTATAATTATTCATGTATTACTGAGTTCCAGGGAGGAGGGGGACAAACTGTAAATTATTTTAAAAGATTTGTTATTCTTTAGATGAAAATGGAAGCGCAATTTTATTATTTTTTGGTCAGAGATATACAATTAGGTATGTCTATTTTTAGGTTATTTAGCCCAGCCTTGAGCCGGGTGAGTCTAGACTTAGATAGGTCCATTCCAGAACTGGACCTCAAACCCTCCCTGGCTAACACCAGTTTTATTGACGCCAGATTCGAGATGGAACAGGCAGTCAAGGCAGAAAGAATGAAGGTGAGTTTACAAGGTTATTTTGCTTTTCATTCAGATGAAATAGAATACATGTATACAAACATTTTGCTTGATTTTAATTCAAATGCTTTTGATATATTAGCATTGGCTAAATATACATGTAAATATATATATTTACATTAAATAACTTAAATGAGTTAATGTTTTAGACGTTGGTGACAACAGCTGTGAAGAGGATCCGGTTCTGGCCGGTCAGTATTGTATTTGATCAGTGGTGGGAGTACACTGTACACCAGAGGGAGCTCCGAACACTGTGTAAACAGGCCAGTGATGTCATTCAGAAGCAAAGGTTAAAGTTCACCTTCAGGGTCTGGAGGTCACTCTACCAGAGAGAGACTCAGGCTAGGCAGTTCAGGGTAAGTACAGTAAAGTCAAATGTCTACACAAGTCTGGTAATGAAGAAAATGTCATTTATTGGAGCAGTTCTTTTTCTATTGATAATGGTATAATCTTTCTTCAAATGTCATTAGAATTCTTTTTTTTTATTATTTTACAGGAGGAATGTCTGAAGAGACATGTCTTTGAAGCACTGGAGGAAAACAAAAAGATGATGAAATACAAGAAAGAGATGACGACACTAGCTCATGATTATCATTCACTTATGGTGTTCAGAAAAATATTTCCAATCTGGTTTGAAAAGGTATAGAAATAGAAATCTGAGCAAACAGTTATTTGCTTAGTTTGGTTGATTCCATTGTTGTACTTTGAGTTCATTAGTGTGTTTTACAGTATAATATCATCAATGACTTATGATTTTAGGCACAAGAAATGAGACATACCCGCAGTGTAATTCGTATCTGGAACACCAGAACAGAACAGGAACAGGGGTTACTTCCCTTGGAAGATACTCTTCATCACAGACTGTGTACAAAGACCTTAAGGAAGTGTTTTGCTGTGTGGCGGCTTAAATTCCTGCAGATTGACAGACTCAGAAAAATGTACAACAAGACTGTACAGAAAAGGTAGGACTTTTGTTAAATTTTCAATAATATATCAAGAGTACATTCATAATTGTGTCAAAAAGGGGATATCAAGTTCTGCGAATTGAATGCTTGAGATATGAGTACCGGTACATCTAGTATGTGTTTATAAACCTCTGTCTTCTTTAATTATTCTAATGGCTAATCTGTTTTATACAGATTCTTTGAAGTTTGGAGAGAATGGGCTCAAAGAAAAGCACACTTGCACAGGGAGAGCCAGAATTTCAGCAATCACAGAATACAAACTTGGGTATGTATGCTACATTGATTTCTCCCTATAATAAAGCATGTGAAAATTTTTTTTGATGCTGGAGAACAAGATTGGTTTCTTTTTTAGGCTTTCCAAACTTGGATACTTCGTCAACAACAAATGGTTGTCATTGATCAAAAGGTCAAGGACACTCAAACACAGCACATGAGGTTGTTGTTACAGAGCTGGCACCACTGGGCCTCAGGTATATCAAATAGATGCATATCTAGTAAATCAAAAAGAGCAAATAAAATTTTCACCCTCAAAATAGTATCATGACTTGTGATATTTCCTTGATTGGCTTTTCTTAGAACACAAGAAGAGAAAGCTGGCGAGTGTGTTGGTGATGCAGACCTCACAGAGAAACCTTGTGATGAGAACATTCACAACCTGGAGAATCCAGACAGAGAAATGTCGACAGTTATCCAAGTGGTGTGAGCAGAGAATGATGATCAGGTCAGAACTGCTCAATTTCTGATGCAGGAAATACTAGTTGTGTTTGTTTTATTTTTTTTAAGAACATAGTGGTTATTTTGTATTGTGTGGTTTCAGAGTAATTCGAGAGTGGCAGGCAGTAGCAGAATGGAAGAAACAAATGAGACAGAAAGTTCTCTCATTCCAAGTGAAGTCCTACACCAAACAGGTTAGATACATTTTAACTTTTTAATTACCAGATACAAAAGATTGAAATATTTGCTTCAGACTTAAATGAGCTACACTTCTCCTTCCAGGTGATACAGATGTTCAAGATTTGGCACAGTCAGTATATGGAGCGCGTACAGCAGCATGAGGAGCATGAGGCCTACATCAGGAGGTGTGTTCTGGAGTATGGAAGGCATTGGAGGAAGCAGGCTCAGAAGGCCAGGGGCAGACGACTCCTACAGGTCTTCATGTATAGACAGGTAAAAAAAATTAAAGCTGAAGATTTTACCTGCAATAGTATTCCTTTTTTATGAGTTCAAATTTTTCTGGGTTTAATCCACTCCTGCTTAATCAAGGAGTGAAAGTTGGTCAAATATGTTCCTTGAAACAATGTATCCTTAGAGGGTACTGTTTTCATGTCTTTTTCTGAATTGTATACATTAAATTTTTCAATAGTTCATATTTACTACTTGTATATTAGAGTCCTTATCAATATTCACTTCAGATATGTAAAATGTTAGAATTTTTCCTAGTAATACATGTACACAATGTTTATTTCTGTTGTAGGTTGCCACCTGTTTTGCCAAGTGGAGGTATGGTTACGAGAGAAACCTGGAGAGGGAGAATCAGTTAAATAAGTACATTGTTCGCAGAAATAGAACGATTCTGGGAACTTACCTCGATGACTGGAAAATCAAGTTACTCTCTAATCAGGCTACAAGGCACTTTAATGTCAAACTATTAGGAACATTCTTTTGTGAATGGAATATATTTGCTTCAGGTTTGTAGTCTATGAATAATTTTTCAGTGATTTTCTAATTTAGTTTTTACTGTTTTATAAGTATTGGCCATCCTATATAACAAGTTGACTGTTTTTCTCTGACAGAATCTAAACAGAGGAGACAGACCTGTGCTGTGTACCAGAGAGCACTTGAGCAGCAGAGCCTTAAGACTTACTTTCAGTACTGGTTCAGTCTCACACAGGTCCAGAACGACATCAAGAAACACTGTCACCTCAAACTCCAGCTCAGGTACAAGTCAATGTAAACACTGTCATCTTAACTCTAGCTCAGGTACAAGTACAAATGTACCTGTAAACAATGTCATCTTAACTCCAGCTCAGGTACAAGTCAATGTAAACACTGTCATCTAAACTCTAGCTCAGGTACAAGTACCTGTAAACACTGTCATCTTAACTCCAGCTCAGGTACAAGTCACTGTGAACACTGCCATCTCAAACAAGAAGTCAGGTACAAGTCACTGTAAAAACAGATAGGTACAAATCACTGTAAACACTGCCGTCTCAAACAACAAGTCCCGTACAAATCACTGTAAACACTGCCATTTCTAACAACAAGTTGGGTACAAGTCACTGTAAAAACAGATACATGTAGGTACAAGTCACTGTAAACACTGCTGTCTCAAACTTCAGCTCAGGTACAAGTCACTGTAAACACTGTCACCTCAAACAAAAGATCAGGTACAAGTCATTGTAAACACAGATCAAGTACAAGTCACTGTAAACACAGATCAGGTACAAATCACAGTAAACACTGCCATCTCAAACTACAGATCAGTAACAAGTCCCTGTAAACACAGATCTGACAGGTACAAGTAAATATAAACACTGCCACCTTAAACTACAGATAAGGTACAAGTCACTGTAAACACAGATAAGGTACAAGTCACTGTAAACAAAGATCAGTTACAAATCAATATAAACACAGATCAGGTACAAGTCACTGTAAACACTGCCACCTCAAACAAAAGATCGGTTCATGTCACTGAAAACACAGATCAGGTACAAGTCACTGTACATATAGATCAGGTACAAGTCACTGTAAACACTGTAAACACAGCCATCACAAACTCCAGATCAATTTCAAGTCACTGTTATCTATAATGCTCAGAGCTTATAATGACTATTATCTGATATGTTGACTTTGTTTACATGTGCTGTTATTTTTGTCATTACAGAGTGCTGAAGGAATGGCATATGTATGCCCGTCGACGTCGTCAGTTGGCCACATTAGGGACCGTGCTTACAAAGCACATACAGATGAACACATTAAAGAGGACGTGGTACACAATGAAAACTCGAGCTGATTATTGCCAGAATCTGAATGAAACTGCTAATAAAGTATGCATTTCTACTCTTTTACATGCAGGTCACCTGAATCACTTGGGTGACTGATTGCTGTCTTTTTACATCCCTCATCAAGAGACATGTGTTGTGCACTCACATTTAAACATTTCTATATATATTGTAAATAGTGCAAATGACTTTGAAATAAAAATTTTCACTCATCCCATTTTTATACCCCCCAAAAACAAAGTTTGGGGGGGTATATAGGAATCACCTTGTCCGTCCATCTGTCTATGCAAACAGGTCTGGTCCTTATCTTTCTTACCGAGGGACATTAGAATCTACTACTCCACACAAAGATTGCCCATGACCTAAGGGTGTGTTATGACCTTGACCCAAGGTCATTTGGTGGAGTTCAAGGTCACTGGAAGAAAAATTTCATAATTCGTGTCCAGTCCACATCTTTTTAATGGATAAACTTGGTAGGTTCTCATTTCATGCAAAGATTGCCCATGACCCAAGGGTGTGTTATGACCTTGACCCAAGGTCATTTGGGGGGAGTTCAAGGTCACTGAAAGAAAAATTTCATAATTTGTGTCCGATCCATATGTTTTTTTTTGGATAAACTTGGTAGGTTCTCATTTCATGCAAAGATTGCCCATGACCCAAGGGTGTGTCATGACCTTAACCCAAGGTCATTTGGGGAAGTTCAAGGTCACTGGAAGAAAAATTTCATAATTCGTGTCCGGTCCATATCTTTTTTATGGATAAACTTGGTAGGTTCTCATTTCATGCAAAGATTGCCCATGACCCAAGGGTGTGTCATGACTTTGACCCAAGGTCATTTGGGGAAGTTCAAGGTCACTGGAAGAAAAATTTCATAATTCGTGCTTGGTCCATATCTTTCTTTGGATAAATTTGGTAGGTTCTCATTTCACTCAAATATTGCCCATGACCTTAGGATGTGTTATGACCCTGAGTCAAGGTCATTTGGGGAGTTCAAGGTCACTGGAAGAAAAATTCATAATTTGTGTCCAGTCCATATATTTCTTATGGATAAACTTGGTAGGTTCTCATTCCACACAAAAATTGCCCATGACCCAAGGGTTTGTCATGACCTTGACCCAAGGTCATTTGAGGAAGTTCAAGGTCACTGGAAGAAAAATTTCATAATTCGTGTACGGTCCATATCTTTCTTATGGATAAACTTGGTAGGTTCTCATTTCACACAAAGATTGCCAATGACCCAAGGGTGTGTTATTAAGGATAAACTTACTTCTGAAAAACCCAGCGGGGGGTATTTTGTCCTGTTTGGACAGTTCTAGTTAAAACAGACTTTAAAAATCAGAAAGAATTTCAGTAATAAAGTTATACAAAAACCTAAAGAAATTCACATATTTGAGCAGTTTTTTTCATTAGATCATCCTTTTGGTCATTTTGGGAAGGAAAGCTTTAGATGTTGTTGTTTTCTTGTTTCAGGTGATCATGGAGAAGAACCAAGATTCTTTGAGGCTGGCGTTGTCTGTATGGTGGGAGCGACTGAACCGCATCGTTGCAGGCCGCTGCTATCATCATCTCCTAGCCAGGAGAACTGTGAGGCAGTGGAGGTGGTTCGTGGAGGAAAAGAAAGAAGAACGGGAAATAGAGAGACAGAAGAATGAAGAGGCCATTCTACATTACAACAGACACATCTGGTAAGAAATAAACACAAGGAAAGAAAATTTCTAAAGGGATATTGCTCGTCATGTTTATTATTTGATTTACAAACGAAACTCAATTTACAATTTTCCTTTCAGTAAATTGGCCTTCAGAGCCCTACACAATGAGGTCAAGGTCAAGCACCAGCTACAAAGACACAAACTGAGGTTACAAATAAAGTATGGAAACCTCTGGAAACACAGAGTGGACCTAATGTACACTGCCAAATGTGTGGTATGTATTTAGATGGGGTTTTTTTTCCGTTCACAAAATGGGGTTACTTGCAGAGAAATTGATAAAAGATTTATTATTGAACTTTTATGACAATAATAATTATTAAAATTTTGATAAAAAATATATATATATAATTACATATAAAATAAAAAAAAGTCTTTAAGACTCGTATCAAACTATATTCACAGGCACTGAAGGTGGGTAAAATTAGCAGAGGTGACAGTTATGTAGATACTTAGGTTGCACTGGGCTAGATGGAACAGTCTTGATGAAGAAATAATGTTAACCATTTTCTCCTTTGACTTTTAATTTGTTAATTAGTTTATTCAACTACAACACCTGGGAATATTTAGTTAAAAAATTGTTTGTATACTAAGTAACCTATTTCTATCTACCCTTTAAAACCTAGCCTTTTTTAATTGTAAACTTTTCAACATTTTAAGTAATTAGTCTTCAGTTCTTCACTATCTCATTTCTGCAAATTATTTGGCAGTAAAATGTTGGGTGATAAGTAATGTTTTACCAAATATTGACAATTCTTGTACCCAGGGTAGGGCTAATTGTCCATATATTAAACTAATTGTAATTATTCGAAATTTAGCTGTCTATGACAGTTACTGTAAACGTACATGTATTACATTTGGCTGTGTATTCTTTTTAGCGGCTTTGGCGGATCGCAGCAACCGCTAAATCAAGAGCATAGCTAAATGTCTTGCACGTATACACATAAATAATAATATGAAGAAATGCGCTAAATCAAATCCACGCTAACTTATTCAGAAGTCAATTACCACCAAATATCGTACACGCTAAATATAATACATTTACAGTATTACAGACTTGACAGTGATTACCAAAATTGTAAATTTTTTTGTCCCCAGGGTCTAATAAGCTTTGCTTATTTTATATGCATTGACAAAAACTTCCTTTATTTGACAGGAGGAAGAGAGACTTTTACTACAATCTTGGGATACATGGAGGATAGCCTTTGCTAAGCGTCGGGCAGCAAACAAAGTGACAGCCTACAGTGATAGGCAGATATTGTCACAGGTACAAAAAATACCATACAGGGACTTTATCAAAAAAGAGAATCTATTTAATATTTACATTCAATCAAATTAAAAATAAAAAAAACCATTGTTTATATAAATAAACTACTTGTATTTTTTCAGGCATTTTTGGCTTGGAAAGAAGTTTGTTTTGATCGGATTGAGAAAGTGAGGAAGTCAGTCCCGTTTTACCTGCCGCCAACAGAACCTCCAATGTTTAAACCCTCCCAGCTCCCCACCCCCATCACCAGAGCCCAGGGAAAAAACGCCAGGAAATCAAATGTTATAGCCTAGTACATGTTACTCAGAGTAAGGCTTCAAAACTCAGAACTGTTCTGAATAATTCCAGTGCAAGCGTGAACCTCTATGAACTGCAAGGGTTATTTTTCAATTGCAAGATATTTTTGAATCCATTATTGTGTGTATCTTTGGTATGTAACTGATCATAAATGTATGCTTGTATTTAAGTATGAGAATGGCTGTCAAATGTATTAAGCATTCTAGTCAGTATTTATTGAAGCCATTTGTGTTAATGCATCTCATTTTGTGTTTTAAAGTAAAACAGGGTTTGGTATATTATATGAAAAGAACTGTGATATCATTGTGTGCCAAACATTAAAAAGCATGTTCCCTATTCCTATACAGGAAATAAAGGTGCTGTTATCTCATAATGTAAAATACTTTACTCTGCACACCTCTACAGCCATAAACCTCTGTGATAGTTAGTTTTTCTCAGAAATCCATGTTGATTTTGAAGTATTTTTGTTGCACTCCTTTTTGTTTGTTGGGTATGTGATTTTGTGTTTTTTTTCAAATTCTTCCATTCCACAAATAAATTTGGAAACATTTGTATAGTGTCTTAAATTTTTTCAGACCTTGCACTTTAAGATAAACATACATGATACAGGGGATAATTGGTTTTCATACATCTCTGAAAGCTTTGGTACACACTTGATAAAACAGTTACACAAGTGAAAGAGTATGTCATTATATTTTTCAAAAAATAAAATATAGTACAAGCTGATGTAATACATTTTCAACAGTGTCATGCAAAAAAATGTCTACCATTCCAACAACAACAAAATTGAAACAAAACAATTCAATAAAAAAAATACTTAATGAATTTGTCATAATATGTTGACTATCATATACATGTAAATGTAAAAGATTACCTCAATTGAGATGTTCATCATGGGAAGTTTCCTTTGTTAAGTATTACAATTCATAAATTTTCTTTTTTTTCCCCCACTGTTGTAAAAATTTAGTAAAAATTTATGCAACTTTACAACATTGTAAAACATTGCAACATAAAAAGAATTATTGATATGCATATGCTTAATAATATGTGCTTGTAAGTAATATTTTGGTAATTGACAAAATTCCTGATTTAAAAAAAAAAAAGATTTCTTAAAATTGGAGTTGGTCAGAACCCATTCAGTCCAAGTCCATTAATGAAACTATGTGGGTGCTTCATGATGGACAGTGATCCCTTGTGTGGCTTGGCCATGTAGACAACACAGAAATATGACATAAAACAAAAAATATAGTAAAATGCAAAACCAGAACTGGCATTATTTTATGCTGGAAGTTAGTAGGCAGAAATCACTTCTCAGTGGATTGCTTGTCTTTCTCCCTTTGGAAGTAATAGAAGGATTCCCCCAGAAGGATGTGACAGGGTCTACGATCTACAAAATAGGTCCTCTTTGGTTTCCTGCCTCCCACTCCGTTATAGGTGGCCAGTTCCTTTCTTATTGCTGGCCAGTCTACTTGAATGGTGGGGTAGTAGGAGCTCAGCCATTGTAGATACTTTGGGGTTGGGAAGGGAATCTTGACTCGTACAATATCCATCAAGTAAGGGTCATCCATCACACAGTTCTCAATAGGTATGGAGACGGATTTGGACATCTCTGTGATGTGTTCATTCTCGATTAGAAGGTAGTCAATGTATTTTGAGATGAGCCCTTTGTGGTCAATGGATCGTACCTCTGCGGGATTTACCTCAGGAGAGACGGCCACGTAAAACGCATCCTTGTCATCGGGAGGCTTACCAAACACATCGTGAGGAGCAACAATGTAGTCATCTCTTGGACGGGTCATGATGTAATCTTCTTTGGGGCCATAGACAAAGTTTTTAACAATGTCCAGGTAGTTTTGGTTGGACTTGGACTTGGATGATCTAGTACGTCTGTGATAATTAGAGCCACCTGATTCATGGTACTGATCAGACTCTGGAATTTCAATGTTTGCTGCGGGAGGAAATTGTTGATCACCGTGTGGAAAGCTGTTGAAGATATGGGCAGAATGGCCTGATCCAGAAGGCATGATGGCTGAGCCATGATTGCTGGGCATCATATAGTATTCTGGGTTATTCATCATTTGATTGTGGTAAGGGAGATGGGACTCTGGCACAGACAGATGGGGACCTTCGTACTGGTTTTCCATTCTTGTAGGGGTAGATACTGTTTGTATGGCCTGACCCAGGTTATTGGTAAACCCTGGCATTGGCCCTGGTCTGGCTGTCTGATAGCTGTTGGCTCCATGTTGTATGTTCATATTTTCATCATATATATGCGGAACTTTTAGCAGGCTGGATGCCGGTGGTAGAACATTGCTTTCATTGCAGCTGTAGTCGTGAGAATGATAATTCCAGTGATTGTTAAGGTTACTGCTCTGTAGAGGAACTCCTTGTGCATTCCACTCATTACCTGGCTGCAGTGAAGGAAGTGATGATTCATCAATCCCCTGTTTTTCTGTATGATTTGTATTGGAATCTCCACTCAGATCTTGATAGGTGGGGTCCATTCTGTATCTGATGCTAGGAATTTGGTCCTCATTATCATTTCCCCTATTTATTGGGGATCTATCTTCCTCAGCTATACCTGGACTTTGGTTCTCCACTGGTACATCTGCTTCCTTTGAACTGTGTCCATTGGCTAAGCTCGTCATTGATTGGGCAGCCACCAGAGAATCCTCATCTCTATTGGTCAACAGTTGTTTTCTTGTAGTCCTGCTGGAGGGAGTTACCAGTGGTACTGTGGTTCCCTGTTCTGTTTGTTCATGGGTAGTCTGCTGAATCAGTGATTCACTGTGGTCGTTTGAGGCTCTAATACCCTTAACAGGAGGTGATTCTGCAGACAAAGGTCTCTCTACATCCTTTTCACCACTCTGCTCTGTTACTATCTCTGATGTATTCAGAAAAGAATGCTTGTTGACCATTAGTTGGTTTGGTGTCTCTTCTTTATCAAGAGAGTCTTCTTCATCTAGTAAAAGGACCTTGGTGTGCTCTTTAGAAGAGTATTTATCAGCTTTTGATACACGATCCTTTCGATTACTGGATTTTCTTGTCTTCTTTGATGGGTAGTCTATAGTTTCATTCTCATCTAATTCTACTGTTATTATCTCATCATCTGTCTTCAAGTTCTTTGTATTGATGTCCTCTGAAATATTAAGATTTTACTTCTGATTAATACTATTTTTCTTAATTAATTTGGAAGTGAAAATAAAAAATTATAATAACTGAAATTCATATGGGTCATATATTATTTGTATAAATTATACAAATAATATATACTACTAGTAAAAATAAAAAAATTAACCTGAAAATCAAAATTTTAATGATAAAAGAATGTATATATAATTTTTGAGCAAATAGCCACAGTTGCTAAATCAATCTTAGAGGTGGCTAAGTTTTCTGGCAGGAGAGTTAAAGGTTTATATCCAGTCCAATAAAAAACAAGATATGTTTATAAAACACTTATGCCCCCTTTGGCCTTCCTCAAATAATTGGAATTTTTCTAAGTCCAAAAGGCATAACTCTATCCAAAATGGCTTTATAGTACCCAAAACAGAATTTGACCTAGATATTCTTATGATGTTCTTAGCAGAGGGAATGGGGGGGGGGGGGTTGCCTCCCAATAATTTTTCTGATCTGCACAAAACACAACTAGGGGCCTACCATACACTTAAGCCACCTCAAAAATATTGTCTGATGACCCTTTTTTCCCAATTTTTGATAGGACTAACCCAAACTGAAAATGTAGAGCCGTGCCCCCCACCCAACATAAAAACAAAAATTGCTTCCTACGGACCAGACTTCATCTTTATATTTTACCTAGATCCGAACTATCTTTGGTTTCTTGCAGTGAAACTTCGTTCCTTCTCCTTGGTCTTTTGGACTTCAAGCTTGATTCCATGGAAGAGAGATGTCTCTTCCTCCTCGTTTCCATGTTGTTTTCGGGGCGTCAGATCACTGGATACAGGTTCTAAAACAATTTTTTTTTCTGTATATATTTGTATTTGTTAAAATACGCCTAGATGTAAATTTAATGTTCCTACTGAAGAAATCAACAACCAAGAAATAAGCAATGCGAAAATGACATGCCCACGTGATCATATAACTTAAGTTACTTTGGGCTAAATTACAATTACATGTATCGTATGATACGCATCAAAAAGTAATTTCACATGATCTGCATATTATTTAAAGAATACAATTAATCTTGGATCAAAATTTGCATAAATATCGTATTTTACCTCAAAAGTAGGCTGTAACTTTGCCAGGTCGGGCGTCTGCTACAAACCTTGCATTGTGGGAAAAGTTCTTCTTCCGGTGAATGTGACAAAGCGTGGGAAAGTTGGTGAGTGGTAATTTTTGACAGAGACGTGCTTAATAATTTTATAGAAGAAAGCCTTTAAATTTTCAATATATATTTGTCATTTCTGAAATTTTATTGGACAGTTTATAGAGAACGTTTCGCATGTAAAATATCAGAGTTTTGTGTACTGACTGTTCACTAGTCTACAGCACAGCTCGCTCTGCGGCAGCCTAATAAAGGGGCTAGCTAGTCTGAAAATACTGATAAATCACACTTTTAAAAAAACTTAATTAAAAAAAATATTGCTTAATTGATTTTTCATAAAACTTGTATATTTTTGTTTTCAAAATTTGTTTTTGCATTGTTTTTTGTTTGGAACGAAAGCCTACAAGGGTCAAATAAGAAAATGAAGAAAAAAAAATTAAGTCGTAATAACGACTTTTTATCTCGTTATTACGACTTTTTAAAGTCGTAATAACGACTTTTTATCTCGTTATTACGACTTTCTTAAATCGTAATAACGACTTTTTATCTCGTTATTACGACTTTTTATCTCGTTATTACGACTTTCTTAAGTCGTAATAACGACTTTTTATCTCGTTATTACGACTTTTTATCTCGTTATTACGACTTTTTATCTCGTAATAACGACTTTCTTAAGTCGTAATAACGACTTTTTATCTCGTAATAACGACTTTTTATCTCGTAATAACGACTTTCTTAAGTCGTAATAACGACTTTTTATCTCGT
>PRKT01000003.1:5022807-5087837 GCA_003671525.1 Saccostrea glomerata | reverse complement strand
ACGAGATAAAAAGTCGTTATTACGAGATAAAAAGTCGTTATTACGAGATAAAAAGTCGTTATTACGACTTAAGAAAGTCGTTATTACGAGATAAAAAGTCGTTATTACGAGATAAAAAGTCGTTATTACGAGATAAAAAGTCGTTATTGCGACTTAAGAAAGTCGTTATTACGAGATAAAAAGTCGTAATAACGAGATAAAAAGTCGTTATTACGACTTAATTTGTTTTCCTTCATTTTCTCATTTGACCCTTGTAGGCTTTCGTAGTTTGTTTTTCTTGGCCGACGGTATATATTTACGGAAAGGAGCGACACTGTATGTTTGCCCCTCTCTCTCTCTCTCTCTCTCTCTCTTTCTTTCTCTCTTCACAGATATTCCAAATCCGCTCTATGAAACTTATGAAATATAATATGCAACTTTATAGAGCTATGTGAAAATTTATTGATTTTTTTTGTTCTTTTTAATTTTATTTATTCATTTGGTAAGGTTGATTCTGTATCTTTTTCAACAAAATAAGTATGTCTTCATATGGAAATGCATTGAAATAAAATTATACAGGTTGATCGAGTTTCTTAAGGATTAAATTGTTTCTTTAAAAAGTTAAAGCGTATTTATTATCTGATAATGTAATAAATTATGACATGTGATTCTGAATGTTAATAAGAATCAAAATATATACATATGTTTGAGACACTTTCAGTTTGTCGAAAATTTTAAAGTCTTCTCTTTTTCAAATAATCAACTATACTTTCTCTAACTCTTAAAGTTTTATGTTTTACAAGAATAACCAAACTGAATGGTAAATGATCGGATTGTACTAAGGGGGCGTATCCCACCGAGCTTTAAGCTGATACTCCACACTTGGCTGAAAATAGCCCTATCCCTGACCAAACTCGTTAAATTTAAATGCATGGATCAACATTCACAATCCACATACTGAGGATAATTCTATCAGACATGAAACCGACATCATTAATTCTTAATTAGACACGCCAAACGACGGACTCAGCATTTGCTACTTTACCGAAAAGTGAAGAAAATATTTATTTAGTGGTGGAGATTTTAAAATTTATTTCAAATGTAAATTATGTGATAAGTATAGATTTATTGACATTTGATATTTTATGATGGCATCAGAGATTGAAAAATCGCGGACTGAGAATCAGAAACTTGTTAAAAATTTTACGGAAGAAGAGGACGAAGAAATTGACGTTGTCGACGAAACCGATTCTATAAACGACTCCACGGAAACCCCAGGTACTCATTTTAAAAATCTCGATTTCTTTGTGATAAAACATGTAAAAAAAATATTCTTAATAAAGGTAGTAATAGTTGTTGATAAATATTTAAAACCTGTAAAATTTTCATGGATAAAAGTAGCAAGAATTATTGATAATTATTTAAGTTGTTTTTTTTTTTTACTTTTTTTTCAGAAGTACGGAAAATTTTAAACTTTCGTGTATAAAAAAATTCTTTCAGTTTAGGCAGCATTTTTAATTTAATTATTAAAAAAAAATTCTTATTCTCCATATAACTGTTATATTACTTCGATGCATTTTTATACGATTCTTTACTATGTACAACTTTTGAAAGTCGCACATACAGAATTATTTTTTAAGTTCTCTATTTTGTAGATTTAATGAAACAATATCACATGCTTATTCCTAAGAAATATTTGAAATTTTTCACGAGTTATTTTTTTTCAGAATCTCCGACTGCGGATGATGATGACACAGACGAGGTCTCCGCGGCGAAGAAACAGCGCCGGAACCGCACGACGTTCACATCGGAGCAGCTCCGGGAATTAGAGGCGGTGTTCCAACACACCCACTACCCGGACTGTACGCTCCGGGAACAGATCGCTGAGAAGGTGGATCTAACAGAGGCCAGAGTGCAGGTATTAATAAAAAAAATATCGAGATAGTTGTTTGTCTTTCTGAATACATGTACCTCTAGCTGCAATAATGAAGCCCTCTCCGATTATTTTTTCTTTAAAAAAAATAAGATTATAATAAATAAATAAAAGGGAGAGGGCTACATTATTGCAGCTAATGTACCTCTTTTGATACCCCCCCCCTAAAAAGCAACTGTTCTTATAATTTCGAAAACTAGTATATTCAAATGAATAGATCAGGAAGTTCTAGTAAGTTTACAACAAAATCAATATATAAAAGTTATATCGATGATTTTATTGTTATTACAAAAAATAAGACAACGGATGTCCAAGATTATGACCAAATTTACCCTCCTTCTTTTGTTATTAAATCCGGACTAAAAGCATACAATGTTTATATTTTTCATCAACTTCGAAAACTATACGTCAGGGCATATAGTCAGCATGGTTAAAATATTGTACGAAGACTGATCATTGTCTTTCCCAAGTTTGTGTCAGATACTCCGTACCACCCCTTCACTTTTTTTTTATTAATATTAATTATAATATTGATTTAGATAAGATACAAGCATTTCGTTTATCCAGAAAATATTGACTTTAGAAATTGCATGAACTATTTGAGCTACTATTTCAAAGATTTTGAAACCAAATTTTATTTTTTTAGGGATGTCAAAATATTTATTTTCCTTAATCGAACATTCAGTTGTATTTTTCGAACGATAGTCGACTATTCGGAGCATTTTTTTTAAAGAAAAGTAACCCTCATCAAAAGCGTTTTCATAAATCAAAAACCCTTTTCGTAAATTTATGTAAAAACTAACATCAAATGCTTGTACTGTGTTATACACACCAATATTCAGATGAATCTTAAGTTGGGATAAGATGTAGAAATGAAATAAATTCACACCAGCAATCAATTCTTCAAAATGTATGAATTTCGTAAATCACATTAAAAATTGGTCTGTACATTCTTTCGTTCTAGTACGCTTATAGAATTGTCAGCAGTGTTTTTAAACCTAATTTAAAATAAATTGGAAAAGGGGAGAAGATTATTGTTTTAATAATTATCTAAGTTTCAAAACTTCACGGCTATGCTGTGTTCCTATTGCATAATTTAAACATTCAAAAAGGTAATGAATAAATTTATAATTGGTACAAGTCCAATTAATAATTTTCAAAGTCCAGTAAAGCGCTGCATAATTTACTACAATATCAAAAAAGGTCAGTCATTAAGAAATAATTATCGCGGTAAGTAATAACTGTAATAAATGTACAGACCATGTAAACAATGTGGAAACTTATTTAAATATAAGCTCTTATTCGTCTGAGGACGGATACTATAATGGTTTGAGGAATGACGCTTTACAATTTTGAGCTGAGAATTCTTTAACACCTCCTTTTTTGCATTTATTAAATTCGAATGTTATTTCATTATTCGATCGTCGGTCCATTCGACTGATAGTCTACTATTCATTGACATCCCTAATTTTTTTGCAATTCTACGTTTACAGAGTTGTATTTTGCAATATCTGCAATACAACGTTTTATAACTATATAATAATGTTTAGAAATTTCTGACAATGAAATTGAGATTGCTTACAATTATTTTATCTTTAAACCACATGTAGTCAATAAATAAAAATGTTTTTATTGTTCTACTGATTTCAAAAGTTTCACTCAAAGAAAAAAATTATAGCAAAAACGAAAAAAGGTCCTCATATGACAACAGATAAATAAAGTGAGAATAAAGCTCATGAAAAGAATGAGGTAAAAAAAAATAATTAGAAAACAAAATTAATTTTCAAAAAATTCAAGGTAACAGGTCGAATGTAATTTTTAAATTAATTTTATATATTTTAAAAAACATACATGAAAATGCAAGAATTTTATTTGTGCACTGACAATTTAATCATACATGTACCAGTACATTTATATGCATGTACTCATACCACCATTTTTTTTATTCATCATTTTGTTAATGGCAAATTTACATAAAATTTATATGGATTTCGATTTTGTTAACCTTATTTGGCAACACTTGACAAAGTATCCAAAATATTCATAATTATCAAATATTGTAATCCTCTCGTATCTAGAGAAGCTGACAAATTTTGACCATTTTTGTCCATCATAAAGACAGCTTCAGGCACTGGCCAGCAATACATTAAAAACAGCAGGACGTAGAAAGCACACAACTGTCCTTTCGACAAATTCATAAGAGGATTGGTTACGATGCTTTGTCTGTTTATCATGCGCTAAACGCTTTTATTCCAAGGGAGTAATTCAAATCATTATTGACTCAAGTAAACCCGCCAAGATTGTAGAGCGATATTAGAGACTTTAAAAATGACCTGCTGGGCGCGAGGAATTTGAAACGAGGGAGGAACTAATTCTTGCTCCTAGGCAGAAGTGATGAGCTAATTAACGATGGATTAGTGTCTTACTTTATTTGAAAACGGGGGTAAATTCGGCGATTTAACACAAAATCTCCTTAGAAATACCAATCCACGTGTATTTAGAATTTAAAGGACCATTATCAATCTGATTTCATTAGAATACAATATATAAAACACGTCAACAACTTTTCAAAGTAAACATTTAAAGAAATAAGTATTTGGGTTATGCCTCGGGATGGTGATTACTAAGAGAAGTCCGCGGCGATGATTTGTCTTCTTATGAAACCTAGGAGAAAGGAAGTCAGGTGCTTGGGACCTTTTTTTTTATATATATACTTTGTTCAGGGTCCTTTATTATATACTCCAGTATACAAATTCCACGCGCTGGTTTCTAGTACAATTATATAAAAACATGTATTTTTCATAAAACACAAAATAACATTTTTATGTATATTTTAATAATCTTCATTTGTTCTCTACCTTTTCCCGAAAATATGTTTACTCTTCGGCCATTTTTTTAAGAATTCGCATCCCGAACTGAATATTTGAATACAACCTGCACCAAGAAAATTCACAAGTTTAAGTGAAGAGAAATATATAACGATCAAAGTTCGAAAATTCTGATAAAATCATATTTTCATCGAGGTTGCGTCACTGGCTCAATAATCATTTCCCCGGAAAAAGAAGGGTCGATTCACCACCCCCCTTCACCCAACCCCCCCTCATAGATGAAAGAATACTTTCTTGTCTCAGTATGTTAAATAAGAAATTATTTAAAAATCAAACATTTATTGACTGGATTCAAGGGCACTTTGTCGGACACATGAACTTAACAGTTCTTTTTCTCGTAAAAATCATAAAATTCACAACGGTCGAATATTTCCTCGACAGGTCCAATTGTTAATTATATTTAAAAAAAAAAATGATTTTTAGAAAATCAAAATCTTTCTATTTATAATTTATTCTAAATAATTATTTACACATTGAATAACATATATTGTAACTTTTAAAAAAAAAATGACTATTTATATAAAAATGCATGGAAAGTACGGGAAAAATCCCATTTTCAAATATTTAACAGGTATATTGGATTTTATAGAAACCTTTTGTCGTGTCTAACAAGATAGAGAACGTTTAACGGCATCTCATTAAACTTTTGATTAAGTGCCAGTGTTTTAAGGTTGTGTCGGATAATTTAACGAGATTCATTTAAAATTGCATATGAACTTAAAGAAACTACTTAGGACTCAGGGATTTAATTATGTATATACCCTCAAACATTTGATTTTGGGGATTAAGTAAATAATAAAATGATCCTGATTTTAATTCATCAAATTAGTGCTGTAATGTAAAGTTTAATCACACTAATTGGAGTGTATTGGAAGTTTTCTTTACTTATATGGGGCTTTACTCTGAGATCATCGCTGTTCTCTCGTAAATCCTAATCCAGTTTCGATCTTAATCTCTCTTTCAATCGTTCAAATATGTTGGACTTTAGAATACATGTTTTCAAATCACTTTGCAAAACTTTCATAATTAGTCACACGGATATGCGGTTTAGGAAGCCGATTAAGATTATAAATTCAAATCTGAAAATTAAAACATAAACTTAGTGAAGAAATATTGTCTAATCCGTCTATAATTGGCGTAATATCATTCTAATAAACGATCAGCAAACTTTTGACATCTGAACTGCAGCTGATTAAGGCGATTTATGGCCAAAACTTGACGCTTTTAATCTTTTGTAAATAATAAAAAAGTCTGTTAAAGTAATCCCCCAAAACACTGAAGCACTTTTCCTAATCTCGAGTTATCACCAGCAGATAGCGTTATACAATACACAGCGCTATCCTCTTAATCAGAAAATCCCTTACGATACATTATTAGATCTTGGTTTATTTATCACAAAAAACAATTTTTGTATAATCTGTCTAAACAAGTTTGTTTATTGTCTAATATGAGTCAAAAGTTTAGCATGGTGTCTTAATCCAAGACGAGGGACAAAGGATTAGAAGGGGAAAAGCGAAAAGTTTTGGGGGAGATGGGGGGTTTACTTTAAAAGTATATCGTTTTTTTATGAAATAATTATTGGATAACGAAACAGATTCAATCTGCACACATCAAATTTATGTCAAGATACGTTTCCTTTCTGTGTTCAAACAAAGTCAACTATTAAAAAAAATGAAATTCTTAAACTAACAATAACAATTTTTTTCTTATGCTCTATATTTTTGTACAATTCTATATTTTAATTATATAAAATGAAATTTGTTTTTAGGTTTGGTTTCAAAACAGACGAGCAAAATGGAGGAAACAAGAGAAAAATATCGTCAGGATGTTTGATGTCTTCCGACACCGGATTGACCCGTTTCCCATCATGCCCCACCCTCTGTCTTACAGCCCTTCAGCATTCTCATCCGTCCGTCCATCCCTGTTTCCATGGTTACCCCGGCTTCCTCTCTCCATGCCACCAATGTTTCCCATTTCTCCACTTTTGCCGGTCAGACCTTCTTATAAAGGTAGGAATTGTTCATTTATCAAATATCAAATTTTAAAAAAATCTTGACTTTCCATCTTTTCTGGAATTCTGAAACTTTTCAAAGAATGTGCAAATACTTTTAAATTTTTTTTCTTCAAATTTGTGAAAATATCTGCATGCATAATCAATTACAGTTGCTTTTTATGGTTTTAGACGAAAATAGATATCAATAAGTTTGAACCAATCAAGTATTTTAATTGTCTTTGAGTACCTGTTATATGGATATAACCTACCAGGGTACTATTTTGTATTTTACAGGTGACACGCCTGCAGGGCCACTGAGCAAACACAGCAGCGACTCCATGAAGTACTACAACTCGTACGCAAGAGACTATCTACAGAGGTTCTCGTCCGAAAACAGGGACAAGTACGAAAGAGAGGGTAAAGATCGCCTGAGGTCAAGGACGCCAAGTCCCGCGAGAGCGCCTCCGCCGTAGGGAACTTTGACGTTTACGTCACTGATTGGAAAATTGACAGAACTACACAAATGACCGATGTGTTCGTCATCATTCCTTCATTCGTCCATTCCTCATTCCTATACATGTCTAAATTTTCTTATACTGTTTGTCATGTCAAGACAATTGTGTTTGTCAATATTTTCAATACCTAAGAAGAGACGTTCTTGTTTCATTGATGATAGAAACTATTCCGTGATTGAAATATGTGCGTGTACCTGCTTTACCGTCACACTCAATTATAGAATGTCACAGGGTAATCATGGTACAAGTATATAGCACATTATTTATGTATTTATTCATCATGCGTATAAATTTTGAATACCTTTATTCCTTCCCCCAATGAAGAAAATTCTGCGTGAAAATTATGGATGTGAATAATATCGTAGTGCATTATTCATTTTCACCAGTAACTGTGCGAACCAGTGTGTTTGTTTCTTCTGTTGAACATTGTATATACATGTATATCTCGATTGTCAAATTTTGATACATTGTATTGATTTAATTGTTATGCAAGAACGATCAAATGCTTTCAATAAAACAAAACAAAATATAAACATTGTATTTCATGCATTTTGTGTGACAAAACGCTATAAAACATTTTATTTATAGTATAGAATGTTTTGAATTATCTTGGCATACGCCTGTACATCCAGAGCTATCTTCGTCTAAGGAAAGAGAAACTGAGAGAGAATTTTTTTTATATATAAAACTTGAGTTCAAAATTTAATATAAAATCAATCTTTTAGTCACATAAGTCATGAATTATTTTTGAATTTACATGTATTCGTCTGATTTAAAAAGAAGAGTTCGTATTTTAAGGTGCTAAAATCATCTTTTTTAAAATTACGTGAAAATTTTACTGTTTCCTTACAAATGGATTTAAAAGAATTAGTAAAAACTGAAAAATACTAAAAAAGGAATGTTTTTTTTTTTTTACTATAAAAATTCCTCAGCTCCCAGACCCCCCTCTTTTTTCACGAATGTTGTACTTGATGAGAGATGATTTTTTTCTTTTCTTCCGGCAGAATTTTAATATTTTTTCAATTCTAAAAATTTCTTATTCATGGGAGGGGGTCTAAAACTAAAGCAAAATAATTTACTAAAAAAAAAAAAATAAATAGATAAAAATGGGAGGGCCCCCCTACGCGTTCTGTGGTTTTACATTTGCATATGAAAATACCTATGTTTTTGTTTTTTTTTCAATTTGGTCCAAATTAATTTTTCCCGATTACTACTTCTATTTTGCGTTTAATGTTTGATAAAAAAAAAACGCTGGTTGAAAAAAATTATAGCCTTAAAATTAAAATAAAAAGTGATCTTATATATATTGTTTATTTAAAAATACGTTTTTCATTTTGTCTTAAATATTACTATATTTTTTTATACTAAGAAAAGTTGGAGAAAATGGAAGAAGTTCGAATAACTCAAGGTTCAACTATTATTACGAGAGCGCCATCTCGTGGTGTTTTCCCGTCTTATGATTAGTCATGTGATCAAAACATGTCCGCTCTCAGGTTTGTTTTTTAATTTATATGCATAAAAATAACTAAGAAATGTCTGAAGCAAAATTAATAATCAACATTTTTTAAAGCACAGAATGTTTTATTTTCACTTAACTAATTAGTCTGCATCGCGGTGTTGAAATAATGAAACACATCCTTGCAAAACTGTCAAAATGGTTTATGTATGCCGGTTCTTTTATCATGTATATGCTTAATCCACTAGAAGGATAGTTGAGAGCTGGTACAACTCTGCAATATGGACAGTAGTCAAGGCTTTTCCCCCATAATAAATGCATGTGTCTGTGAGAATTAACATTAATGAAGCTTTTAGTTTACTTCCAGGGGGTCTGCCCACTAGTGCGAAGTTTGGCAGTCCATTAGTGCGAAGGTTCACTAGTCTGAAGGTTCACAAGTCTGACGGTCCACTAGTCCGAAGGTTCACTAGTCTGAAGGTTCACAAGTCTGACGGTCCACTAGTCCGAAGGTTCACTAGTCTGAAGGTTCACAAGTCTGACGATCCACTAGTCCAAAGGTTCACTAGTCCGATTGAGAATATATGTAACATATTCGGTTTTTGGACTTGTCAGAGACATATAATTTAGACCTTCTATTACATGTCTCATGACTAGTGAACCTTCGGACTAGTGGGCCGTCAGACTAGTGAACCTTTGGAATAGTGGACCGTAACCACTTCCAGTCAAGAGCTGTGAGCTGCTATAGACAACTTTCACATTTACAAAAGTTATTCCCCCTTGCGGGGTCAATCCGGGGTCAACCGGCGTAAGACGCTGTTTTCCCTCTATAACCTTACCAACTTTATGGGTCAGTATCCTAGAATTAAAATCTATATGAATATGCTCATTATGTTTTTCATGTTGCCCCATACTCTGGCAATACAGGTACAGATGGAAATTCTCATATACGTTTGAATTTTAAAAATATTAACAGGTAACTTACAAAGGACAAATAGGGAAAAATGAGCGTTACGCCGACAACGGGAGATAACTTTTAGTAATGTGAAATTCGTCTATTAGAGAAATCAAACTTATCAAAAGCCGAAAGGGGCCCATTAAAACATCTGATGCTTTGATATGAAGAGCAAGCCCTTAGGGTGTACTGTAAAATCACATATTTTCGTGGGGTCAAATTTTCGTGGTTTGAAGAAAAACTCTTGGTTCGTGTGGATTAAATTTCGTGGTTGTAGAATTGTTCAGTAGCTATGTATATCACATTTTACATTTCCTGGTGGTCATGAATTCGTGGGTCTCTTCACACCACGAAAACAACGAAAATTAAACCCCCACGAAAATTTGTGATTTCACAGTAATTTCATTTTTTCATCACCATGATGCAGACTAAGAAATAATGAGAAAATGTACATTCCATGCTTTATTCATATGACCCTGCTTATTACCTCAAACAACTGTGATTTGACAATGATGGTGAACTTCACAACAATGCTATCTTAGTAAATTTTCAAGTATTTGGCATGATATTTTGTATGCCTCATGCATGATAAATTTATTTCTGTTGATAGCCCTGTGAATTATTATTGGTAAACAAAATGTTGGATGTCTAGCTAGAGGTGAAAAAAATTAAGTCAAGTGACTCTACAAACTTTTGCTTAACCTTACTTTATCTAGGTACATGTATATTCAAATTCTTGTTATGCTTATATCAGACTTGGTACATTTTCCAATTAATAATAATAATAAAAAAAAAAACTATTTTGTAGGAAAAATGGAGTGGGTGTTTTCTTTATATACGATCACACAATGCTCCAGAAAGAGGAAGATGACCTCAAAGATGCAATTCTCTACTTTTATCCCCCATTTGTAAGTAAATATACCACTATGCTCCATTTAGCATGTACATTCTATTTCTGTTAATAAATAACGGCATATTATGATACAAATAGTATATTATGTATACATGTATTTGGTTAAGCACTTATAAGTATTTGGGTAGTACACTAAGCTATGCATGACTTGATCTGTGATAATGTAGCTTGTAATTAACACAGGTGGAGGAGAATGACCAGTGCGCCATGTGTGGTCAGTTGATGGGAATGTCTGAGTTCCTGTCCACCACCCTCAGTCAATCACCCCCATGTATCTTTGCCCTAAAGCATGGAAAATACTGCCTCAAGAGAATTGGAGATTATAGTTTAGTAAGTATAGCTAAAGCTGCAGATACATGTGTATGTAGCGTGGTGATCTGGGAAACCAATTAAATAGGTTGTTCATCCCGATTTTTTCAGATCAGTAAGCTACAGACCAATTTATTATACCTCTGTGAATTTGTTCAATATAAAAACATAACGAATAAACATGCTATCTTTTCCAAACAGCCCCTACTGTGAAATAGTTTTTGTGCTATCTGCCCATGGTGAAATAGTCATCAAACTATTCACCGGCAGCATTCTGTTTCCCTCGCTTTTCATCTCGGAAAACTTCTGGTTTTACACAGATTGTGACGTGTATATATTATGACGTAACAAAAGTTAAGTCAGCATCGGTATAATATGGAATATCATAATTGTGTGTACCCTGGACTCCCAGAAGTTAACAAAAGTTAAGTCAGCATCGGTATAATAAAACACCTATTTACTGGCTATGAGGACAATAGCAAGTTTATCGTCCCCCTCGACAGCAAACTATTTCCCCAGGCTGCGCCTCGGGAAATATTTTGCTGTCTTGGGAGACGATAAACTTGCTATTGTCCTCATAGCCAGTAAATAGGTTTATAATACGCGGACATAATAGTTTTGTAATACATGTAGATGAATTCTAGAATTTCTATTTATGTTTAAAGACAGTTCTTAAAATTGAATATACAGATATATAAGGTTTTGTAGGGACTGGAAGGAAATCAGGTGGATTCCAATGACCAATTAAAACAGCAGCTGGATTTCCTGTACAATGCTTTTGTCCTGTATTGTGGCAGTATAGTAAATATCAGAAATGTAAGTGCATGTAAAAAAAAAATTGAAAGATGTTTGATATATTTCTGCACTTATCCTTACCTGAACAGGAAGAAGACTGAGTTACCTGTATTTATCTATTTATAGCAGTATCCAGGTAACCATCAGGGGTTTTTACGGGAGCTGCGGGGTATCTGGGACATACTGTATCCCTGTGGCTCGTGGCATGACAGTTTTCTTACACAAGCATTCCAGATCCAGCCATCCTTAAGCATTCCTAAGGTAAACATGAATGCAGTTGCTACATATTAATTTTTTTCCTTTGGCTATATATAATTGATAGCTTTTTTTAAAAAAACAGATGTTATGATTTTTTCAAAAAAATCTGTTGATGAAGCATCATTTACATTTTATTATTATCACAAAATGATTAACATAACAAATGAATTTAAATATTTGGGTGTTGTGTTTAGATCTGATTGGAAAATGAAATTTGCCGCTGAACAGCTTTCAGAAGTGCTATAAAAGCATATTACGCTATTAAATCAAATTTTCCTGCAAATGTGAATTTTTCTGCTGAAATTATGTTGAAATTATATCAGTTAATGATAATACCAATTATAACATATGGATCTGAAATATGGATAACTGACTTTAAATGTGATTTAATGTCTTCAGACCAGTTTCCTTTTGAAAAAACACAGCACTTGATATTTAAAGATATACTACGGGTACATAGAAAGGCATCAAATCTTGCTGTTTTATATGAGTTGGGTCGTTTTCCTTTGTACTATTTATGTTATGAATATACATGTATGTTAAAATATTATTTGAGACTGAAGGAAATGGAATGCAAACATGATTATAACAATTATTTAGTGGTTTCTGCATTTAAAGAAGACAAAAATCTTGTATCTAAAATATCTTGGCAAAAGAAACTGTCTTCATTACTACAAAAATTAAATATTAGTTCTTTTGAAATATCTCACATAACTTTGAAAAACAAATTACAAGAGCATTACTAAAACAAGATATATGAACAACTGAAAAATGTTAGCAAATCAGACTCTGGAAAGTTAGCATTTTATAGCAAAATTGTGAATCTAGATGAATACAAACTGCAAAGTTATTTAAAACTACCCCTTAAAAAAAGTTGTAGATCTTTATTAACAAAATTAAGGATCAGTGCCCACCCACTGTATATTGAAATGGGTAGATACTGTAAACCCCTTATTTCTAGAGAAAAACGTTTATGTTATTCATGTAAATTGTTTGTTGAAGATGAAAAACATTTTGTTCTTTATTGTCCAAAGTATGATCAATATAGATGCAATTATAATGATATATTTAATGTAAACACATATACTAATGATAACCCTATTAGAAAAATTGTCAATCCTACAAATATTTCAACTGCTAGAAGGATTTGTTGTTTCTTGAAAAAGTGCTTTGACACCAGAAAAGAAAGTCAAAAATGAATACAGTGGAGCCTCAAATATCCGGACGCTTTGGTCCTTGTCAATTTGTCCGGATATCTGAAATACCAGTTTAACAGGAACAAATAACATTAAAAAATTCTGTTCCGAAAAAAAATCGTCCGGATACTGAAGCATCCGGATATCTGGCATCCGGATATCTGAGGGTCCACTGTATTAATATTGAGAACACAATTTTGTTCACCTCATATTTCTCACTTTGTATATGCTTGTATTAATTGTGTTAATTTATGTTATGTTATTCATGTTCATGACTATGCCAACATGGTAATTGTCAATAAAATGAATTGAATTTTAAAGGGATTAATTTTGACAGTGTAGTAAATTGGATTTTCTGTTTTTCTTTTTGAAAATGATTATGATATACAGTTAGAAAGAACTTCATGCATGTGTCTTTTGGAATTAAGCTGTCTGGAGTTATTCCCCTTTTGAATCACTGACCACTTTAACTTTCAGGGTAGAGGGGAACTTTTCCTTCAAGCTTCACATATTTTACAGTCTAGTCAGAGAAGGCCAGGGGTCCTGGTGGGACTTATCATGTACAAAAATAGGTACATTTATCTTATCAATACAAACATCTATTTGGTTTCTTTTATAAATGAATTTATCATTTGATACTTTATTGTGTGTTTTATTATCAGGGTTTTGTGTACTCAAGCATCACCTGAACTGAGTAGGAAGTTAATACTTGTAACACCACAGGTAAATACTTTGTTTAAAGAATGAGAGTTGAACAATTAAATAACTGCAATATTAAAAGCTTTGCTATCCATTTGTTTGCATCCGAAATGATGAATGTATTCCATCTGTTTTAATCTAAAATTAATGTCACCTTATAATAAAAAATGTATGATATTTTGCATAAATAAATCTAAAGTCTATAATTTCTGTCTTTGCAGCTTCCCTGTCTGTCTGTCAACACAGGTGATTACCAACTAAAATATGATAATCAATTAATCATTGCTTTAAAACATATAGTATCAAACAAAAAAATTATATAAAACTTTAATACCAGTACTGCCCATTTGAAAATTAGAAACAAATTCTATTTATGATATTTACATTTTTTTCATCTTGCCTTTTTCTATGTTGACAGGGGTGGATCTTCCTGTAGGAATTAGACTAGTTACCATATTTTTGACAAATGAGGAGTTTTCTACAGTTGGACTCAAGAAACATTCTGGTAACAGGCACTGTAAAACTTCTAAGTTTGTATGGACTACTTATAAATCTGAAAGCCATCAATCAGCAAGAACTCAGAGCAGGGGAGAGAACTCAAAACGAAAAGAAATGGAAATTATTCCTGAAAAATTAGAATCCATTTCAGTGAGTGAGAAAGACAAGGGTTATCTCTCTGATACATCTGTGGAATCAAAGAAAAGTAAAAATAGGAAGAATAGCAATCTATGGACTCCAGCTGACCACCCCACACAGATTACCCAGGGGTTTGAATCTCCATCAGATCCAGCGACTAACACGGACAATACCTCAGAACAAGAGGTCTCCATTAGTGACTTAGAGAACGAAAGTCCAAAGAATAGAAGTAAAAAGACACTAATTGAGGTGGAATTTACCAACGATGAAGACTGCACTCAAAATAATGTTATAAATAGCATTTTATCCAGTTCTAATGATGATGTCAAGCATATTAATAGAAAAAATGTTAGTTCCGAGGTGACAATATTAGCCGAGGTCCATTCCACTGTTGAGACAAATAGTATAGAGGAAAGTGATGCAAATAATTCTGATATTGGAATAACAATAAATGATTTTGATGAAGGAAAAATAAGGGAGATATCTGATAAAATTCCACAAGATGTGACACTGTTGCATTCGGGTGATGAATTGCCACAATGCATAACTCCAGAACAACTGTCTGACATTGACACCATTGACAGCAGACTTTCTGGGACCGAATCTGAAATTCAAACAACTGCTGACTCTCACTCTTCTTCTGAACAGCTCAAAGAGAAGCTAGAATTTCCAGGCGGGGTTTCGTCAGGGTTAGGGGTGTCATGTGATGAGATGAGTGATGCAGTGATAGAAGAAAGAGTTCCACCGAGCTCTGTTGACAGTAGTATACAGAGCTCTAAATACTCCTCATTTAAATCCAGTCAGTTTGATTCTCTGACCAGTGAAAGTACACTTCAAGAAGAGGCCACATGGTATCCTGAGCTGGATGACCTTCAGGACGCCATTTTGTATGTTCAAGGTCACTCTGATATTTCTCTACTTCTTCTGTTGGAGAGTTCCAATGTTCCTGACTATAAAATAATTCAGAGTTTGGTAAGATATTCTTTACTTCGATGTAATCATTAAAATACAATGTTAATGTGTGTCTATATGCATATGCAAATTTACAACAAAATTGCTTTCATGAGGTATTTGAAAATATTTTACAAAGTCATTCATATAAAAATGAAGGCTTGATTATTTTACAGTGGAAGAATGCCCTCCCTCAGTTAGCTGACCTGGACAGCTCATTGAAGGATGTCTTGAGTGAAGAGTTAGATGAGGTGAGTGAAATTTACGAAATGTATGATAAGAAACAAGGAAAATTATTTCAATGGTTTAGTTTGAGCTGAAAGTTAAAGTGAGCTTTTCTGATCACCTTTTGTCTGTCGTCCCTCCATTCCATCTGTCTGTCTGTAAACTTTTCACATTTTCGACTTCTTCTCAAGAACCACTGGGCCAATTTTAACCAAACTTGATACAAAGCATCCTTAAAGACCCAATTTTTTTACCGTACGGTTACCTGAGGAAGGGGAGTGGTCCAAGTAACAGTGGTGTTATTTACCTGGAGACCCCCAATACCCAAGATGTCAAACATCTATATACAGGTAGCATTACACAGGAAGTCTGTGTCTGGTGATCAGGGTAAAATTCGGTGTTTCGTGTCTAAATTTGAGTGAAACTACTTGAAATAATTGAAATATTTCAATATAAAAATTATTTATAAATACTTTCAGCTATATCTAATGAAGAAAAAAATAAATATCGTTTTTAAACTTTAAAAAAAAATGACAAATTAAAGAAAAGAACATAGAGTAAAACTACAAACTAAACATAACTTTTTTTACTTAAACTTGTGTAGATATAAAAATTTATAAAAATAATAATAAAATATTCCATTCATAGGTAGGCCTATCCGTCATGTGAACATATACACAACGTACCGTACCGCGATAGGAATATTGCCTACGTTCTGATCAACAATAGTGTCGAAAATATTCACCATTTCCGGGTGTTCGTGTGTTTAAAATTTTTGTATTGTTTGCAAGATTTCTTTTATACTTTTAAGAATTGATCTTTGACTGTATATATTCACTTTTTAATTTCGAATATTGGGTACTGACAGATGTTAGGAAACTCTAACTAAAAGTTACAATCTCGAAACTCCTAGCTGTTTCTGACATTTCAGAACTTTACAACGGAACATGGTATAGATTGTATTCATATATATAGATAAAACATGGGATGAATGAATTTTTTATCCGTGCCATTTGTGCTAAATATCTTTTCTTATTTATCATATTCCAATTTTAATTGGCAAATAGCGTTTCTGTGCAAGGACTGGTTTGAATTCTACAGCAGATATCTTGGACGACATATCGCCTTAAATACAATATGGCCATTGAGATTAAAAGCAAATATTTTATAAAGTCATGTTTTAATTATCTACTCTCAAATGTTTTTAAAATAAGATTTTACCAAGATTCTTTTTTTAACCCCCGTGTATATACAAGGCGGCTACATGAAAGTGTTTGACGTGTGACCAGGCAATCGTTTTCAAAGGACACAAACTCAGACTATCAGGTAGCACGGGTAGCTGGCCTGTCAATCAAATCAGAAGCTATTGTTTTTTTAATGATTGACAGGCGGTAAATTATTGATCTTGAATCAGGTAGATTTTGGGGCGTTAACATAAAATTGGGTGTTTAAGTGACAGGGAGTTTAAATTGTTTAAAAAGGGCCAATTCACATTGCAAAGAGAGATAATCAAGAAAGACAAAAATAGGGTTGAGTCATTAAAAAATATACTTCTGAAGAACCACTGAGCTAGGAAAGCTTAAACTTATGTAGAAGCATCCTGGGATAGTGTAGATTCTAAATTGTAACAATCATGACCCCCGTAGGTAGGGCCGGGCCACAATGGTGAAACCCATCTTCGTTAGCCAAGGGTGACGATCTGCTTCTGTCCTCTTTTCACAAAAGGAGAGGAGTAGATCGTCACCCTTGGCTAGCGAAAATGGGTGAAACCAAGTTTGGTTAAAATTGGCTCAGTGATTCTTGAGAAGAAGTTAAAAATGTGATATGTTTCCAGACAGACAGACAACGGGTGATCAGAAAAGCTCACGAGCTTTCAGTTCAGGTGAGCTAAAAATGATACAATGTACATTCATTATCTTTCATTTTACTTTAATTTTTCAGAGTTCCTTGGATGGTTCATCTTATATGAAGTATGATTCTTTCTTCAGGAGCCTTTCAGGTAATAAGAATAAATGTAAAGGTTTAATTACAAAGATTCTTAATGAGTAATTACCGGGTAC
This sequence comes from Saccostrea glomerata, assembly GCA_003671525.1. Classification (NCBI taxonomy): domain Eukaryota; kingdom Metazoa; phylum Mollusca; class Bivalvia; order Ostreida; family Ostreidae; genus Saccostrea; species Saccostrea glomerata. The sequence goes on along the minus strand of PRKT01000003.1, from coordinate 5,070,079 downwards.
CTATATCTATTATATTGTTAATTGAAACTTCATAAATGTTTTTTACTAAGTCCAAAACTTATCTGCAAATGACTATTGTCTACCTGAGAATCTGTTAAGATACTACCATCTTTTTCTCATCTACTAAATCCCTTGAGTAGTGTAACAGCATACAAAGATAATATAAAAGATTCAGAATGTGAGCACTGTGCCTACTATTTTACAAAGTACATGTACTGGTTTAAATTTTCAGGGAATGTTTTACAACCAGTAGCCAGTCAGGAGGAAGAATTTCAGAGACTAGCAGCATCCATCCATTTAGCATTCAAAGAGAATCAGAACATATCAGATATTCTGTTTCAGTAAGTCATTCTCTTGCCTATATCAGGAATCAAATTTAGTTGTTGTTAACTGGTCAAATTTTCCTACTTTGATCTTCCAAATGACCTTGACATTTACATTATCCTCAAATCTTAGTTTTAATTTTATCTTAGTAAATGGGAGGGTACATCTATGTTGTACTTTCTTTATCTGGTAGGTCCCAGTCTGCCAGCTGCCTGGGTCATAAGAACGACAGTGAGGAAATCTATTTGACTTCTTTGGAAACGGACGCCAAGGGGTTAAAGACACCAAGTTCTCCATCATCTGTTGACTCAAGTCTGCAATTAAGTCTGTCAAGCAACAAAGTCACGTTTTTATAGTATCCCAGTATATCTCCTGTTCGTTTGAGTTGCCAATTTTCTCCATTTCATAGATAGAACTTTTTGCCTGTTGATATGCATTGTTTTTATCAGGAAATCACTTATAATTTGTAATGTTGCAGTTTGTTAAAATATACTGGTAATCATTACATAAACATATGTACGTGATAGTGAAAGTAAGGCCCAAAGTGTGAAAGCGTTTCATTACGATCTAATTTACTTATGGACAATTGATGAAATTTTATTCACTTGCTCATCTTGTGTTATGAATTTCACTGTATATTACAAATACCGGTAGTTGATACAAACAGCTTTGGTAGAAAAAATGTTTTTACATGTATGTTCTTGAACAACTGTATCTAAGGATTTTTAAGCCAAATATTTTTGTGTGAAAATTAGATACTCTTATTTTAACATATCAAGTTTTTATATGCAAATGTCCAATTATTTATTTCTTGTATTATCTTTAAGCAATAATGCAAAATAGTGAAAATATTACATTTTCTTTTAACATGTTTAGGCCTTATGGTCAATTAATACCCCAGTTGTATTACCAAGTGCCAAATGTGTGGAATTCTTTTCTGCAGCTTTTGCAATGCATATACAATGTATTTTGATAAGAATTGAGTTTTATAAGATAGAAATTGTAATAATGTGCTCTATTCATTGTTTGCTAGAAATGAAAGCTTTGACAGAACAGTGTATAAAATTATGGAATACATGTGCATATACATTGTAGTTTGATCCATCCTACAGGAAAAAAAGATAATTGTCAACACAACTTATGGTGCTTTATACATTGATGTAGTTATGAGAATATTCATAGAGTATATTATTGTAGTAGGTGTAGCCCCCCCCCCCCCCCCCCCCATCTTAATCTTTTGGACAGTGTAAACCTTGCAGTAAAGTGTGAACATGTATGTCATAAATAATAACATTCTACATCATTTAAGAATGTGCCATCAAACTATGATCACATGTTGAAGATCAAGATAAGAATAAATTTTTAGTAAGTTACATACATGAATAGGAGATAATGACTTCCTGTTTAATCAAGGTCAAGGCAACAGTTCAGGTGAAGGTCATTCAAAGATGTACAAATTTGCTACAAAAGTGATTCAATAGGGCATGGCATTTCAATTTTATATATCTCATATATTATTGTCTTGTTAATTTTAATTTATTCGTGTATATGAAATTTACATACTTTACATGAACATTTAATAATTGTATTGGGCAAATAAATTAATCAAGCTTTTGTTTCTCAATGTTTGTTATTATAACATGGGACTTTAATTAACTCTTAAGGTTCATAGACCCTCTGCTCACTCATATAAAATATTTCTGTAACTCTTATGATTTTCCTAAAGAAAAGTATTTATTAAATCAATTACAATTATAACATAGTTTGCGGGGCAAAATTGGACAAAAAAGACACTTCAACTTGACAAATTTATAAAGGAATAATAGATATTTATGTCATTAAGAGTTATCTCTCTTATCAGAGTATCGATGAACCTCAAGTTCTAGTGAGTCCCTCAGTCCCACTAGATCCCTGTGATAACTTGAATGAATATAAGCCGCATATGTAGATTATTTCATATTACAACCAGTTAGATTACATCTCTCTGTATACCAAGAATATACCAAGAATTACTTCTTGTAAAAGCTATGTAATTTTCACTCGAAAAATGTTAACCATATTCTAAAATCAATGGACTGAAGAGACTTGGCCTCAGGAAGATACTGGGAATTTTTTATGCCCTCGTAAACGAAGTTTCGGGAGTATATAGTTTTTGTTGTGTCCTTTCGTCTATTTAGTTGTCTGTCTGTTTGTCTGCAAAAACTTTAACCTTGCCCATAACTTTTGATCTAGTGTAGGTATGACTTTCATATTTCACATGTGTATTCCTTGTGACAAGACCTTTCTTTGGGTACCACCAAATTTGGCCTTGACCTTGGAGTTTGACCCACTTTTAAACAAAAATTCCAAACTTTTACTTTGGCCATATCTTTTGAACAGTAGATACCAGGACATTTATACTTCACATATGTATTCTTTGTTGAAAAACCTTACATTGGATACCAACCACCTTGACCTTGGAGATTTCCATACTTTCAAAAAACTTTAACCTTGGCCAAAACTTTTTAACGGTAAAGGCTAGGGCTTTCATACTTCACATATGTAATCCTTGTTAGAAGACCCTTCATTGGATACCAAGAACTATGACCCTTTGACCTTGACCTTGGAGTTTGACCTACTTTTAAAAAGCAAAGCTTGACCATGACTTTTGATGGGTTATGGCTAGTGCTTTCATACTTTATATTTAATCCTCATTTCCTAAATGATCGTTGAAAGTATATACATAATGAGTAAGTTAGTTTTTGTCTTCAAATTGTACTTCTACTACATGCACTGTTAAGGCTTTTAAAAATGACAAAAACTCGACCCCTATAAGACAATGTGAGCTAACCCACAAAAAAAAAAACATTGGTAACTACGGATGTTGAAATAAGGTGCAATAATTCCATTTAAGTTTTGTTCGTAGGAAATTATGACGATATTGACCTTTTTGAAGTAATTGACATATATATGTTCTATGAAACATTGAAATGGTTTTTAACAACATTGGGACATACGAGTGCATTATCTACTGGTAGATCCAAATGAGATTGGCATTTAAATTGTAAATTAAATCTTCTGGGATGTTTCCTCATTACTATATCCTTATCCATATTGCAACATTAATTTAATTTTGAAAAAGCTTCTTGTTTTATCTTTTTTCGATTGATTCTTTTTTTTTTTTTAGAGAATCGGATAATCAATATTTACTTTAAATTTCTTTCAACTTACAAGCTATGTTGGTTTTAATTAAGATTTGGTGGTTTGAAAATCGCTCTTAATAAGTTTTTTTTTCAGACATTGATCACTTTGGCTGCTTTTTAGTCAGAAAACTTATAGCAATGTCTGTAGATAGATTTTCAATACTGTACTGCTGTAACCCTTAATTCACGGTCCCTTTTATTTGATTCTATGGTAGAACTATGAAAAAAATCTCTTTACGTGGAAGTTTTTTTTTCTAAAATTCAGGGAAGATTAATTTGTAAAAGAGTTTTGTTTGCCAATAATAAGCTTTGTTTACACACATTTGCGAATTTTCGGATGAATTAAAAAGAAAACTACCCCCCCCCCCCCAACTCATTACGTGTTTATGTATAAGGCGCCGTACCAACCCTTTCCAGAAAAATATTGATATTTTAGCAACAATCAAAGTAAAACTGAGGAAGGGAGAAAATAATTTTCTTCGATTCAGGTTTTTTGCTTTGTAACGTGGTACTTATGTCTTATTTATTGAATTATGTATTTTAATCAAGAAATAATAAAATGTATATTTATTGCAATGCGTATCTCTGGTACAAATAAATCACTTGTTACTCGGTTTGGTTCTGGCAAAACAGTCGTACACGGTGTGGTCTATTACGTCCGTGTTTTGCATGGCGTGCTCTACCCACGATTGGTCCTCGTCAGTTATTGCACTCTTGTTAGTCCAACGGTAAGGGTTGACGCCATACATCAACGGAGACCTGTGTGTCCTCACATCTCTAACCTGGGAGGACGGTCCATACTTATCCTTTGGAATGTCTAAACTTATATCGGAACCCGGGCGAGTCACTCTATTCACTTCCAGTTTGGTGTCTTTAGTTTTGCTCTGTTGGTTTCCTTGAGTCTGTTCACCATTTTTAAACGATTCTCTCCTAAACGTCTTTTCACGAGTAAGTTCGCCCATTTTGCATGACTGTTTTTCCTGAGTCACTTCATCACCACTTTTATCCGATTCTCCTTTAGACATTTGGTTTTCCTGAGAGAATTCGGTAACATTATTATCCGATTCCGCGTTAGAATCAGTAGCTTTTGAGGGACCCTGTTGTTCAGAGAGAGGTTTTTTCACTGAATCACTCACTTTTGGCTTTAGTTTTCGACTATCGTCTGATTTACGAACTTGATTCTCTTTGTTACCCCTGTCTAATCTATTCAGAGGTCTTGGTGTCTCGAATTTTACTCTAGAAGTCTCCACCATCGTATCTAATTGGTTCATAGAACCATACATAGTCACATCCTGGTTCGTCACATCCGGTCTGGATCCCGCCTCGATCGAGGACATTGATCTGCCGAGCTCCGTGTACCTTTTTTCCTGGTAACGTCCAAAGAACCCGCCCCCGTAGTGCACTACGTTTCGGGTTAATTTCATGTATCCTAACTTAGTTAAAGCATTGCTGAGATCCGGAAGCTTGTCAATAGAGTTTACTATTGACTTTTTAGTTTTACAACAGTCTAAAGGACCCGGAAGTCTCGGGATATGTTCCATAGTCTCATGTTCTTTGCCACGGAGCTGGGAGTATATACTATTGCCTATTGTAAGAGCAGAGGAATAAGTATATTTGGCATTGCTATCTTTGCTAGACTCCTTGGAATCTTTCTTTCCGCCGCTGTCGCTGTGCCCACCACTTGAGTTTCTGGACTCCATTTTCAATCTGGACCGGATTTTGGGGATCTTTTTTGCCTCCCGTGGGGATTTTTCTTCCTCGTTCTCGGAGTCGGATTTCCTCTCCGTGTCAATTCCGTCCAGTTTGTCTGTGCTTTTACTCAGCACTGGATTAAGTCCTTTGAGGCGCACCATGGCTCCGCGGTTCCTCTTGTGGAATTGCCATAATCTCTCGCGTTTCTTCAGCTCCTGGTCCTTCGGGTTGTCAATAAGAAATTTCCGGACTCCTAAGTTTGTCACGGAACGTGAGAGTTGCCTGTGAAGGACATTGGGCATCTCTGGTAACCGTGGTGTCGTCACGGAATCCATTGTATGCTCTATGTCTTCGTCATCCTCGTTTTCCAGGCCTAGTTTGGTAATACTACGACCCCTCAGTCCCTCTGTAAAGATAAAATCCATATATCTGAGTGATGCTGTATTTCAGCCTTCATAAGAACACAAATATGAGCACCAAATGACTCTTAGGAGTGATTTAAGGTCTGCAGTTTTTAAATTGCTAATCCTTTAATTTTGAATTAATATTTTGCATGTACGTAAATGGTAATCTGGTCACAAGGTAAACAACCCAACAATTATTCCTCTAACAACCTTGAAGGGATTTTAGGATAGTCAGCATCAGCCCCATAATAACAACATAACCCCGCGCGATGTACAGTGTCTTAGGGTTATTGATTAATAAAGGAGAGTTTATATAAGGTTTTATCTGGTTAATATAAAAGAATTTTAAAGTAACTCTCTGCATTCCAAAGTTTATTTTCTGTGAGTAAAAGATCTACTACAAAGTTCGGGGCAATTTATCAATATTAAATTTTATGAAACTAAATATAAAATCCGTGGTCCATATCGCACGACTAAATGAATAATTTTGTGACATTCTTATGAAACTAATAAACGCTAGAACTTCAGTTTTCATTTCTATACACTTGAAAAAAAACTCTGCTGAAATTAAAAGTTAATCCTTAAAGCATATACATACCGAACAGCTGTACATTTTCAGTATAAGAAAATTAACCTGGCACTACAAGTATTACAATATAACAATGACATTTCAAGAAGGTAGAATTGAAAAATGGTTAAATTGGTGTCCATTACACGAAATAAGTAAAGTGCAATGCAGATGTTTAAATACCATTTCATTAAACACTTTGTGGGAGTCAAAAGTACTTTTGTTTAAAATAATACCCATGTCCGAATACCCATTTAATTTTTTTGAATACAAAGTCACAAATCATGATATAATTTTAAGATCTGATGTATTATCAACGATGCAAAGATAAATAACAAAAATAGTGTCTTGAAAGTGCTTGTAGTAAATCTGAGTATGAAATTTGGAGATAAATAGGGGGAATGGTTTAAAAAGACCACGAAGCTCGCCTGATTCAGCATGCCTAGAAAAAAGACATCAGTCACATCTTCCCAAGTTGTCCTAACATGTACTATGGGAAGAACATTTCCCCAAAAAATGTACAACAATGTATGTATTCGCCTACAAAAACTTTTTTGTAAAACCTGCTCGTATTTTTTTTTTGTTCAACAAAAAAATCAAACTTTGTATTTTTTTCCTTCAATTTGCTGACTTGCATATATTTATCAATAGTGTTTAATTAAGTACATATTTTACAATTTAGATCTATCAAGTTTTTAAATCCGACACCTACGGTGCGAGTAGACAAACCTGATTGTTCTCAGTAAAGCCAGTATTTGCAGACATTTGATAATATCTCGGATTGCTACTCTGGTGTGAATACCATAACCTCGAGCTCCGGTTTGATATCAACTATTTGTGAGATCTCACATCAATATGAGTCGATAGATCGACACTTCATCAGAAGAACGCGTGTCTTCTTGTCAAAATGAATGCGAGTGTCTGTCATTGGTGATCTGTTGTGAATTCCGTGAGAGTTACGTTTTAAATCATGCAGAGAAGTTCCATATCAATTTAATTCTGAAAATAAATATTTTGATGCAAGAAAAATGAAAAGTACTAGTGTACCCAAATGTCTTTGGTCATTATAGAAGGATGTACAATGTATACGGTTTCTAGGTCTAATTCAGTTTATTCCTATTATGAAATACAGATTCTTGTGATACCGGTATTTGGGGGGTGGGGGTGGACTGTCAAATCAGGTCAAGACCAATATCTGACAGTCAAATCCATTTTTCTTTCAATCCATACAGATGTTACATTACGAGTCTACATGCATTGTACATGGTTATCATTAAACTTATTTAACAGATTACACTTCTTTTCTATCAAGACACCATAAATTCAATTTGATTATGTCAAGCATTATTATAAATCACCTCACAATAGAATGTCTTTACCCCCATGCCTAACTCCATTTTTTGGATGAGGGTGTACATGTATGTGTTTTGTTTGTTTTTTTGTTTTTTTTTGGGGGGGGGAGGGGTTATTACACTTTAACATCTCACCCATTGGTACAATTTATAGCGAGATCTTATTTTCTTAAAGTTTATCCAAAATCTCTTTCGCAAAAAAGGTCATACACCCCCCCCCCTATGGGTATTAATTTTGTATTCATGCGAACTTAATTTCGATATGCTGTAAATTAGGCCATGGAAGTTTGATCTTGAAGCTCATGCCTTTTCACTGCTTTGTCTCTGGTCTTAAAAATTAAATAACAAAATCATACGAGACTGTTTATAATTAATAATACTTAAGTTCTAGCGTTATTTTGAAATCTTAATCAAAATTTTGGATATAATCGTAATGAACTTCAAAATAAACAATACAGGAAAAAAACGACCCGAAGGAAAATTTCTAATTGATTTATTTAGCTTATGTAACATTTTGTAGGGAGGGCAATTAGTTGATTTAAAAATAAGTCGCTCTACTTCCTTTGATATTTAAACCTGTTCTACACAGGTGTATGAATAGTAATAATTATGTTTAACAAGAATTATAAACGCTCCTTGTATTAAAAAAAATAATAAATTATTTACAAGACAAAAGATTGTGTAAATTAAAACCATTTAAAAGGAGTCCTATATTGCGCTATGCAGGGGTTAATAAATCTTGGTACCCCCCTGAAACCCCGACAACAGATGACACACAGACAATTGTTTTTACACAATCACCAGGTATCAACAGTTGATAACCATCCAAAAACACTGACACAATAAAATAATCAATTTACAATGACAAAATTATCGGCCATGTCTACCCATTACCCTGAGTTTTAAACTCTTCGAGACTTTCAAGTTTGCGTACTTTTTTCAGTCTTGTGCAAGGTAGCATATATTTCAATGAATGAAAGTACCTTTTTCTTCGTGTTTTAAAGCAATCATTTTTTTTAAAGGGGCTAAGGTTAATTAATTTTTAATTATTAAGTATGAATTAATTATTTTTGTATTAACATTTCTGCTTTTACATTTTATAGAAAAAAATTAACAAATAAAGACAAAATACAAAAACGAGTACATACACGTACATCTGTTTGTAGTATCGATATTCCAAACTTCAATGCATGCTGGAATTATGAATCTTCAAAACCAATATGATGTACTACTATTTATTGGACTGATACGACCAAGAAAAACAATAACCAACTCTTCTCAATGGGGACCCGTTTTCTCTGTGTGACAGCACAACAATGAAAAGTTTCGAAGTGCTGTGCATATTTAAACCTTCTATAAAAGCTATCTTTATTCTGTCTTTAAATATCATGTTATCTGAGAGAGAGAGAGAGAGAGAGAGAGAGAGAGAGCGTGCAAGCTTAAAAATATATATTATTATCATTGTACTGTAGATAATGTTCAGATGTTTAAATATAATGAACAGTCATTATCAGAGAATTTCAATATTTGGATTAAAGTTAAAGGTGTATTGTGTATGGTCAGTGTGCATAATTAAGATCTTCGTGCGTACCCCCATGTAATGGATCTGTCATTATAAAGATCGATATTTCGTTTATGCATAGTGTTTACAATAAATCTAAAGTTTGTTGTATCAATAAAATAGCCAGAATGGATGTCAAATACATGCGAAAATCATTACATTGTACCTAGCCTGAAGAAATACACAAGTTAATTGTCTGTCGATCAAAGGCATATCATTGACTCAGTTGAAAATATACTCATTTATTTATTTCATTTATGTATATTCTTTAGTTGTATTTGAATGGCATTTTAAAACTATATTTTGTGTCAGCTTCCTATATAAATATAGTCATATATATTTAAATTTTCGTATTGGTTGTATAAACAAACTTTATGTGATGTATATTTCATACAAGTATAGTTAAATATAATAGTTAATTTTAACGGCTTGATATTTTCAAAACAGAAATTATGCTTTTATCAGACTGTGTTTACAAATCAAATTAGCAAAAAGATTGATAAAAAACCCAACTGATATCTATGAAAATTGATTTTTTTTTCTTTATTCATTAGAAAAACAACAGAGGTCGATTGGAATCAGCCCGGTAGGTTTGAAGATCAAAAGCCGGCTTTATGTCCTCCTCGTATCTTGGATAGCTTTTCCAAAACCTTGGAGAATTACAAGAATAATATGGAAAGATAGTTGTAATCGATATTTTACCTTCGGGTAAAAATTACAAAAACCTGAAACATTATTAGGCTGACATTTAATTTTTTAAAACTTCATCTTTGTTCAGTTAAATTTGTTAAAAACCTTTACGTAGCACATGTTAAAGAGATCTCGATGTGTTTAATTCGTACACAAATTATACGCATTTCAATATCTGCAGGTGCAGGGAGATTAAAGTCTGGATTTGAGCTCTTTTCTTTTTAGTTTCCTTTGATAATTACTTTTTACAAAGAGATATACACAGTGTGTATGCTATCAAATAAATTTTATTAGACAATTTCATATGTCTTTTAAATTCCCCTGTTGCATTATCATCAAAATTTGAAAAAAAAAATGTAGCACCTCGTCAAATGTCTAATTAACTATACATGTATGCTTTCAAGATTTTCGTGAAAATGTCAAATTTTATTTTAACAATTTTATAAAATGTGTTGGAGCTATTGCAATATTATTAAAAACAATCATGCTTCATTAAAACGCTGTCAAGCATTTATAGATTTGTCAAAGACGTTTGTTTAATTAAAGGACTCCCAAACTGCAAGAAATGATGTTGACGGAGACCTGTCTACAAGAATTTGTCTGATGCTGAGGGATGTATTATAAAGAGTGGACACGACTTCACATTCTCCATTCATACACAACTTTATCTTAGAAAATGTAAATTGAGAGAAGAAAAAGTATAAAATCATTGAAAAATATATGCCAGGAATTTATGCACCTTGACAAGTTTGTTTTAAGCCGATTCTCACCCATACGACAGGTGCCCGTGCTGAAAAAATTCAAATCCCAATCACTTACTGTAGCATATCCTGCATCAGCATCTCACGTCATCCGGTCGTTTTTTTCCTACTTTAGCAATCAAGAAAAAGAAGAATCCATTCCATTAAGAACAGTGCTTTTAATAGCTGGAGTATACTCCTATAACCAATTAACCGTGCTCTTAGATTGAATATTCCTGTGTTAATTAAAACAATGGAACTCTCATATTTCCCTGTTGTGGCGGTATCCACCCTCAGCCCTCTGTGTACATAACTAATCCCGGACTATCCGCCTAGCTAATTTAGTGTCACTTCAGAGGGATGTTTATTCACCAGTAAGACCTCGTGTGGTGGGTTGGATCTTCAAGTAACGGACATTTAATGTTTAATTAGTTATGAATATCGATGGGATTTTAATCCCCTTACAAAGTCTGACCATATCAATTTGTGCACTTTATTCTTAACAATAAAGGACATAATCACTTGAATACCATAAACCCCCGAGCCGTGCTCTCAATATCGCGCTTTAATTTACATGTCATGAATAATTTTGGTTGAAACATTTCTAGGTTGCGCAGATTTTACAATAGACTACAAGTTCGATACAGGTCCACCCTCTTTATTTTTTGACTTTTCAATCTACGAACGGCCACTAGAGTTTGACATTAAAAAAATCAATGGAAAGAACAAAACGTTTTAGCAAGGCACATGTTATGGTCTCCAGACTGGATCCCTGGATTTGCGAAGTTTAGTATGGGAAGGACGCTTCTTTTGGAAATATAATCCTGTATCTGCGCCTGCAAAAAAGTTTTTTATTCCAGCCAGTGCACATGTAAAGTTTAAACGACAGTTTCATTATTATCAAAATAATCAATAATAATAAACGAGCATATTTTTATGTCAAGTTAATTGAGAGCAATTATTTGTTCTTTTTACACGTGGGCATAATTTCGTTTTTGAAATCTTTTAATCCATGCAGGCTGCTGCAGGAAAATATATCTGATGTTGAGATCGAATACGAGTGTGAGACTGGTATCTTATTTGCGAGAGGAACCCGTGTTCGAATCTCCGTCTGGTCCCGTATGAATCGGCCGGGTGCGTCTGGTCCCGATCAAATCATCTCGTTCCTTTCCATCAGAGGTCGAAAAATAAACTCGAATGTGATTAATATCACCAGATATTAAAAATTTAGACAAATTCTCATTTATTTAAGTAATGGATAGATAGGGTTGAATTTCCCCTATATAATATAATTTATGTTCAAAAAAGTTAAACTCCCTATTCTCCACAGATAAGAGGCTTTCACGCATTATTTCAAAGTTTGTGAAAAGGGGGGTTGTCATGGTATCTGAATGAGCACAGGAGTAGGCAACTTTATGCCCACTCTTGTGACACGAGGTTGTTTTTCGGCCCGAGATGTTGCGACTACGTCTGGTCCGGTAAGAGTTACCTCTCTTACCAGAAGGTAAGAGTGCTCTTATTCTGGCTAAATGAATAATGATACTCACTAGTTTGCCTGCTCTGTGTAACTAAGAATATTGAATTATTGTCTCACATCACAGAACACCCGGTTTGGGAGAAAAGAATCAGATAATAATCTAACAGGACTTAAGTACTTCACCAGCGGTTATATTGACCCTTTTTTTTGTACAGGGTCTTGTACCCTTTCAATTTTGAACTTTTCTATGAGAAGCACTGACATGTTAAGTGAAAACAAGAGGCCCGAGGGCCACAATGCTCACATGAGTAACTGTGTCCCCTCTTGTTTATTTGTAGATTCTTTTCCACATATATTTCCATGTAAAATTTGATCACCCATTGTAGCCTATTTATGGAAATAATAATTTGAACAAACTCGAATCTACACTATTCGAGGTCCCATTTCTGATAGATATGACTAATGATGACTATGTTGTTCCTGGAAGGGTCAGTCATTAAGAAATAATTATCGCGGTAAGTAATAACTGTAATAAATGTACAGACCATGTAAACAATGTGGAAACTTATTTAAATATAAGCTCTTATTCGTCTGAGGACGGATACTATAATGGTTTGAGGAATGACGCTTTACAATTTTGAGCTGAGAATTCTTTAACACCTCCTTTTTTGCATTTATTAAATTCGAATGTTATTTCATTATTCGATCGTCGGTCCATTCGACTGATAGTCTACTATTCATTGACATCCCTAATTTTTTTGCAATTCTACGTTTACAGAGTTGTATTTTGCAATATCTGCAATACAACGTTTTATAACTATATAATAATGTTTAGAAATTTCTGACAATGAAATTGAGATTGCTTACAATTATTTTATCTTTAAACCACATGTAGTCAATAAATAAAAATGTTTTTATTGTTCTACTGATTTCAAAAGTTTCACTCAAAGAAAAAAATTATAGCAAAAACGAAAAAAGGTCCTCATATGACAACAGATAAATAAAGTGAGAATAAAGCTCATGAAAAGAATGAGGTAAAAAAAAATAATTAGAAAACAAAATTAATTTTTAAAAAATTCAAGGTAACAGGTCGAATGTAATTTTTAAATTAATTTTATATATTTTAAAAAACATATATGAAAATGCAAGAATTTTATTTATTTGTGCACTGACAATTTAATTATACATGTACCAGTAGATTTATATGCATGTACTCATACCACCATTTTTTTTATTCATCATTTTGTTAATGGCAAATTTACATAAAATTTATATGGATTTCGATTTTGTTAACCTTATTTGGCAACACTTGACAAAGTATCCAAAATATTCATAATTATCAAATATTGTAATCCTCTCGTATCTAGAGAAGCTGACAAATTTTGACCATTTTTGTCCATCATAAAGACAGCTTCAGGCACTGGCCAGCAATACATTAAAAACAGCAGGACGTAGAAAGCACACAACTGTCCTTTCGACAAATTCATAAGAGGATTGGTTACGATGCTTTGTCTGTTTATCATGCGCTAAACGCTTTTATTCCAAGGGAGTAATTCAAATCATTATTGACTCAAGTAAACCCGCCAAGATTGTAGAGCGATATTAGAGACTTTAAAAATGACCTGCTGGGCGCGAGGAATTTGAAACGAGGGAGGAACTAATTCTTGCTCCTAGGCAGAAGTGATGAGCTAATTAACGATGGATTAGTGTCTTACTTTATTTGAAAACGGGGGTAAATTCGGCGATTTAACACAAAATCTCCTTAGAAATACCAATCCACGTGTATTTAGAATTTAAAGGACCATTATCAATCTGATTTCATTAGAATACAATATATAAAACACGTCAACAACTTTTCAAAGTAAACATTTAAAGAAATAAGTATTTGGGTTATGGTTTTCTTGTTTTGAATTTAAATGTGTTGTTGAATGACATTTGGAACTTTCTAAAATTTTCATAGTAAATGCACTGAGTTAGACTTATTACCTATGTTTTCTTTGCTACAAAGGCAGAAGGCTGCCATTTTGAAATTCAATTATTGTCATAAACAAGCTTTGACTATCTTGGTTATGAAATGTTTTGATTTTATATATATCAGTGAACATTTGCACTTTTATTGAATCAGGAAATTCCATTTTAGCAATTCCACAAGTAAACAACTAATTCAAAGCGTAACATTGACAATGATAAGTATGGAAGCAGAGAGAGCTAGTAATTCTGATGACAATGGAAGAGACACACCTAAAGAAAGTTTTGATATGCCATCAAGGACAGATACCCCTGGTCCAGTGCCAAAGTACATGTATAGTAGGGTAAGCACACAGAGTCTACTCTCCCAGAGAACCATCTAATGTTAAATTCTTTAGAGTAATATAGGATACACCAAGGCTTGGGACTAGATACAGTGTTTATCAAAGGAATTGTCCATTTTCTATCAGAAAAGGTTGTAAAAACACCACCAAATTTGGATATATGAATATCATATTCAATCACAGAACATTTGAGTATCTTTCTATTGCATGATTTACCTATTTCTTTCTAGCTTTCTGGTTGGCTGTTTTAGGTCACATATAAACTTCAATATTGTTTTGCTTTAAAAAAAAAAATTAAATATTGGGTTACGAGGCCATGCTATTTTCACTTTCATTTCGGCCACTATGGCACTATAGCTTTGATCTTGAGCAAAGAAAAAGTATTACTCAATTGCATAAAAGGTATACAAGAATTGGGTTGGAAAGTGCGCTGATGATAAATGGAAAAACAGAAGGAAAACTTTAACAAAAAAGGGGGCTGTTCATTTGGACCAAAATGATGGTGTTTTTACTTGTCACACACATTTTTCATCGGTTTTGCCAGCATGACTGGCAGTTTTCTTCAACTCTGGATATTGTTCATATCAGAAAATCTAACCAGGTCATAATGCTATGCGTTTCTTGTAATTATTTGCACTATGACTGAAAAAAATTGAATATTTACACACTGAAAATAACTCTATATTTAAAGTCTTCTTTACTTGAACACTTTTGTAGGACAAGTTAATGGATATATCTACAAGTAAGCTGGCTAAAGAAAGGCCGCCATGTCTTTCCAAGGACCATGACACGTAAGGAAAATCCAAGAAATCCCCTTGTGATGCATTTTAACTTGACTCATCATATTTCACACCTTAAACATATATGGACAGAAATTTCACATTATATAAGAGAAAAAGCTTGACACAAAAGATTACTTCATTGTTATTTTGACTCAGACACTTTCATGATTATATTTGTGCATTTGATATATGATATGATTATGTCCTCATATTGTAAGCTTAAGTTTTTAGAATTGTTCAGCCCTATTGTAATGTGATCACTGCCTTATGTCTGCTGGTTGATTTCTAGGGCTGAGGGACTGTGGGATCCAGAGAAGTGGTTTCGATCTTTCGACACTTCTCGTGGAAACTCACCTATGACAGTTGGAGATAAGAAGCGTCAACTAGAGTTAGACAGAGAATGCCTGAATCGTCGCAGACCATCAGGTAAAGCATTGATTTAAGTTCAGTGTTTGCTTTATACTGCTATCATTAATTGTGTGTTGATCCATGGACTGCCTTAAAAGAAAGCTTAATCCATGGACTGCCTTACAAGAAAGCTTATTCTAAGTCAAGTGCATTTGATTGACATTTTATGCATAAAATATGTGATATTGTTTGACATTTTATGTATAAAATATGTGTCAGACATTAAAAATGTTCTGTTTTAGAGGTAAAATAAAGATTGTAAGACATTTAAATGTCATTGAATATGCTTAAAGTGTTTCTCAAAGATCTTCAGATAACTTCTTTATGGTTCTTTGTACATAAAGGCTAAGATATTTGATACTTGCAGATCCTAAAGAACGTTTGAGGGATGATAGAGATGGCATTGTGTTGAGCCGAGACATTTAAATGTCATTGAATATGCTTAAAGTGTTTCTCAAAGATCTTCAGATAACTTCTTTATGGTTCTTTGTACATAAAGGCTAAGATATTTGATACTTGCAGATCCTAAAGAACGTTTGAGGGATGATAGAGATGGCATTGTGTTGAGCCCGCAAAGACGAAGCTTTGGGACGGGATGCCATGTCAGTAGTCATGTTCCATTAGGACGGCAAATCAGCATCCCAGGGCAGGAAAATGGAGAAAGGTCAATAAATTCTATAAATAGATTCTACAGTGTACTGAACACTCATTTTAGACAGATTTCCTTGATTATGGTAGATTCACCAAGCTGATACTTTTATCTTTGATTTCTAATGTTGTTTGACAGTTGAATTGCATTATTAGTAGGGACAGGAATGCTAGAAGAATAGGAAGTGGTCGGATTCAAATTGACAGGGAAAGGGAACCAGCACACCAAGAACGAGACTTCAGAGCCATCCGTGACAGGTTTGATCGCGATGACCGCAGATTTGAAAGCAGAGAAAATAGGGGATTTGGAAGACGAGAGTTTGAAGATAGGGTAAGTTGTTCTTTTGAATTTATCAATGTTTTTTTAAAAAAAAAAAAAGCATATATACAAGTAAATGAGAGATTGTTTTCACTATAGAAAATACATTTAAGTTTCAACATCATGTGATTGTCTTACAGCAGAACTACAGAGAAAGAGGACATTATAACAACAGAAATAGGCGGGACTCGTACCGAGGTCGGGAGGAGGAGGAACCAGAGTGGTTTACAGAGGGGCCCACCAGTCAACACGAGCGCATTGAACTCCATGGATTTGAGAAACGGCGCTCCAACACTCCAGAGAAGGACGAGGGCAACTGGAGGCAGATGGAGAGAGAGGAGAAGATTGAGGAGGTGCCCCAGAAAAAGGAGGAGGAGATGGAGGAGAGTCATCGGGGAGAGTCAGGTAAAGAGGGTGTGGCTAATTAAATTGAGGTTCCAGGGGTGGTTCTTTAAAAACTGGACAGACTAGTAATAAATTATTTATGTTTGAACTGTTATGATTATCAGGGAGAGTCATGTACGAGGGTGTAGCTGTTTGTATCATGATTACGAAGGACATACCTAGGTATACATGTATTTTGGGGGGAAAAAGTTTGCCAAGTGCACAATAGCTGATACAAATATTTTCGAAAGAAGAAATGTACATGAAGTCTTTTTTAACTTTTTGTATAAAATTTGGGGAAAAGATCATTTTCAGCTAGAATCTTAACCAGACCCTCTTGCAACAAAAATTAAGCTTTGAAGATTATTCATAGATATGAAGTCATTCCAATATAAGTTTGAATTTACATAGCATATATTTTATGAAATAATCAATTCATGATTAAGGATTTATCACAGGTGGGAGTCTGATTTGTTCGATTTATCTTTCAGTGGCAAATGTGACAGACAGAAATGGAAGTCTAGAAACAAATGAACCAAGTTCTCCAGAAGAATCCAACAACTCAGATAGCATCAATGTGCAATCACCACAGAACAATAATCTCTTCGACTTCAATGAATTCTTTAGAATTGAAAACTTGCCTGGACTAAATGTAAGTATTGATCAGGGAGAAGTTAATAAGTTTACAGGTCTGATTTCTGACATTCTTGGTAATTCCCTGTCGTAAGGTTTTATCTTAGCATTTAAATACAAGTAAAATGGTTTGTTTGAAGGATGGAGTCAGTCCTACGACTGATGTAACAGGAATCCAGAGTCGATTCAGTAAGTGGTTCTCCAACAGCAGCAGGGACAACAGCAGGAGGTCTTCAATTAATGAAGATTTCGGATACCTCAATGGTAAGATTCTGTAAGAAATACAATGTACATGTATGTATAGCAATCAGTGAAGATTTCGGATACCTGATTGGTAAGAATTTTAAGGAAATAGATAGAACATGTATGTGAGGTTAAAAGAACTTGACATTTATATACATTTACTGGTACATTCAAACAATCAGTGTAAAAAGAATATGAGAAAAATCATCAGCTACAAATATAAACTTATATTAGACCAGTATAATTGTATCTTTCCAATACTTCAGATTTGTTGAGTGGTTCTAAGAGTCCAGTAATCCCTTCACCCCCACCCCCCTCTGCCAATTCCTTCGTATGTTAAATATCGCATTACAGAAGTATGTATCTTACAGTTAGAATTTACATGTGTACATATCTTACAGATAAGTTGGTAGCTGCCTGCATGGAAACAGGTGATGTTTTTCCTGCTATTTGTGACGGGTGGATAGGTGAAGGGGCACTCAGATGCATGGGTGGCTGCTGACTGAACACTGAAATAATAAATACCATGATACTCTGTAAATCTATTTAGCTTGTTTGCTTGCTGGAAAGATTTAATATTCTCTTATGAATTGATTACAGCAAAAACTAGATTCAAATAAAAGCTATGCTTACTGATAGGAGAGGGAACTCTTGGAGACCCTGGCTGGGCCAACAAAGTCTGCTGAATAAGTTGAGGAGAGGCTGCTCTGGGAGATGGGGTATTCTGCATCAGACCAATAACAGCTGCCTGGCCTGGGTGTGGGGCCAGGGGAGAGTGAACCGCCGGCACATTGTGAAGGGGCTGTGGAGGTTGCTGTGGGGGTGGGGTAGGTGTGGAGGGTTTGGTAATGATAGTAGGATTTTGTTTGATAAAGTTGGCCAGTGCCTCAGAGCTGTTGGGATGTTTAGGCTGGGTGGCTCCTGCAGAAGGTGGGGTCTGCTGAAAGTTCTGAGGGGGTTGTGCTATTGGAGTGGACTGGTTGTTTATGTGAACACTTCCACGCATGTGATTTAGAGTCTGCTGGCGAATTTGCAGCTGTTGCTCCTTATTTCGCAACAAAGCCTAAAGATAATTGTCATTAAAGCTATTTTTATCACAAATTTACAATTTTCACAGTCATTATAAAATGTCTTTACATATATCAAAACCCACATACAGTGGAACATGGATATTTTTTGACAGAAAAACCATACATGCAACTTAAATTTGTTAAATATATGTAGTGTCTTTAAATATCTTGTTTTAACTTACCTGAAGGAACTCATTCTGTGCAATACTGCCAGGGGTGAGAGGTGGTTGTCCTGTGGGTGGCATATTGTTGGGGGGAGCAGGGGGCTGGCCAGAGAAGATAGGAGACATGGTTCTCTGATCAAGATTTCGACCAACCTGAGAACATTCAAATGGTGATCCAAAGATTCACAAGTCATTTTATATAAAAAATATACAGAAGGTAATCAAAGGAATTATCAATAGGGTATCAGCACTGATGTTGTCACAGAGACACCTGTTAATGTTTTCTAGTAGAAATGAATAGGATTTATTGACATCATTTACCATTTACAGCAGAAAGCATTCCAGAGATACTAAAGCCTAACAAAACTGATAAGGATAAACATGTTTTTTATTAAATGTAATAGACCTAAACAAGGTTAGAAAACATGCTAACATATACTCACTCCTTAACTCTGAGAATGGTATAATTGATGAATAAGACTTACAATCTGTGGCAGTTTGGTGGGAGACTCCACCGCTGCAGCAGCCCCAGCCTGCATCAGACTCAGGAGTTTGTTAAAGGCAGCCAGATCATCCTGCTGATCCTTAGGAGACTGTGCAGGGGGAGGAGGCTGGGTAACCTTACGCTGAACTGATTGGCTCGTCACAGGGTGCTGTATAGGGGCACCTGGTGGGGTGTAAGTACGATTAGGGGGCTTCATGTCAGCTTCCAATTCTGCCACTGTCTTAAATCGACCAGGAAGATCTACAAACATCATGTTGGTTTTATTTACTACTAATTACTAAAAAGAAGGACCAAAACAGAATTATTGTAGATTATAACATGACAGTGGTGTGATACCTGTAGGACTTTACTCAGTTCTACCCCGGAGGAGGAGATGGGTGTGGCGCCTGAGCCTATGATAGGTCGCTGTGGGGGAGTCTGAAGGTCGGGCTTCACCATGTTAGGATTGGAGATCTGGGGACTCAAAATCTTGTTCAGCTGAGCTGGGTTTTGTTGGGGAAGTGAAGAATTCACAGTCATTCCTAAACCAAGACAGATTACCATAAAATATCATATCAAAGAATTAAATTTCCATATCAATATGCAAATTCTAATCTGCTTTGAAATGCATGTTATAGTATCTATCTTATTTTGCAAAGCAGATTTTAATTACAACTATATGTTCATTGAATAATTCTTTATTCTAAAAAGTTTTGAAACTTTCCTGTGTACTTCAGAATTTTCTTAGTTTATTTGTCATACCTTTAACTATTGGCCTTCCTGCAGCCTGCATGGTGACAGCTGAAGATAAAGGAGTGCCCATCACTGGTCTGGCCTGCTTCAGTCTGTCGGCAGCGAGCATCGCTTGGATAGCAGCCACCTGATCCACAGCAGTCATATGCTGCTGTACCTACAAACAGACATACGGGGTTAAAAAAGTTCCTTTCTAAAGAATTTAACTTTGCAACATTTTCAGAACAAAATGCTTAGAGCAATCAATGTAATTTGGTTGATTCCTTGTACTCATAATGCACCATCATCTTTACCTGATCAACAGAGTTGTTTCGGGAAAACTGTGGTGAGTTTTGATTGGCCAGTGAAGGAGGGCCACTCTGATTGGCCAGTGAAGGAGGAGGAATGCTAAGGTTTGGCATTTGATTGTGAGCATTGATGGAAGCTTGGCTTGTGCCTGGGGATATAACATTCTGCCCCAGAGACATGGGTGGCTGACTAGAAGATTGAGAAACCTGACTCTGTTGTTGTACTGTTCGGAAATTAAACACGTTCTGATCCTGTTTCTTGCTCTCATTACTTTGGTCATCTAGCATTACCAACTGTTTAACAGGTGGGGTTCTTTTGTCACCTACATGTACAGAGAGAAAATTGTCAAAGGAATTTTTTTTAATTTGATATTTTAATACAAAAGCTTTTTAGGTAATCTGTCTTGGTTTAGGAATGACTGTGAATTCTTCACTTCCCCAACAAAACCCAGCTCAGCTGAACAAGATTTTGAGTCCCCAGATCTCCAATCCTAACATGGTGAAGCCCGACCTTCAGACTCCCCCACAGCGACCTATCATAGGCTCAGGTGCCACGCCCATCTCCTCCGGCGGGGTAGAACTGAGTAAAGTCCTACAGGTATCACACCACTGTCATGTTATAATCTACAATAATTCTGTTTTGGTCCTTAAGGAAGAGAGTACATAAAATAAAGCCTTATTGGAGTAAACTTTTTTATGCAGATATTTAAGCTTTGCAAGTTTTATTTTTGAATTCTTGATTCAACAGTTGGGAAATATTAAAGTTTTGTATATTTGAAATCCCTTGTTTTTGAAATCGCTATTCCTTTCTTCCAGTGTTTTGAAATTTATATCTTGCATGTACATTTACAGCAGAGACATGTCATTTCACCAAACCCCTTGACCCGTCCCTCAGTAGGGACCCCACAAGGTCTCCCCATGGGGATCCCCATCACTGGAAGACTCCCCCTTCAGCCTCCTGTTAGTGTGGGCCATAATCCTTTACTGATGCAGCAAATGATGCAAGGCAACATCTCTCAAACAACAGTTAGAGGTAAGTCAATCATGGGTAAAAATTTAAAGACAGCTTTGTTATCTCTTGTGTATGTATGAACATGTGTAAATCAGTCTTACAGTAAGATAAATTATGTCATTTAATGTAAACTTAATATTGTAGTTAACACATTGAACCAGATACATCTCAACCAAATGGCCATGCAAGCTCAGCACCAGCGGATGGTGGATCCAAGATTACAGGGTATTAGAGGAGTGTACACTCCCCCTGCCTCTGGTTCAGCTCCCCGGGCACTGACTAACACCCCCATGGTGAACAGGTCCTTGACTCCAGGAAAACAAGGTGAGATGTTTTGACATAGGTTTGTAAATGTAACTATGTAATCTAGAGTTCTTTATCTTGTTTTATGGTTTGATTTATTTCATGTGCAGAAGAAACAAATTTTGAATTTTAAATGTTTTTTTATACCTCCTAATTAGCTATTTAACATAGCAAATCTAAACATTTACAGCTTTGCATACAAATGACAAGTTTCACGATTGGTGCATACATTAGCTTTAACATCTGACCTCATGTACACTATAAGTATAATGTATTTTATGTTATGTTTCTTACTGTCCACAGTACTAAATGGCCCAATTTCCCCAAACAACAATAAAGGCAATGAACCAAATCTCCTGAAGTGGTTTGGTACAGATGTCCTCAAAACCCCTCTTCCCCACATGCCTCCCCTGCCTACCCAGGGACAGAGAGTGATGACGGTGGATGAAATAGAACGATACACACAGGCTGTGTCTAACTAACACTGTATCAGAACGATACACTTAGGCTGTGTCTAAATAACACAGTGTCTAACCTGAACAGTGATTTGTTCTTACAAGCTAGTCGAGATACATAGTAAAACAAGGAATGGATGCTGTTTGCTGATTGAAATGATGGATGAAATAGAGAATGCTTGAATTAAGTGCATGTATAGTGTATGATATTTTCACATTTCGCTCATTTGGTCTTTGTTATTTTTGATATAATTTTTTTTGCCAATGTGTACTTTTTAAACAGAGATACGGTTCCTTATTTGAACTTAAAAAAACTATATGTATGTTTAGCTAACAACGGAATGAAAATGTATATTGTGATTGTCTACTTTTGTATATAGATATATAGACAAATGATATTGTAAATAAGTTTTTTTCTTCTTGTTTGAAATGTTCCTTTTCTTATTGATATTGTAAATCAATGTTATACATTGTAAGTCATCCACTGTAAATATTGTATTATAGTTATTATTATAAATCTTTGTTCCCTTAAATATTTTGGTTGTTCTAATCTTGTTGCTTTACAATGTACATATAGAATTTGTTGACTTTGTGTGCAGTGTTAGAGTCCTATGTGCTGGATGTTTACATATCAGCCCTATAGAACTAGGTCAATTTGGTAATTTCTTTTATTCAAATGATTTTGGATGAAACAGATATGTGTTAGAAATGGTCAGTATGTAGATATTTTTTCCTGTCCTTGATTAATTTTTCACTTTCCACCCTATATCAATTATTGCTCTTCTGTATAGTTGTGAATATTTTTTGCTTTTTTGAGTATTTAGTGTTCTATATATGTGCATAGAGAGAAAAAAAAATGTCGAAGCATTTTTATTGATAAAAATTCATAAGTGTATGTTTGTAATATACATGTGTATGCATATTGTGGTTTTGTTTACAGAAACCTCTTTAATGTAGTTCATATTTGTGGCATATCATTTGTCATTTCCAAGCATTTCATATTCATTTATATAAAGACAGTATTGCTTCAGATGTGTATCAAGGTCTTTTTTAGTGATTTGAAATATTACGTGTATTTGAAGAGACATATTGTTTTCGTAATATGGTGCAATTTACTGTGTAATCTTGCTATATATAAATGTGGCTAGTGTCAATACAACTTCATAGTTATATAACCAATCGTAACACATGATGGGCAAATTGTCTAAAATGTTCAGTTTATTGTGTTTAAGATACTCAGTCATTTATATGATACTTTTATACTTTGCAGCTTAACTACACCCTATTTTGTTTACACAGTTCACTCCCTTATAGAAAGGGGGGAAACAAATATTGACCGAATTTGATCTATGATTGTAAACTTTTTAGGAAACTGTTGCTGTAGAATTTTTTGAATTTTTTCAGTTGGATGTGTTTTGCTATAAATTAAAATTGGGTTAAAGAGAGAAATTGTAAAATCATCTGATTTTATTAAGTTAAAATGAATCCATGGACCTAATGAAGTATTAGGAAAAGATTAGAAGTAGATTGGTCTTGTAAATAAGCAAAGGTTATTTTGTTGTTGTACAGTTATGTTGGATTCAAGGTTTATTTACATTTTTCTAATAGTGCTAATTTCATATCTGTTGATAATGCATGTACCTACATGTATATGTTATTTTTTTTCATGTGTGATGCGGTGAAGTCAGTAGAGGGAAAGATAAATTTCATTTTTCATATACTTTAGAAAATAACTCACGGACAAATTCAGATTCTTTACTGTGTATAGCTGACTGTTTTATTAAAACAGTCTTTTGTATAAAATTATAATTTACTTACTTGCAAGCAATTCCTGAAATAGTATAGATTACCATTCAAGAAAACAAATTATGAGCAGTTTTCATATCTTGAAGCATTTCTAGAGTATAATAAAATGATACAGGTCTGTGCAAGATCCAAATTGGTTTTCAACAAATTCACACTGCAGATATTAAAATATTTAAGCATTTAATTACTTTTTTTTGGATTACCAATATTTCTTTTTCAATATATGTATCTGCATACCATCCTTATAAACCATTCAGTTCTTAAACTTTATAATAAACATAATTTATGACTCGTTATTCAGGATGTCAATATGTGGACCAAATTGTTACGGCTCCCAGACTGAAGCTGGGGGATGAGAGAAATATTTTGATGCATTAGAGCTCCATGTATGTATGAGGTTTAAATGAGACTGACAGTGAGGGGAGAATGAGATCATCAAGTTTTCGTGTCAAGTAAATGTTATGTTGAAGACATTTAAAACCTTGCAAAATGTTGTTTATCGGGATTGTCATGAGATAAAATTACACTACCCTTGATCTTTGGCTATAGTTTTTTCTTATTTTTGTATATATATGAAATTTACATAGAAAGATCCTTAAATCTTCAGTCACAAGAGTATATGCCTGAATTCTGTGTTTGAAATGCATGTTTTGAAATCACTTTTGTAGTTATAATGCTTTTTTCCACATTGAATTTGACAGAAATATGTGTACATAATTATAAATAGAACAATCCTCCATGTGTCCTGAACACGGATGGTACATGTACTAGACATTCAGTTTACTTCTTTCAAGTGGTTTCATAGTTGCTGTTATTTAGTTTAATTTCTCCATTGCAATTGTAAAGTTTTGTAATTTTATATTTATGAAAAAGAAATAATTATAAATATTCAGCTATTTTTTGTTATGGCAACAGATTTGTCAATTAAGTCATGTTCAGTTTGAAAGTAGGCCAAGAGCTTGTGGTTCATGTTCATTTTATCTCATTGCTTTTCTGTAATAAAGAATGAAATCTTGAATTAGTTTTCTAAGAATTTAATCGTTAATCCATGGGGCAGCTTATGTTGTTTGCAGAAAAAATTGTAGTTCCTGCCTAGGCTATACCTTTTTATCGAGAAATATTGGAATTTAATTAAACTCCTACCTAACACAAAAATTACTTATCAACTTGCAGTGTTCAGGACTTTGACCCAGAGTCATTTGGACAAGTTTACTGTTGACAGAAAAAGTATTTAATCCATAACTCTCCACAATGATGCACATTGAATTGGTAAAATTGAGTGGGATGTTATGGTCTTTCTTACTGATTGTAATTGTTTATGACGCTTCTGTTACTTTAGGAACAAGAAAACATAGGTAATCAGAGATTACAGAGCTCACCTCAACGAATGTTGTCTTTAAGTAAGGCAAAGTCACACAAGTACCAACTTATCTGTAAGATATGTACACATGTAAATTCTAACTGTAAGATACATACTTCTGTAATGCGATATTTAACATATATACACATGTAAATGCAAAATACTCTATAGGGGTTTAATTCAACATTTAATCAGCAGCCATGATCCTTGTGCTTTGAGCTTATAAGTAGTATTGGCCATTTTCTGCAGATTTAAATTTTACCAAAAAAGCAGTAAAATAATTAATGAAAGACAAAAATTATTAACCCCCCCTCCCAAAAATTGTTTAAGATTTAAAAGTTGACCCATTTCTTGATCATAATGGTAAATAGTGAATAAATGCATGTAAAGTTATTTTCCGCCCGTACAGTAATTACTTTTGAGATCAAAGAACAATTTTCTTTTGAGAAATGAAAAATGAAACAATTTTCTTATTCAGTCCACTGGTACAGCCACAATACGACCCCCTGTGGTGCCTCGTGTGCCAAGCCCCCAGGAGCTGATTGCGCACACACAGGCCATAATGCAGACTGCCCTCCTAAAGAAGCAACTGGAGGATCAGAAAGAGAGATTCATCAAGAAACAGCAAGAAAGGTAAGAACACCAGAGCACTTTGTGAAATATCAGAAAGTGATAGGAAAGTTAAAATCTGAATTGGAGGTGTTTAAAACAGGATGATATGTGTAAACAAATTAAATGTCATGATTTCTATTTGCAGAGGAAAGTCCCCAAATCCTCCTGCTCCACAAGGAAAAGGGGCCCCAGTAGGCCAACAGCTTAGTCCTGCTTCCCCTTGTTTAGCCCCAAGTGGAACTTCTCCAGCTTCATCTTTCCCTCAATCCTCAGCCCCCCAGAGCACACCCACATCACAGTCCATGTCTGCTTCTAAGGTGCAAACTATTACCTTTGAATGTAAAGATGTATCCTTCTCTCTCATGACTTTATGTAGCACATTTACCTGTATAAAAGTAGCTTAAATTTCAAATTTATTTTCATAGCAACCATCTGTCACAGCGTCTTTCACCCCAACTTCAGTAATGAGAAAAATGCACTCTGACAAAGCTAGTGAGAAAGAGAAACAGAGAGTAGATGGTCAGAAAATGGATGGAAGTGACGGTAATATACATGATAAAAATTGCACCTAAGGCTTTGATATTTGTGTGGAGTTCTGTCTTTAGGCAAAGATAAAAAGCTTTTGTATTAAAATATCAAATTAAAAAAAATTCCTTTGACAATTTGAACAGGTAAGTCTGTATAGTCTTTATAGTCTCTATAGCAGAAAAAGGTCACAATGTAAGAGAGTCAGGTCCAAGACCTCTCACAAAACAAGGAACAGGTAAGTCTGTATAGTCTCTATAGCAGAAAAAGGTCACAATGTTAGAGAGTCAGGTTCAAGACCTCTCACAAAACAAGGAACAGGTAAATCTCGATAGCAGAGAAAGGTCACAGTGTTAGAGAGTCATGTGAAGGACCTCTCACAAAACAAGGAACAGGTAAATCTCGATAGCAGAGAAAGGTCATAGTGTTAGGGAGTCATGTTCAGGACCTCTCACAAAACAAGGAACAGATAAGTCTCTATAACAGAAAAAGGTCACAATGTTAGAGAGTCAGGTCCAGGCCTATGGGCCATAAAACTTAGACAAGTTCACTTATAATCTCAGTCTCACTTTTTCCAAAGGAATTTTAAATAATGGAAAAGTGAGACTGAGATTAAAAGTTAGCTCATCTAAGTTTTGTGGCCCCCAGACCAGAACCTCCTACAAAACAAGGAACAGGTAAGTCTCTATAATCTTTTTCTGTCATTTTATTCTTTATCCTTCACACAAACACATAGAATTTTGTCATAATTTGTTTAATTTAGGCAGGATTTACAAAGTCATATGATGGTCATCATGATCATATTATATGTAAATGTGCTATATTTTTTGGTCAGATTGCATCTTGATATGTATGTTTAATATATCTATATTACTTCAGAAAGCAGTTTTATTTCTGTGTGTTTTTTTTTTTAGGAAATTCAGGAGTTGAGGGAGCAGTTACGAGATGTGATGTTTTACATGGGAGCTCAACAGAAGTTGTCAGAGACTTCAGAAGTGTCCCAGACAGAACTAGAGCAGAGTCAGGTCATAGTCGGGGCGTCTGGAAACAGCCCCTCCCCTCGCTCCAAAAAAGGACGGAAAAAGGATAGGTGAAACAGGTGCCCCCCAGAGAAGAGCAAGTCCTTAATTTTCTCCAAAATTTCTCTGTGATGTGATGCCCTCACAAAAAAAAAATCCAAACTCAAGAAGCAGAATATTCAAACCACTTTCTGTAGAATGTGTCTTATAGAGTGCTCATGGATCAGATTTTATTTCAAGTGTTCAAGCTTGATGTTATTT
The DNA here is from genome assembly GCA_003671525.1 of Saccostrea glomerata. Taxonomy (NCBI): domain Eukaryota; kingdom Metazoa; phylum Mollusca; class Bivalvia; order Ostreida; family Ostreidae; genus Saccostrea; species Saccostrea glomerata. Next base: position 5,042,249 of record PRKT01000003.1, on the reverse strand, counting down.
TTATTGCTGAACAAAGATTCAGGAATCTGAACACTTCTGTCCAATATATTGTACAGACAGCTTTGTTATTTTTTTTTATTTCCGTATGTCAATATGTTGATTTTATGTCTGTGACGTATTTCATTACAAACTGTTTGCCTGGAGCAAAGAGATCCTGCCAAATAGAGTCTGTGATTGATATGATTAAAAAAAAACTTCATCTACATCTATGTCATTATCTTAAGGTAAGGTTTGTTTGCAGATTATCAGTATATAAAAACAAAAAATACAGTACATATCTTTTGAAAACGGGATATCTGTTAACTCATTGTTTGGCAAATGTGGTACAATGCTATAGTGAGTACTATATCAATAGATAGACAATGTTATGGGAGGTCAACATTACCACTTCATTGCCAAAAATGTCAACTGATTACTGGTACATTTCAAATTTTCGGGATATCATTACCGCTACATTATAAATTTTGATAAAATTTTTATCAATAGGACACAGGCACTTGACGTAAGTTATTTTTCTTTTAATTAAAAAAAATATACACATACCTTATAATAAACAATTATTAGGTATGTGTATATTTTTCTATTAAAAGAAAAATAAGTAATGTCATGTGCCGGCGCCTGTGCAATGGTACGAAATATGAGTTCCATACAAAGTACTTCACTTAACATTTATTGAAGTACAATTTGGATCTGAATTCTGATAGAAATGAGTACATATGTCTGTAGACAAAATGTAATTTTATTGATGAAAAACAATGACAGTCTATGCGAAAGTTTTTTTTACCACACAGGACATTCGGTCCTGTGTAATCAATCAACACACAGGACCAAATCAAATTTTGTCAGACCCAAAAACCTTATGTAAACAAATGAAACACGCGAAAATAAGTGATGGAAAATCGGAAATAAATTTAGAATTGAATGGTGATAATCGGCTGGGCATAATCGAATAATAAATGTAGAAAAGTTAAACTTATTCTTTCAGTCAGACTTTTACAAAACAAAATAATTTACCTAATTACATATAATATTCAAAAAAAAAATTACTTTTTCTTTTAAAAAAAGTGGAAAATAATATTTCATTTCTTGAAACAAAATCAATAATTTAAACAGAAGGGAAATTTACTTTTTTTTTTAAATTCCATTCAATGGGTATATTACCATGATTACTGAAATTAGTCCCACCTTTCATTACATGTATTTAATTTTTGGGATTACAAGTTTTAAAAGAAGTTATCCAGAGATTAGACTTATATTCTTGATTATAGTAACGTTTACAAATTGTCTAGACTTAAAATGTTTTCTTTTGTATAGTAAAACCTCGTAATATTGTCTGTTTCCTGTTATTAGTCTGACCCTTCATTCAATCATGGCAGTAAAAAAAATGGCAGTGATTCCATCAATGTTTTAAACATTCGTCACTACTTTTAAGCTCCTTGCACTTGGACTTTGGTAATAAAATTAAAGTATGACAAGTTATTTTTTTGTCAGCAATGTCGGCAACATTTATTTTTATCATGTTTATACTCTAAGACATCAGACATTCCGGTCCGGTGTAAACAAATGAAGCATTGGACCAGAGGCACTGGACATCGGTCAGGTCCAACGGTCCGATGTCTTTCTCATAGACTACAATGATGAGTATAAATTTCTAATTAAATAAAAACTTTCCAACACTTGTTAGTGTGGAGTAGATGCGAGATAAAAACATGAGCATGCTGAGGGGAAACTTGCATGTATATGTTGTACTTTAAATCAATCTGTACATGAATAAGGGGCTGACTTACGAAAGAGGCAATGTAGCAGTAATGTATTCTTTTGAATGTTTTTTGTAACAGTAATGACTGAATAGCAGCAATGAAAATATAAAAAATTTAGCGGTAATGACACTCATCCAAAGTTACAAGACAAATTTGATGACTTTGAAGCTCATTGGAAAGGGAGATGTTACAACAAAGCACTATTGCAAAATATAAATTTAAATAGAACGCTTTAAACTCCTTAGCGCGGTAAAAACTTTCCGCGGAAATTTGTCCAAGCGTACTAAATATAAATGTAAGGCATGTAGGGAAAATCTAGAAAATCCGCGTAATTTTCTACCCGCAGATTAAACAGAGATTGAGATTCCGTGGAATTATGACCCCGTGGAAAAAAGTACGTCTACAGTATTTCAGTCAATTCACTGTTGTATCAAATCTAAAGTTATGTATATTTTGTAAGGTTAATTTTCTGTATTTTTTCATGGATTTATCTGAATCATATTGTAAATTTTGAATTTACTAGGGGGAGGTAAATGCGAAATTAACAACATGATATTCCACAAGTTATCATGTCGTAAATTTTGCATTTACCTCCCCCTAGTAAATTCAAAATTTACAATATGATAGATTACATAAAGTTGAAAAAATTCAGTCATCTTCAAATGTCTCAGCTATACATATACCTCTATAGAGATCTGATCTATCTTATTCAGAATGTAGATGCAGGGAATATACACTCGGTTTCCTTCCACTACATCGATTAATTCCTCTGCAGTGCAGTCTGATCGCAGTACGATGTCGGCGTTGTGTATTTTGTACTCCCCCAGAATTGTCTTCACCAAATCCATGTCCAGCTCAGACTGGGTCACCTTGTAAAGGAATATCAACTGTGTCAAATTTCGATAAATTTACAATATGTTTGAACGAAGTTTTAAAGCTAGGTAAAAACTTCACTGCAATTTTTTTTATTAAAAAATTACCTACGCGGTAATATGCATTTTATAAATTTTGAAATAAATTGGCAATGTGCTTGTTAGGTGATTAGTGAAACTCTTAACACAGTAGATATTCTTGTAACATAATCATTGTCATTTTAAAGAACCTTACAAGAAATATTTTCTTATCATTTTTTTACAAGAATCCCCAATACAAATTCTGTTTAGTTTCCATAAATACCAGGGTCTGCAAATTGATCCCTCCCTTCTCTTTTCTCCGAAACCCAATGTTTGGTGGAGATTTGTTGAGTCTGATTCCGAACCCCTCCAACTCATGCTCGATCAGCTTCTTGTGTTGTAAGGGTTTCAGGACGTCCAATACAATGAAGATCAGGGAGCAAGTCCTGGCAACTTTAACACAAATTTACAATGTACAGTACAATGTAAAGAGTATTGTATATAGAAAACATACATGTTTTACAATATCATGTAAAGAGTTCAATGTTCAGAGTTTAATACACGTATATACAAAGACCAATGCACAGAGTAACATGTACTGGGTATGATACACAATACCTGTACACTGTGATTTACATAGTGCAATATTCTAAGTATTAATAATGTAATATACAATACAATGTACAGAGAATAATTTACAACATGTCTGTCCACAGCTGATTATATGTGTGAATCTTTACTACATGTATTACACACATTACTAGTATAAGACAACGACAACGACGACAACGACAGACAACGGACAAATTTTGATCAGAAAAGCTCACTTGAGCCTTTGGCTCAGGTGAGCTAAAAAATTACTTTTAATTGAACAAGCTGTCAGATACAAAAAAAGCAATGCTGTTAATGATGCACATAAGGCTAAAACGTCCGAATTTCCTCTTCCTAAGTTAAGAAAAGCTTAATTGTTGATAAGTTTCAAAATCTAATCATAGAAATTTAAATTCAAAAATATCAAATTATTTATTCATGTGTTTTTAAGAAAATCAAATTCCTATAAAATAAAAATCATCTCGATGTAAGAAGCATCATTACCTCAAAAGCAAAAAGGAAAAAATCCCGTTTTCCCAAACACCATGGATACAAGTATACAAGGGCACTAAAACGCTTAAAGAAATTATAGATCAGAAAAACTACAAAAAGGAATTTATAATTCCGGATAATTCCTTTCGTTAAAACAAAATAAGATTAAATATAATCACTCAATATTTATAGTTTTAAAAACGGAACCATAATAAAATATACTCTTTAAAATAAGTTACAGGCGTTTAATTACTTTTTATAAAGCAGAATATTACGGTTATTAAGACAAGACAGTTCCAAGCGTCTGTGAGATATAGATTTGTTGTAACCAAGTGTAACAAACGCATTCGCTGATACTGATACAGTGAGTATTTCCTAAAATCTTCAGCAAATTACTTTACAAAGATATCTAAATCGGTTGTAGGAATTAAAAGTTTAAGATGATAATGTAAAAAAATAATAACAGAATGTTTTACTCTGGTGTTTTAGAGATTCATCCCATGAAATACAACCGAACGGGCACCTGTTTATTTATAATTTCTTATATTGAATTGTGTTCGTGCAAATGCCCATTTAATTGGATTTAAGAATGAGCAATTCTTGGCCAACGCACTTAGAGTTATTTAATCAAAGACGATATAATTTTAATATAGTGTATAACAAACAATAGGCCTATAATACGTATACTTGAAAACATTTAAGGGACATAACTCTTCTGCCTTTCCATCCAAGAAATTAAGTAATATTTTTGAAAAGCATTAATTGGGAACAGATTGCTTTTAATTTAATAAAACAATTTTTGGTTAAACTTAACGTTACAAGCACATTTTGAAAGAGAATTATCATAGACTGAATGTGTTATGTGATATAAAACATAATGATGAGACACTGATTATCATATGGGATAATACAGTCATTTGCAGTCATGCCGAAGGGAGGCAAAAAGAGTGGAAAGAAGAAGGGGGGAAAGAAGAAGTCGAGCAAGCTAGCAAATATGACTGAGGAGGAGAGGATTGCATACGAAGAACAGAAAGCTCTGGCTGAGGAAGAACTAAGGAAAAAGAAGGAAAACATGTTGACACAATTTCTTAAAGTAAGTAATAAATTTCCTTTACCAGGATAGCAACAATACAATATTTGTATGATAAAATTTTGATTGTCCATTTTCTTACACAGCATTCATGAATTTACAAATTAATGATTTACATAACACTTGACATATAGTTCATTCAAACCTTGGAATCATTTATTTCATTTTCAATGTTTTAAATATTTTTTTCTTGGTCTTCAGGATAAATTAACAAAGGAGGAAAGATCCACAAAGTTCAACATCAATAAATTGAACCATCAATGGAGGAACATAATGAGAGAAAACAAGTCCAAAGAACTGAAAAGTACCTGTACACTGTGATTTACATAGTGCAATATTCTAAGTATTAATAATGTAATATACAATACAATGTACAGAGAATAATTTACAACATGTCTGTCCACAGCTGATTATATGTGTGAATCTTTACTACATGTATTACACACATTACTAGTATAAAAGCTTTTTTATATATTCACATTTGTACATACAAGACTATTTAATTACCAGCAATAACTTGTTTTCCACGACCTTTGCCGTCTTTGGCTCCTTCAATAATACCTGGAAGATCCAGCAACTGAAAAAAAAATTTACATCAACTATTATGTCTAAATCAAATACGTGGAATACACCTACTCACAATTGAATTTTCCACAATATTTATCCTTCTTTTATAACCAAAGTACAGCCAATGGTTCATTTTTTAAATACTTTTTTTTAAGTCATTAACTTTTACATACCATCTACATTAGAGAAGCAATCTTAAATTTACTACACATATATATATTTTGTCTTTGTAATCTGACCTGAATTTTTGCCCCTTTATATCGTATAACACCTGGGACAGTTGTGAGGGTGGTAAATTCATAGGCAGCCACTTCAGAGTATACCCCAGCAAGATTACTCAGTAACGTTGACTTTCCAACTGAGGGAAAACCTAAAAAAAAAAATCCATAATATCTTTAATCTATCTCCCATCTTTACATGCTAAATAAAATGAAAATTCTACTTTTGTTCAATGAAATTTTTCTCATCTTACCTACAAACCCAATACGAGCATCTCCTGTTTTTGCGACATCAAAGCCTTCACCCCCACCCCCACCTCCACCTTTGGGCTCGATGAGTTCTCTTCTGAGTTTGGCCAGTCGAGCTTTAAGAAGACCCAGATGTCCACTTGTTGCTTTGTTTTTCTGGGTACGAGCCATCTTAAAAAAAAAGGCCAATGAATATATTTTGTTCAAAGAGTTGCACTGTAGCTCTTTGGTCATCTATCCCATTTTTTGGTTTACCGAGAGCTACAGATCTGTGGCTTGTTTTGATTAAATTCCACCAACTTTTATTATAATGACTGAGTGTATAAAATTCTGTTCAACAGTACAAAGTATGGTTTAACCAAACATTAGTCAGTTACTCTCTTACTAATACATTTTGAAATTCATTTAAACAAAAAAAATCTGTAGCCAATTTAACTTATCAAAAATTCTGAAAATCATATAAATTAAAGAGGTACAATTCTCGTAAAAGGTCTCATATAATTTTCATCTCTTCTGGCCTAGTGGTTCTTGAGAAAAATTTTTTAAAATGACTCCACACATTTTTTACTTTTTTCTCAATTATCTCCTCTTGGTAGAGTTTGTGGCCCTACATTTGAACAAAATACCCCAAGTTGTTCTGGAGAAGATGAACTCTAAAAGGTTAATTACAATCACAATGAAAACAGATGAATTTTGATCAGAAATTAGCTCAGTTGAGAGAAAAAAACAACAAAATTTAATATACCTTATTGTCCATTTATTTCATTCAATGTAATGATTTAAATTAGAAATAAATGTAGTAATGGTACATACATATGAAAGACAAACGCACCAGAATACCTTAATGGAAAACACTCTTATCTTTATCATAAATTTGAAATTTCAATCATAGGCGGGTCCTACAATTTTGCAATTAAATAAATGTTGTACCCATATGTTAGCTTTATATGGAGCAATCCTTCTTTTATCACCTACAGATGATAGAACTAAAAAGAAATAAAGTAACTGTCTTATTTAGCTTATCAACAAGAAGTTTGTAAACTGTTCATGTCAGTTAATTCCTGTAAGGGTCATATTGCAAGAGGTGTAAGAGTCGATGATGCTGGAATCTTAGCATCCAAAAAATTCCACATGGATAGTTTTTACGTCACACCCTGGAAGGGAATATAATATATTAAAAACACTGAAAAAAATAAAATTCACTATGTACATGTATTCAATAGATACATTGCCAATGCATACACATAGTAAATCTTTGTTAAGTTAAGCTTATAATTCATTACAGAGATTCTCCTAAATTGATTTCTTTTTGGAGAAAATGAGTTCTGTGTTATTGCCCTTACTTTTTGACAACTTGAACCACATCCTCGTCAGCTAGTGTGTGCTCTTTTCCCACTTTCTGGGGCTGGTGTTTTACAGAGGAACCCCAAACTAAGGCACTGAAATGAAATATGTCATCAGTTAACTGTAAAATTACTAAGGCACTGTAATAAATAGGTCACTAGTTAACTACATTACTTATTTATTACATTGCCCTAGTAATTCTGCTGTTAGAGTGAAAAATAAACTGATACATTTTTAACCACGTTGATTATTGCCCTTTGTTAGTTGTACTCACTATTTGAACTCTTTGATGAGGGATCTGTGTAGTTTGTTACAGAAATCTTCTACCATACACTTATCTCTTTTGACAACCACTGGTGCTGTATAGTCAGGCAACTGGCCCTTTGGCTTGGTGTATCTGTCAGTTTTAAAGAATTAATCAGAAATAACAGAACAATATGTTTATATATAAGAAAAGGAATCAATTTCTTACTATTTATTTTAACTTTATATTGTAAAAGTTTCATTTTATAAATAACTACATGTACTGCCATCAAACAAATAAAATGTAGATCTGTATTCATTACACTACTAATAACCCGGTACAGTAAAACACACTAGTATAGAAAAGTGCCAGGGATGAAAATTTTGATTTGTAATAAATGTAATTCATAATCTCCTAGAAGTTAATTACATGTTTTCAAAATAGAGGGAAAAAAGATTTGAATTCATAGTAAGATTGCTTGTTATAATTATGTTATTTGGAGTTCTTTAAATGTGTAAATCAAAAGAAAATTTTCCTTCAGAATTTTTCTACATAATTCTGGGTGTCCTGTCAGATCCTGGAAAACTCACATTCTAACCAGTCCCAGATACTCCCACATTCTGTCCAGTAAGTCGTCAAAATTCCACTTGTGATGGGCTGAGATGGGCACACAGTGAGGTACTTTATAGATAATGTCCAGCTCCTGCAAAGAAAATCAAATAATATGAGGTCAATGGACCACAATGCCTGACAAACAGCTGGCTTTCTGCAGATCTGTGGCTTGTTTTGATTAAATTCCACCAACTTTTATTATAATGACTGAGTGTATAAAATTCTGTTCAACAGTACAAAGTATGGTTTAACCAAACATTAGTCAGTTACTCTCTTACTAATACATTTTGAAATTCATTTAAACAAAAAAAATCTGTAGCCAATTTAACTTATCAAAAATTCTGAAAATCATATAAATTAAAGAGGTACAATTCTCTACTACTTTTACTGGAAACCCTACATGGAATTTAAGGAAATTCACTAGTCTGGCTGGACTGTAGTCATGGCAGCAATTCAGCTGGGATAAATATTTATCTGATGCCTTCATCAGATCTTGGGACAGTACTTCACAATAGCCCTTCACAATTCACATCTGTAAATTCAGTCTCAATTTCGATCACTCATCGTGGTTAAATCGGACATACCTGTGTTTGACCTGCTCCAAATTTGCAGCTTGAACAATGAACATCCTTCTTACTAGTATTTATTTAAATAAAATCTCTAGTTCTTATCTTGAATAATTATTTCTCCCACCATCTGTACAGTTAGTGTATTCATTTTAAATCTGTCATTCCAGCGTAAACAATTCACCTGATTGGTAAACTCTTATTATCAACATTCAGACACAGAAATAGTCTGTTGTACAAGCAACAAATCAGCGATTAGAAGAAAGTTCCAGTAGTAAAGCTTGCGGTTAGGAGGCATGTACTATATACATTGAGCGCAGCTGTCAAACTAGATCATGACGTAACATAAAACTTCACACTTAACTGCAATCTCCTATTAACATTTTCGACAAGAGACATACAACCTGACTGCCATGATAATTGCATAGGTGCTCTCCATGTAATTCTGTAAATGACAAAGGATAAGTATATATAGGTCTACCCCCTCTATACTTTAAAATAACCATATATAGTTTAGAGGGAGTAGACCTATACACACTTATCTTTCGTCATTTACAGAGCGCCTATGGATTATTGATGAAAAAGACAAAATTTACGAATTGTTTTAGAAAACAAGAATGGATTATATGTCAAACATGCTTTACCTCTGACTCGATTTCCGCTATTCGTTCTAAAATGCCCATTTTCAATGAAAAGTTTCACAACAGTCACCAGTAGTTTTCACGTTGTAAGTTGGGGAAAGGAAAACGAACCCGATTTTTAGTACCAAAACGGGTTCTCGGACAAAAGAAAAAATATGCTTAATATTTTATTTTTCTTTCCTAAATTACAATATGTACATAAATAATTTAAACATGAAATTGGTTATTTTTGCATGAAATTGCACTTAAAGAGAACTTTTTAAAATATATTTAAAATACTTCGGGTTCGTAATTCCTTTGATTGCCATGACCCGGAAGGAGTTGTCTGCAAGTTAAATCTACACCTTTTAATGTAAAATTTAGATACTTTTGCAAGACTGATAAAATTTGGCTTTCATTCATTCAGTAAAAGATATATTATTTTTCAATGCATTCATAGCTTAATGGATTATTAACATACTTATGCAAACTATTACACATCTCAAAGGTCATCATGATCTGCGCATGTCACATCCGGGCATTTGCAACATTTTCCGATGTTTAGCTGCAGCGGTTCAAATTTGTAAACGTATTCTCTGTTTAATTTAGTACCTAGTTATGCATTTCGTTCATTTTCTTTGAAGAGTATTCAACACAATTTCTTTCGCAACTGGTTTTTCTCGTATTCTGTTTCCCGTCGTGCTTGACAGCTGTAGTTTTCATCGGATACTTGCAAAGGTGAGAACACATCAATAATAATCACGTTGAATCGTGTGTTGTGTATTGGGTTCTGTTTTGGGAGTATACTCAGTACAGGTTTTCGACATTGATGATTGAAGTGGTAATTACACATTTGCTTTGCAGATTATCAGTATATAAAAACAAAAAATACAGTACATATCTTTTGAAAACGGGATATCTGTTAACTCATTGTTTGGCAAATGTGGTACAATGCTATAGTGAGTACTATATCAATAGATAGACAATGTTGCAGATGATAAGGGTATACAAAGCAAGGAAAGTTGATGATGAAAAGTTCGAAGTTATCATGTTCATCATGTTTATCGTAATGTTTTATTGTAAGGTTTCCAATGATGTCTTTTTCTAGTAAAATATCCAGTTATGAAACAGGTGTGTCAGACTCTATGGTGTCAATTATTTCAAGTTCCTTGGAAAATTTTCATCGAAAAATGAATGGAGACAACTATTGTTAATTAATACTACTTGTCATATATAAAATCTAAATATCAAGTTGAAAGCCATAGCAAATGTTTTTATTTTCTCAGGTAAAAGTTTTTGAATATATTCTCATTCATAGGAGTAAAAAAATACCTGTCAATAACGAGTCGCAATTTGTTCCCATTGGAATACCTATGGATTCATGTAAAACCTTATCTTCAAAACATAATAAAAAATAATTACTATTCTTTTGTTTCGTAAATAAAGTAATTTAGCAACACATTAAAAGCACAATAATCAGTATTTAATATAATAATATTATTATTCTGGATGCATGTGTAAATAATGAATTCGTAAGATAAAAATAATTGAAATACTCAATAACCTCAAAAACTTACAATCCATCCGTAAGAAGCATCTTTGACTTCAGAAATAGGGACTAGTTTTCCCTCATAGCTTCCAAGGATTGTTTTCTTGGGTATAAACACCTCTGTCCAAGCACCAAAACCCGCGTTAGGAATCGACGAGTTTCGGATAGAAATTCCAGGGGGTGCCGTCAAAAGAGCTCGATCTTGTTTACCCTTAGGGACCTGTGTTTTATAATTACGAAAGATTTAGTATACATTTATTTATTTTTTTCATCTTCATTCGATCGAGTGAGTTCACATCAAAAAATTAAATATATGGATAGAATTCATATAATACCTTCAGAACTGGTAATATGTTAAACGTGCTTGGTTGAACAAGACCAAACGCACCCAGTCTGCAAACTGGAAAAAAATTAAAGAATTTATTATCTATGTACTAATATTATTTGGTATTTCATCCAAAAAAGTTTAAAGATATTGGAAACTTAAAATTAGTTATAAAATTTATTACTAAGTGCTGTAATTTATTTCAATATGCAAATCTTGAGTCTCTAACATTGTGACCTTTTTCTGCTATAGAGACTATAGGGACTATAGAGACTTTACCTGTTCCTTGTTTTGTGAGAGGTCCTGAACCTGACTCTCTAACATTGTGACCTTTTTCTGCTATAGAGACTATAGGGACTATAGAGACTTTACCTGTGCATCGTTTTGTGTGAGGTCCTGGACCTGACTCTCTAACATTGTGACCTTTTTCTGCTATAGAGACTATAGGGACTATAGAGACTTTACCTGTTCCTTGTTTTGTGTGAGGTTCTGGACCTGACTCTCTAACATTGTGACCTTTTTCTGCTATAGAGACTATAGGGACTATACAGACTTTACCTGTTCCTTGTTTTGTGAGAGGTCCTGGACCTGACTCTCTAATACAGTGACCTTTTTCTGCCAGACCTGCTGGTTCTCTAGCAGACACTTGTTCATCTGTTTTTCCTCCTGTAGATCCTTCAGTGTCGATGTCAGTCGACTGTGCAGCTGGTGGGGAAAATAAAAAACAAAGCTTTTTCACATTATCTTGCTTTCTCTCATTCAGCTGTTGTTATTTTCTCGATCCAATTAATATAAATACATAACATTCGTACATCTATTTATAGAACATGTTTATCATCTTTGAACATATTTTTACATTGATTCGCCATTGACATAAACTCTGTACATCTATTTATAGTAATTCTTCATTGATATCAACTTTGCAACAAAGGCTTACTTACATGAGAACACTTTTTTTCCACAGCCTGTTTCTCCTTATTTAAAGCTTGTTGTTCAACTTTTACTTTCTCTAAATCCTCTGTAGCAGCCTTATATTTTACATCCAAGATGTCAGCCTGAAAGTATTGTTTAAATTAGCAATTTTCCCAAGTACTACAGGGCTCCTACCATATTTTAAGTAATAATTTTGACCTTGACCTTTGAGTTATAAAAAATCTTACTCTTTCTTGGGCACTCTTCTCCACTTGTGCCATTTTCTGCTCAAAATATTTACGTTGTTGTTCAAGTTGACTTGTCAAGAGATATGTGTACTAAAAATAAAAATAAACCAGATTACATAAAAAATGTTCAGGCACATTGGATAATTTACTTTTGAATCATATCATTTGGCAAAGATACACTCATACATGTATTCCATCCCGAAGAAAAACAGCACTTCATTTAGATGTTATCTTAATTTGCATATAAATTTGAAGTTTAGTCAAATTCTACCAGTCAGGGCAACTAGACTGACACCTGGACTGGTTGCTAAAAAATTTGGCTCAATAACTGGTTAATGAATTAACTTTCTGCAAAATGTGGAGCAACTCCCACCTGAGTCCATGAGAATCAGAATATCAGGATCAGCAGAGATTAGAACATGAGAAAGTAAAGGTTAAAATGTTGGACTCTTCTTACCTCTAACGATAGAGAGTCAGCCTTCCCATCCATTTCGGAGCTTTGCTGGTCCTCCACAGCTACCAGTTTACCATCACCTTTACTCTGAACCAAACGATGAACAAAATTATCCCCCACGTAATCCCACACTCGACTGTTACCTAACTGCATGGCATATGTGTGCTGTGTTTCTTGAAAATGTCTAAAATAGAAGATAACGAAATATAATACATTTGTAGCTTTTATCTCTCTCAACAGTTTAAAAACAAAATCAAATCTTTGAATAAAGCTTGCCTCTTACTTGTATGCATGTAGTTCCACATATCTTCCACATCCAATGTTCCCACAAACCAAACAAATCCATAAACTCTATAAGTAAAATATATACGTGTACACATTCAAACAAGTTTTGAAATGCACAATTTATAACGAAAAATAAACATTCTGGACAATATGGTTAATTCAAATTTCATATCAATACTAAATACATATGTACTAACTTATCATTCTCAGTATTTAGATAACTGACCTCCTGAGAGCCACAGGTCATACAGCGCTGGTCAGCGGTTTCCTCAGGGGTCTGGCAGTACCGACAAACTGGGCAACTACAATTCACATAAATCTTCCTGATTTACATGTATACATGCACACTGGTATTATGAGGACTTTACATGTATAAACTGGTATTATGAGGACTTTACATGTATACACTGGTATTATGAGAACTTTACATGTATCACTGGTATTATGAGGACTTTACATGTATCACTGGTATTATGAGGACTTAACATGTATACACTGGTATTATGAGGACTTTACATGTATACACTAGTATTATGAGGACTTTACATGTATACACTGGTATTATGAGGACTTTACATGTATCACTGGTATTATGAGGAATTTACATGTATCACTGGTATTATGAGGACTTTACATGTATAAACTGGTATTATGAGGACTTTACATGTATAGACTGGTATTATGAGGACTTTACATGTATCACTGGTATTATGAGGACTTTACATGTATAAACTGGTATTATGAGGACTTTACATGTATACACTGGTATTATGAGGAGATCATTAATCAGTTAAATCTCACCTGGTGTCCCCCCACTTTGCCAGACAGTTGACATGAAATGTGTGATTGCACAAAATTGTTAATACTGGGGTGCCATCCACAGATTCATCCTGCAAAAGAATTTAACAACTGTCAACTAGCTGACAATTGAGAATCGTATTTTAATTTGCCTTTTTAACCCCCCAAAAAAATTATTTTCTCTTTTGGGAATAAGATATATGATTTCAATTGTTACTCTACTTAAAGAATAATTGTGGTGAGTTCTTGTACCATTCTGTCCAGACACACAGGACAGTTAGGAAGCTCTGTCAGACCAGCCACAGGTAAACAGGCTCCCTGGAAGGAAAAATCATAATACCATTCTATTTTAAACAGGATAACTTAATTTAATTCAAAAAAATTTTTTAAATATGCAACTCCAAGACACCTTCAATCAGAAAATCACGGATACCAGGTAAAATGGTGGACTGTTTTCAAATCAGATGGACCCTGCCTCCTCCCTCATTATTACTGATAATACCTGGTAAATTACTCAGTACAGTACTCTACCACATGATGAGTACTAGATACCTACCTCTGAGTCCTTCATGACTTCCACCTTAGCTACATAGATAAGCTGACAAATGTCTGGTTCTATGGAGTTGAAGGACACATTGTTGTATGTGTTAAAGAATTCATCAGCCAGTCTCTGTTTGTGGAACTTTATAAGAACCATGTACTGGTTAGGGGTGGAGTCTCTGATAATTCTCATGTACTCAATACCCTCACTACAATATAGGCATTTCTTTATTTATAGCACAGAACATGTATATGGTACACATTCAAAATTATGCTTTCCAATCTGAATCTTGACAACTTGTCATTGAAACAGTCTCATATGTGTTACTTACACTACAGGAGCAGTGAATTTAACCAGATCATGAATAGTGTATGCTGCTGGTACAGCTAACATACAAATCAGTTCACTCCTTGGAACTTCATCCTTCAGTGATGTCTTCTTACTGTAAAAAAAATGTTGATATAATGGAAACATGTGGGCTCTGGTGAGCATATCTTATATGCACAACACTGCAAACCATTACAATCAAATTTATAAATTGTAATTATAGTTACAGTGTATACCTCTTTGATGTTAAGCATTCTTTGACAATTTAAATGTAAACTGATAACCTGTGTTTATTGATCAGTTTATGTCTTACTTGTCTTTGTATAAATGTAAAATCCCACAAGTCCTCTCAACCATAGGGTTTCCAGAGAAGAACTGTATTGTGGGGGAATCATGGGGACTGCCCCTAATTCTCCCCCCACTGTGTGGCCTCTCTCCTCTCTGAATTGGCATAGGACTATCATCGCTGTCATCAATAGGCTGGAAACACACCTCCTTTGATGCGGCTTTCTCTCCACTGGACGTCGATGCATTCGATGTTATGGAACCTTCTCGCGAAAATGCCCCATTGATGTCTGGGTTCTTTGATTTAGTCTCTGAATTGTTCTTTTCCATTGAATTATGGTTATTCATGTCTAAAAAATATGAAGCATTTCAAACATTAAAATGCAGCATACTTAAATCAAGCTGTTAGATTTTACATTTGAATGTTCTTTAGCTAATCATTGTGGGTATTCCTTTTTTATTTACAATACATTAAAGTGATGACATTTATGTAATCCCTTTTGACAATGTTTATAAGAAAAAAATAAAATGACAGACCATTTAAATAAGTCTCTATTGTCAGATCTGTCAGTATTCTTTCTCCTCTGCACTTCTGAATCAGCAGGTCTCGAGAAAAATCCTGTTTAGAGCTGCAGGCTGCCTCGGCGTAACTGGTTTTGTGTTTTGCTGCCTCCCTCTCACCAAGTATTTCAAAATCTGGTGCTAGAAAAATAATTTTTTATGACACCTAGATTATGATGAATTTCCTGCAGTATGAAAGGTTTGATGACAGATAAGTAAATGTGTGATTATAAAAAAAAATCTGCTTATCAGGGATGGGGTAATCGTAATCAGTAATCGTAATCAGCTGTAATCGATTACAGTTTGCCAAGTAATCATGAGTAATCAGTAATCACCCATTTTTCTGATTACAAGTAATCGTAATTTAATCAATTACTCTGAAAAAAAGTCCTGTAATCATGATTACTTTTTGATTACTTTATGATTACAATTATTAAAACAAATTTCATTTATTAATGATTTTTGATGATATTCAGTGAGCAAAAGTTGTTATAAAATTATAAGCTATTTTAATTAGGTGTCTTCTTCTAATGAATCTAGAAATGCTTATAATCAGGTCCATTGTCTAGTCAATTAGTAAATTCTATCAGTTCCTAGCTTTATTCAGTAGTAATTTCAAAATACTTATTCTATATTTTGACTTGATATATATATAATTAAAATGGAAGAAAATTACTTTAGGATCATTTTAAAGTTTAATTTTTTATTTTTGGTTTCAATCTATTTACAAATATGTGAAATGCAGCATTTTGTTTTCCCTATAAAAATATTTTTGAATAAGCATGTTTTTTTTTATACCAAATATTCCTTTATTGTATTCTAAAAATCACTTTGTTTGATTTTCTGTGTACTTAAAAAGATATGTGAATTAATTTCCGGTAGTAATAAAACACTGGTATACTCAAGTTTGGTCAGCTTGGGTTATAACAATTATTGAACTATCCATGCTTGTCCAGTCAAAGTGTTAATTTTTGTAAAAACATCTAGTAATTGGCAGCTTAATTGAAAAGCTCATCACTCATCAAGAAGGTCAATTACCGGGGTACTTGTGTAACAGTTCTCTATCGAATCCCTTTATGCATAACTATAATTATGTCAAGTTTGATAAATAAATTTTTTTTTTCTATTTCAAAAATAACACAGATATTGCTTGTACTTAAGATAGAAAACATGAACTTGAAAAATTTTATGCATTTATATTAAAAAATGTACCACCAAGAATTTCTGGATTCTACTTTATATATACCTAAAATATTAATAATACTTAAAAAGTAAAGACTGAATTAAAACATCCTGTTGTTCTTGAACATTAAACAAACAAAAACTAGATGTAATATAAAGTAATCATAAGTAATCACGATTACATGAATGAAAAGTAATCAGATGTAATTGATTACTTCAAAAAATGTCTGTAATCAGCTTGTAATCGATTACATTTAAAATCCAAAGTAATTGTAATTTAATCGATTACTTTTGAAAGTAATCGACCCCATCCCTGCTGCTTTTGATAGTTTAAATACCTCTATACTCTAAATCTGTGGCAAGGGGACTTCCAGTCTCGATTTCGAGTCGTAAGACTACCAAGGATATCGACTCAGACATTGGAAAACATCAGTAATTTTACATTTCCCAAACTCAGCATCAAAATTTCCGACTTTCGATGATTTCTTTCTTTGTACACAAAAGAGTTCCAGTTATAAAATTAAAAAATCAAACGGTCAAACAACCAATATCCGGATTGATCATAGGGTACTTGGATCTTGGTTTTTACCATAGAGTAAACTGGGGATATTTCAAAGTATTTTTATACCGCCTAGCTCCAAGCCATTTTCAGTGTTGATTTAAAATAAAGTTTATTTGCCCTCTCCCGACTTAGGGTAAAATTATTGAGTTGCGGTAGGTAGGTATGAAAATCTTTTCCAAAAAAAAAAAATTCAACACATTTGTCGGAAAGCGTACTACGGAAGCGTATTGCTGCCACTTGAAAAAAAATATTGTAAGTCGTACGTAAGAGATACTAAGTCGTACGTACGAAATAATAAGTCGTACGTACGAGATACTAAGTCGTACGTACGACATACTATGTCGTACGAACGAGATACTAAGTCGTACGAACGAGATACTATGTTGTACGTACGACATATTTATTCGTACGTACGACATAATAAGTCGTATGTACGAGATAATATTAAGTCGTACAAACGACATATTAAGTCGTACTTACGACATATTAAGGCGTACGAACGAGATACTAAGTCAAACGTACGACATAATAAGTCGTACATACGGCATGATAAGTCGTACGAACGAGATATTGTGTTGTACGTACGACATACTAAGTCGTACGTACGACATAATAAGTCGTACGAACGAGATATTAAGTCGTACGTACGAGATACTTAGTCGTACGTACGACATAATAAGTCGTACGTACGACATAATAAGTCGTACGTACCACATAATAAGTTGTACAAACGAGATAATATGTCGTACGTACGAGATACCCAGAACGTAGCTGCAGAACTGTAGCTTTATGGTTTTGTATTTTAGTCTTTGATCATATTTTAAATGCAAATTATGGGCAATCTACGGCAAAAGATTTGAAAGCACTTTTGGGAAGAATTTTCACACTTTCCAGCATTGGTCTATCCCTAATTCTATTCTAAACACAATTTTTTAACCAATATGTTTATTTTATCAACCTTCTAGCCCTTTATATTTGTTTCTACAGGCGATAAACTCGCTTGATTTGAATTGTATGTTTGATTGCAGAAAATTCAAATCAAGCAAGTTTATCACCTCTGCCCGATTCGAACTTGGGATTTTACATAGTTTATTTCATATTTATCTGCAAAACTGTTTATTACAATTCATAAATTATAGACTAGGAAGGATAAAGATTTTATTCAATATAATATATTGATTTTACCCGTGACCCTGCATATTTTCAAAGCCTTATTAATTTCGGGCTTAAAATGGTAGTATCAAGAGTAAATGGCTATTTAGGATATCGTCTAGAAAGTCTAAAAGAGTGTTTAAATGTAGAGAGAAATTATAAATTACTTTTATAACAACAAGTTGCGAGTGGTATAATGTCTTTGGCACGTCAGTTAGTCCGTCAGTCCTTTTTTATTACTTTATCTTTTATAAGCATAATTATTCTTAAACAGCTGCATAAAATTTCATGAAAATTTGTAGATAATTAGGACACAATTTATAGATATGCATATTACTAAAACAGGCACGTAGCAATGTTATTGTTTAAAATTTGCATTGAAAGGCCGGTTGCCCCTTCCCCCGCTTTGTGATACAGTAAAGTGAAATAAGGGTAATGTACATGTAGTATTATATGGGGGAAAATTGTACTGAAAGAAGTTGGAACTTTAAAAAGATCCCCCCTCCCCAAAATAATGTTTTCTTGTTAGGGCAATTTTTTACTTGTCAACTTTTTCAGGGATTTTTTTTTCTCTGGCTGCCCCCTTTCCCCTTTCAAAAACGATGCTACGTCACTACAAGAAAACTTAATTTCTTTATTTTTCTGGGTGAGCACTTTGTAAGCGCAACCCTTAAGAGAGTGGGGGGCCAATTTAGGCAATATTGCTCTCCTTTAGAAGAAGAGCTCCATATGAAAATGATCAAATTTAACAGCTGAAACATATCAATTTTTTTCTTATCAAATTATAGTTTACGGCTTATTTATTTGATAAAGAAACATTTCATATATATATATATATTCGTGTTCGTGTCGTTGGTCATTTTTAGTGCTTTATATAAATTTCCATCCGTGACCTTGTATCTACTTGATAGATCCGACATTTAGGATATACAGTGTTGTTGGTTTTTTTAGTGCTTTTTATATCCTTTTTCGCCAACTGTATCTTCACAGATCCACCCGTATATCCATCATTTCT
>PRKT01000003.1:4976007-5009677 GCA_003671525.1 Saccostrea glomerata | reverse complement strand
TATAGTTCATTCAAACCTTGGAATCATTTATTTCATTTTCAATGTTTTAAATATTTTTTTCTTGGTCTTCAGGATAAATTAACAAAGGAGGAAAGATCCACAAAGTTCAACATCAATAAATTGAACCATCAATGGAGGAACATAATGAGAGAAAACAAGTCCAAAGAACTGAAAAAAGACTTGGAGATTCTCAGTCAGACATTTGAGAGAATCGTAGACAGGAAAGATGCCACCATCAAGGCTTTGGCTAAGGATTTGCAGGAGGCTGATGAGCAGTATTCCATGTCTCTGAGGGCTCATATACAGAGTACAGACAACCTTATTGGTGTGTACATTACTTCTTAAAAGTACTTCATAAGCATTAATAAATTTCAGTTTTTGTACAATTTTTTCTTATTTGTCTCCCTTCCCTCTCTCCTTCATGCTTCTATCTCAACCTCTTATCCTTATTTTTTCAATTTTCATTGCTCTTTGTTTCATACAACAGTGCTAGTATATTTTGTTAGATATAGGAACATGCATGCACAATTAATAAAAATTACCAAAATAAAAATTCCAAAGTTTTTAAAAAATATTATACATTCAATCCTCCTGACAGATGAACACAGAAGCCGTATAGAATTCCTGAGGACGCAGTATGAGGATGAACTGGGTGTGATTACTGAGGAGTTCGACACGGAGCGAGCCATCATGCTGGATCAACACAGTAGGGAGATGAATGAGATTTCAGACATTCTGTTCGCAATGGACCAGAATTTCCAGGAGAGAGAGAGGGATGCCAAGTCAGATTATCAGAGTCTGGTGGATGAAATCCGCAATAAAGTAAGTCTACCTACAGATGATCTGCATATAATCAATACTTAGTAAATCTAAAGATTCGAAAGTTATTCTCAGGACCCTATATCTAGGGTGTTGAATTGTAAAGTAATTTGATACAGGGTGTAAGGTTGGAGTATGATTTTGCAACTCCAGCTATATTGGGTATAGTATGTATATGTAGGCCTAATTAGTCAATACATATACCAGTATTCTTGTAGGATATGGAAGAAATGCATGGTTTACGACATCAGCTGACAGAAAAATTCAACTTCTATTGGAATGCATTTGAACAAGCTCGTAAAAACTACCAGGAAAATAATGCAGAAAGAAAAGCAGCATTTGAAGAACTGAAGGCAAAGGATGATGTGTCCGCTCAGGAAATCGACTTCCAGATGAGGAAACTTCAACGCATTTCTGTAAGATAGGGATTAATACAACTTAAAAATATTATGTTACTTTTACACATTATCTTAGTAAAATTAGAAATATTTGTTTTCTTTTTTGGAATTACCTGGTATGTATTTGAAAACAATTGCAGGAAAATATTGCTCAACTGAAAGCCAAGATGGCAGCCAACGCAAAAGAAAACGAGCAAAGAAACCGATCAATTAAAGAGGTAAATCTATAAAAATAACATACAAAATATATTTTTTTTTAATTTACACAGTATTCATGTCATATTACTCTTAAGATGTGAAATATTAGCTGCAATTGGAATAATGTCAATTCATCAAATTAAAGTAATATTTATCTTTTTTATACTTTTTGATTTACCTATATATTCTATAATAATTGTAAAGGAAAGGGAGAGAATGCTGGCTCATCTCCAAGACCTGAAGGCTGAGATGAACAAACTGAGGGAGGGGGAACGGGCTAAACTGACCAAAATGACAATCGAGAGCAATGGAGCCATTAAAACCATCAAGTCTAAAACAGAAAAAGTAAGGTTTCTTTTTTTGAACATTGATTCTTTATAGATTTAAAATACTCTAGATTTAATATTGTGCTAGTCAGTTTTTTTTTCCAAAACAAATAAAAAAAATCATCTGACTTGAAGAAAATTTTGAAAAAATATGTTATCTTTTTGAATATTTTGTATGATGTTTTTTTTTTAAGTTTACAACTTTTCTATGGTTCATTCAACAATGACAAAATAGTAAGTGACATGTATGCTGTTATAGAAATACATATTTGTATATATCTCACATGTCATGTGTTTAGTTCACAACTCACATGTGATAACACATGTACACAGGCAGATAATGCAGCCAGATGAATAACATTTTTATTCAGTCTGATTTTTACAATGTTTTGAAGTGTCATCTAAAAAATTTTTGAAAACATGATCACATAATACCTGCAATGTCATAAAACTAATTTAACGAGGTAAATAAAATAATTGCATCTCCACTTCTCATTGCTCAACAACAATCATAATACATACCACTTAATTTTGGGCTTCATTGAGAGACTTCCAATATGGTAACATTTTTTTGTTAACAGTGTAATTTTTACAAAGGTTCCTTACGCATAAGTAAGTATGTGTTCAGCATAAAGAATGTTTGAGTCTTCTGCTTGTGCTCAGAAGTTTGAGTTGTTGATGTTGAAACTGCTGTTCATAATGCCAGAGGCTGGCTTTTTTAATATTTGGAAAAATTTAATTAATTTTTGGTTAATTAACAGACTCTCATATGCTGTGTTTTGTATACTGTTTGTATTGTTTGTTGGGATATATGTGTCAAGACTACTAATTACTACATGTATCAGCACATTTCACATTGAATTTGTTTTGCCATAAGGAGAGGAGTTATCTCCCATTGCATATGCACAAGTTCTTCATAAAAGAGTCAATTATAAGCATTTTTATGAATCCCTAAAATTTCCATTTCATTTGTAACATAAGTCATGAAGTTCAAGAAATTCATATTCAAAATGAAATTAGAATTCATTAAATACACAAGGTTCCTCTAACCATCACTATATGATACAGGTTAAGAACGTGATCACCATGACGGAGATGTGTAGACGTTTAGAGACGGAGGAGGAGAAGGTCCTGCCATTTTACGCTTCGTCGCTCACTCAGGAAGAGAAGGAGGATGTAGAGGCGGCCATAGAGGAACCTCCCTATGAAAAACTGGCACTGGTAGGTACAGAATGAACACTTAAATTGATATAAGTACTTAGCTTTGTACAAAGAAAATTACAGATATACCCATGATTAAAGTAGCTTTAAAGTACACTGTTCATAAGTAAATGCTGCATATTTCAAACCATATATTGGCAAAAATACATGTACTTCTAACATGATTTCTAGAAATTCCAAAAAAAATTTTAAATTAAAAAATATGTGTCTTTTTCTTGGACCAGGATGTATGTCCAATTTTATACCATCTGACAATTTAAAAATAATGAAAAAATTTTAAAAAACATTTGTAAAACCAGCAAATATTAGTTGTTCCTTTTCTTGTTCAGATAATGCACGACTTTACGTCTCTGGAGAACTTTTGGAAGCGTTACAATAAGGTGGCCCTGGATAAGCTAGCTCTGGACAAGGAGAAACAGACACTGGCACAGGAGAACACACAGCTGAGGAGCTTACTGAAGCAGTATCTGGACGGAATCTCAGTCAACGAGGAAATACTGAGTCAAGTCAACCCGCTCCTGGTGGTCAACAACAGAACCAACGTAAAGTAAGTATTGTGGCTCAGTCAATTGACATTAATTGTAAACAAATACTGTAAATCAATTTTTATTCACAAGAACTTTATTTTCGTGTAATTATGCGAGACAATAAGCTCGTGAAAATGTCATTCTCATGTATAAAAGTATTCCTTATGATTATATATAGGAATAACAACAATTATGTAAATTATGTATCACTAATAAAGAGGCAATGATTATCTTGTGAAAATAAGGTGTCATGAAAATTTTGTGATCTACGGTAATGCGGTGTAGATTAGGTGACTTCTACGATTGATTTTTCTTTTTTCCAGTTTGAATGTTCCTGTTGGTGATCCCCGGGTCCGTAGACCGGTACCCCAGACTGTTGTGGAGGCAGCACACCACTCACATCATCTCAAACTCTCATGATGTCATCAGTTATTGTGTGCAGACTAATTCAAATCAGTTGACTTCACTCAAAAGAAAAATACAAAAATGAGAGTGCAAAAGAGAGGAGACTGAAGAATTTATACTGCTTGCAGGACTTTTTGTAATCAATGTTATCACTGTAATATTTTCTATAATTACAGATTATTAAAATCTCTTGTTTTATCTGCCTGCTTTTGATTAAGTGATATGTTTTGTTACAATCAGTATTGAGATTAACAAAGATCCTATAGTTGATTAATGAAAACCAACTATTATTTGCAACATCTTTTACACACAATACTTCAGTTTGAAATTCATATGGAACTTCTTATTGGAACTTATTAATTGTGACTTGGACAACATTCTACATAAATACTGTGTAATTGGTTCATGATAAGAAATATTCATGAATAAAAGGGGTTGCAAAACATGCGGATATTTCTGGCTCATTAATAAAAGCTATAGTTTACAGTATGATTGAAGAATTCCCATCTCTCTGATTGTCTGAGATTCATCAATGTTAGAAAATGTTAAATTCACCTGCATGTGACTGTGACATTGCAGGTGACCAATAAGATTTATTTCTTTTTCTATATTGGACTAAAAATAGATTTGGAAATTCCAAATTGATCCACCTAGTTCTGGAAAGTTATTTCACGTGCACAGGACTTACACTCAGTTCCAATCCGGCATATTAGATTGGGTGGGGGAAAATGGATGGGGGTTGGGGTGTATGGGGCCTTTTTCCTCCTAGCACTTTTTTACAGACATTTATACTTTTCATTTAGTATAAAAATGTTCTATGAATGTTCTATCCCCCCCCCCCCACACCCACCCACCTACTGAAATAGACATTTGTATAATTCTCCACTTTTTGAATAAAAGTTGTTTTAATTTGATAAATCGACAGTTTTTTCTTATAATGCCCCCTTTCCACATTGATCTAGAGCTTGACATTTTGATCAATACGATGATTTGGTCATCTTCGAAGTAAAATATTCACCTCGCCCTTCGGATTCGGTGAATATTGTATCCCTCAGGTGGCTAAATCATCGTATTGACCTGAAAACAAATGAAAGTATGATTTTATGCTTTCTCCTACTTCCTGGTCTTTATAACCTTAGGCTCGGTAAGAGTGGACATCGTAACTCGGGTTATACACACAACAAACCACGATCTAAATGACCAAGTACAGTACTCAGCTAAAGGAACAATGCCATTATTATACATGTATATCAATTTAAGTTTTTTAGTATTTTATTGTAAAACAACCGCAAAAATCGCCAACTCCTAATTATGGTGTCTTTGTATAGTGAATATTTCAATTTTATACCATTTAGTTGTGAATGATCTTTCTTTTCATGCATGCACCTTGACAGTCTCTTGGTAGAACTGACCTTGAATAACTTAGCCTATGCATTTGCTATTCTTGCATTTATTATGTAATCATTATTAAAATTAAATGTTTCTTACATATGTTTATAAGAATTTCCCCTTCGTTCATCATTATTTTATTAAACACAACGTTGTTTTACGTAGAAAAAAGTTACTATTTTCAAATTTATATACATGTATTAGATATGTAAAGTAATTGGTTTATAACAAAAAATAAAAAAATAAATAAAAATCAAAGAAAACTTGAATCAGTGGCGTTACGTTTATGTTTAGAAAATGGCCCCAACTTCCTGATCATGTTCACCTCGGGCATCGAGCGGACACCCGGCTCTATAGATCTAGTAAGGTGTCAATTACCTGGTATTTCAATGTGTTGTGGACTTACCATTTAAAAATCGTCAATATCATTTGCATTTTATTTTTATATGTTAAACAATTTTATTAAAAAATGCAAACTGTGTCCAATGGATTATTTCTGTGTCTATTTATTAGTAAGTATTCATTTTGAATGATTAACTAGATTCACACTATTTTGAATTTGTCTTTACTCTCTCTTACTTCTTTTGGATGATGAATATAAATACATGCATGTAGTATACGCCTTTATGATTTGAATTCAGGCGGTTTGCATATCGGAGGTGGATCTGTATATTATGATGCAAACTCTTCAAGTGCATCATTTACTGATTTGTGCATGGTCATGCTTTCTAATACAACATTTGACTTTTTTCTCAGTGCTCACATTCTGCCACGCTGTACCTTGCCCCGAACCTTTTGTCGGTCTACATGAAGGATGCTACTATTTCCACCCCGAGCTGACCACTTACAATAGGTCGGTGGAGGTTTGTCGTGAGATGGGCACCACCCTGGCGCAGATCGACTCGGCCGAGGAGGAGAGAGCTCTTATCCGGTATTTGGAAGGTAACTATACATATATAGGTACATCAGTATATATTATATTATATATATATATATATATATATAGTAATGGAAATTTTCAATATTTGTAGAATATGGTTTTATATATGTATAAAGTAGAGAGAATAGAAAAGAGAATATGCAGTGAAACAATTTTTTGAAAATTACAAAAAGATATACAGACTACAGTTTTACTGATTTTTATTTGAGAATTAAAATAAGAAAAAAATTAAGTCATATACCTATTTTAAAATAAAAATTAGAGAGTGAAACTTATATAGGAAGATGTTTTTACTCCAAATTATAAGGCTAATCATGTTTAAAATTTTTTCAGACCAAGGCTTGCCGAAAAAGAAACAGGTCTGTACGTCTTTTAAAAGTTATATCCGAGGTATGCTCTTATTTCGTTGTGTTCCTTTTTACTGTGCCTGACCAAAGGATGCGTCATAATAATACTTTATGCACAGATGAACTAACGTTTCTCAGTAATGAAGCTATGAAATGTGAATAATTTTCAATTCTAATGTCTTTCCTGACTTTGAATCTCTGCTGTACAAGAGCCGTTTGTTAGGCTATGACGCAACCTCAAGTAATATCAGTCTTACAAAGTAATAGAACGGACGCGTTTTCACGGACAAACAGATTGACAAGCAATTCTTATCCCAATAACAATTCTTTTAGCGGCAGGTGTTGCAACCACTATTGAAATAACGACCGCTATTGAAATAATTACATGTATATCAAAAGTGGTTGAGAGTGCATTTCAATAGCAAACATAGTTAGTAACCACTATTGAAATACGACCACTATTGAAATAATAATATCAACAGTGGTTGAGAGTGCATTTCAATATCAAACATAGTAACCACTATTGAAATACGACCACTATTCAAATAATTATATCAATAGTGCATTTCAATAGCAAACATAGCTAGTAACAACTATTGAAATAAAACCATTATTGAAATAATTAATTCAATGGTGGGTGAGAGTGCATTTCAATATAATAACAATTGGTTTCAACCACTATTGAAATACCACCGGTATTGAAAGAAAAGTTTCACCGCGTAATATTTAACTTTTTTATCCAAAATTTCACAAAAATTGGATTTGAAGTGAAATATATATAGATTAATTTATTTATTAAAGTGTTTGAATTAATAAAGATGGTTTTAGTGAGGCAGAATTTTGAACATCTAAAAAGGTTTACAATTTTTTCATATTCTAGAAATTTATTATTTGCATCATTTTCAATGAAATCAGACCAAAAAATATATACCAATTTATTCCAATCCAGGCATCCACATTTTGTTTGTATCATCTGTCCTTAAATGAAGATTTAGATAGTTATTGAAATAATAAGTTCAAAAGTGATTTAAATAATTATTTTAATAGTTGCTGATAATACTTCAAAACTAAAACTATAATTTAATCCATATTGAAATCTTTTTCTCAAAAGTGAACATTATTTCATTAGTGGTTGCAACCCATGTTTGTTATTGACATGAATCTCACCCACTATTGAAATAAGTATTTCAATAGTGGTCATATTTCAATAGTGGTCATTACCTATGTTTGTTATTGAAATGCACTCTCAACCACTATTGATATAATTATTTCAATAGTGGTTGTTATTTCAATAATGGTTACTAACTATGTTTGTTATTGATATGCACTCTCAACCACTATTGATATAATTATTTCAATAGGGGTTGTTATTTCAATAGTGGTTGCGACAGGTGGGTATGTATATTTCAAAAGTATTTTTTTAATTAAATCTTCATAGAATCACAGCAAGAGAAGGAAAAAAATAAAAGCTGTGATGACTCCTCAGGAGCTAGAAGAGGAACTAAAATATTATCATGAAACAAGTATGTAGCGACTACAATAATCTATTGAACGTAAATGAAAAAAAAAAATGAATTTCAAATTTAAATTTTGGAGTCAAGATTTGCATATTGAAATAAATTACAGCACTTAGTAATAAATTTTATAACTAATTTTAAGTTTCCAATATCTTTAAACTTTTTTGGATGAAATACCAAATAATATTAGTACATAGATAATAAATTCTTTAATTTTTTTCCAGTTTGCAGACTGGGTGCGTTTGGTCTTGTTCAACCAAGCACGTTTAACATATTACCAGTTCTGAAGGTATTATATGAATTCTATCCATATATTTAATTTTTTGATGTGAACTCACTCGATCGAATGAAGATGAAAAAAATAAATAAATGTATACTAAATCTTTCGTAATTATAAAACACAGGTCCCTAAGGGTAAACAAGATCGAGCTCTTTTGACGGCACCCCCTGGAATTTCTATCCGAAACTCGTCGATTCCTAACGCGGGTTTTGGTGCTTGGACAGAGGTGTTTATACCCAAGAAAACAATCCTTGGAAGCTATGAGGGAAAACTAGTCCCTATTTCTGAAGTCAAAGATGCTTCTTACGGATGGATTGTAAGTTTTTGAGGTTATTGAGTATTTCAATTATTTTTATCTTACGAATTCATTATTTACACATGCATCCAGAATAATAATATTATTATATTAAATACTGATTATTGTGCTTTTAATGTGTTGCTAAATTACTTTATTTACGAAACAAAAGAATAGTAATTATTTTTTATTATGTTTTGAAGATAAGGTTTTACATGAATCCATAGGTATTCCAATGGGAACAAATTGCGACTCGTTATTGACAGGTATTTTTTTACTCCTATGAATGAGAATATATTCAAAAACTTTTACCTGAGAAAATAAAAACATTTGCTATGGCTTTCAACTTGATATTTAGATTTTATATATGACAAGTAGTATTAATTAACAATAGTTGTCTCCATTCATTTTTCGATGAAAATTTTCCAAGGAACTTGAAATAATTGACACCATAGAGTCTGACACACCTGTTTCATAACTGGATATTTTACTAGAAAAAGACATCATGGGAAACCTTACAATAAAACATTACGATAAACATGATGAACATGATAACTTCGAACTTTTCATCATCAACTTTCCTTGCTTTGTATACCCTTATCATCTGCATTGAAACTTGTGTCTTCCAGTTGATCTTATTCGCAAAGCCATGCTCTTAACCAACAAGTTGATGAAACAAAGTTCTCAACAGTCTTGTTTGAAGTCATTATTTCGCAAGACTTAGTTCTATGGTCTATAAAACGACAAAAATCAGCAATACAATTATTATTAGGTAAAAGGCTTTAGTACTGATATTTTTTATACTTTGTTTGAGGTTATTATTTACATGCTGAAATTTCCAGTGTACCTCAGTTTGCTGGGGGCTGACCTAAATCGCAGATTTTTCAAATAAACAGATTATTCAAGGACCATTAACAGTGGGAAAGAAAGAGCGAGAAAAGTGAAGTACTTTGAGGATTTTTGGTTATATATTTACGTAATTTAGCAAAACTTTTCTTATTTCTTTCAGAAAAAAATAGGTAATGATGTGTACATGGTGGACGGTATTAATCCTACCCAGAGTAATTGGCTCCGATACGTTAACAGCCCAAGGACAGATGCCGAGGAGAATATTCTACCCGTGGTTTGCAAAGAGAATGTGTATTATGTTGTTCCCAGAGATATCGCTCCCAATACAGAATTAATGATTACCTATGGCAGCAATTATGATGAACTACTGGGTACAGTTAGAAACCACCCAGGTAACAACAAAGAACTTTGAATTAAGGAAATGATGCCAGTTATTGTTTTTTAATTAATGAAGTATTTATAATATTTAGAGATAACCCTTTTTCTTAATTATTTAACTCATGCTGCAACCTTCAATACATGTAGCTTGAAGTATAACGATATGAAATTTGAGGATTAAAACGAATTATCTCCAAAACTGACATGAAAATATTTAAAATTTACAAAAATATTTTCCCCTTCGTATATTATGTTTATTCTATTTAAAAAAATTTTTCTCTTCAGATCTAGAAATTCCACAAAGATCTTGGCAAATACGTGTCAACTCTGTTCACATTGGACAGAATTCCAGTTTAACGCATGGCGACGGCTCTCCAGTCCTCTATACTAACTTCAGGGTACGTCTGAAGCCCTCCAAACCAAAACCCATCAAATTACTATTGTCTTTTTACGAAGGAAAATGGTCGTGGGCAAAAGAGGAGAACTATTCATTTTATTCTGATTTAAGGAAAAATTATTTACATTACCCTTTTATTTGTGAGAAGAGCAGTGATTTTGAAGTACATGTTTGAAGTACATGTATAAAGTGCATATACGGATGCACTAAATATAATTATGATCAAGGTACCAATTACACAGGAAGCAGTTTTTCCATACCTACTTTGGTTTCTGATACTCAATTTACGTCAAACAGTTCAACTGTACATATACTTATGAAAAAGTATTCATTAAATTATATGCTATCACTCGTAGAAAAAGCGATGATCATTCGTTAAACTTCTTCTAATTGAGCCTAACTATGAGATATTTCTGTTAAGCTTTCTGTTAATAAAAATAAGCGTTTATAACATGAAAATAATAACAATATCCAATTGATATATTTACATGTAGTTCTGATCCATAGACTTCTATGCATTTGGCAAGTAGTTTATATAGGCCAATATGAGAGTCCATTCCATGGGCACTTGTTTCGTATGTGGGGTACCCCCTACTTATTTTTACCACAAGGTACCTAACTCATTTTCAGGCACCCCTACTTCAAACTCGTATTTTCTTAATGTATCAATAATTAACCTACTTTAAAAGGACATCTTTTGCTTCAAAAGACTTTTTTCTTGTCAATTAAATCGATTCATCCTCCTTATTGGCTGTTAACGGTCCTGGCCCTTTCCTGCCTGTATTCCTTGACGTAAATTATAATTGATACATATGGCACGCCAAATTCACAAAAATGAGATAAACCTAGTTTCACAATTGATAAACTAGGTTTATCGACTGTAAACTATAGTTTACAAACCGTAAACTATAGTTAACGATTCGTTAAGTATAGTTTTCATCTGTAAAACTATATTTAACGGTTGTTAACTATAGTTTACGAATGATAATCTAAGTTTATCTGTCTGTAATAAAGCGTTAACAATAGATTTTGTTGATAAACATAGATTCACGTTTGTAAACTATAATTTACAATCGTAAACTATAGTTAAGAGTTGTTAATCATAGTTTCACAAATCGGAACTATATTTATCAGTTAACAGTTAACTATAGTTAAGAGTTGTTAACCATAGTTTCACAAATCGAAACTATATTTATCAGTTAACAGTTAACTATAGTTAAGAGTAGTAAACTATAGTTTACAAATCGTGAAACTGTATTTATCAGATAATCTATGTTTTGCAATCGCAAATGATTGTTTTCGGTGTTAAGTATAGTTTACGGTTGTGAAACATAGATTATCGCGTTAACTATGGTTTACAGACGTAAAATATAGATTAACGTCGTTAACTATAGTTTACAGTCCGTAAACTATAGTTTACAACCGATAAACCTAGTTTATCGACTGTGAAACTATGTTTTGCTCATTTTTGTGAATTTGGCGTGCCATAGATACAACCATACATCATTTGAACGAGCTAAATAGAGCAAATTCTTAAGTTAAATTACAAAAGTACAAAGGTTCTTTTCTTTAATTATTTTACCCCATTTCTCTCAAAATTTTGAGACAGTCCCTTAAAACTAGGGCAATTGATTTTTTTTTTATTCAACCCGTGAATAGTTTGTGTGGTTATCATATACTTC
The DNA here is from genome assembly GCA_003671525.1 of Saccostrea glomerata. Classification (NCBI taxonomy): domain Eukaryota; kingdom Metazoa; phylum Mollusca; class Bivalvia; order Ostreida; family Ostreidae; genus Saccostrea; species Saccostrea glomerata. The sequence goes on along the minus strand of PRKT01000003.1, from coordinate 4,997,709 downwards.
CGTATGAATAGATATGTGTTTATAATATCAAGTAAGATCATTTTAATAAAGATATTATTTATATTATCGCTCTGAAAATATTTCTGGTTTCACTTCTGTATATATAAGGTAATTTAGAAAGATTCGATCCTCATGGTCTGATGACGTCACAAGATATAATACGAAATATCAGGAATGAAATCAATTTCATGTGACAAGTCTGTGAATTTATTATAAACAAATTGCATGAGTGAAAGTTTGAATAATTACCGAGAACTGTGGATCTTCACGTATTCTAAAACACTGAGACTTTTTTATTGGGCTACCTCTTTGGTAAGTTATCTGCAAACTAGGCCTAACACTTAAGAATGTTTTGAAAAGAGTGTTATATACTGAATGTTGCTTTTAAACCTTGACTGATGGGATTTTCATCACGAGCCTTTTGACTTATCAAAGTTAACCAGAAGGTGGGATTAAACATTCTACTTCGGTAACGCGTTCGCAAGTGTCACTTTACCAAGACAAAAATGTTTATTTCATATTCTTATCTCTTATTATTCATTAACGAATAAACACAAAAGAAGTCTCGAAAACTAAGCAACTTTTTAGATTAAAACAAGGGAGTGTGTCAAAAAGTAGTCTCAAGCGGAAGTGTTCGACAAAACATTAATAAAGCATTATTATTTTTTTTATCTCCACAACAGCCAGGGAAATAAATGAAAGGGACCCCAAGGAATTTAAAGCATTGACTTCACCAAAACAATTAACAATTTTACATTCGTTGCATGCCCTTTACCTAGCTGTGTTAAGCATATACCTGGGGAAAAAAAGATTAACATATTTAATGAAATGAATAATTTTACTGAGAAATACTAGTATACTGAATGTTTATCAAAAGTACCTGTCTTTAGAATGGTCCGAATTGGTCCAAATGGTAAAAATATCTCGACAATGAAGAATTCATGTATTTTTGGAAGTTGCCTAACCGGGAAACACATTTACTTGACTAAAGGACACCCTCTCCTCCCACTATCAAGCTTGTACCAAGACTTTGACAGTAGAGACATCATACCAGGGTAGTAACAGATGTTTATTGTTGGAATCTTTAATACAGGAAACACTTTTTATGGTCTCTTCAAGTGCTGAGAGAGAGAGAGAGTACATGTAAGCATATGAAGTACATGAACGCAATGAATTTATTTACTAGTAATTAAATAGGGAAATTTTCATTTTCCTTTTAAGAATTTAAACATACAACATTTGTTGGCTTTTTCATACTCCACTGAATATTGTGTACATACAAGTCTAGAATATGTGGAGAATTTAATGGAAAACCTGGTCATTTCTCAATAAGTAATGCTGTAAACACAACATAGAAAATGCCAAATTATCTTCATTATTTAATACTGTACACATGCTAGCGGAATTTACCTTAAAAAACAAAAGACAAAGGTAAGTTTATGTTCTTTCACTATATGTGATATCGAATCAAATCTTAGAATTTCTTTTCAAATATATGATTTAAAAACGAATTATGTGAAATGTAATGTACCATGGAAGTTATTTCTAATGAGTAAAAAGCCATCTATTAATAGTGTATATACATGGGATGTTGGACTGTAGTCTAGGACTGCATTCGGGATTATCTTATAACAAAAAAAAGCTGCAGATCTGTATAGCCAACTGGTCTGAAAAAAAATTGGGATGGATGACCAGAGGGCTATACAGTGTCACCCATAGAAAAGACTGTATATTTATTGTACACAAAAAATTGCGCTTATTTTAAAATTATTTTCTCCAAATTCTTACCTCAGCTGTACAAAAGCTCGATTTCAAAGTATTCCTTTGAAACCCTATAACTATCAGCTATTAATATATTTTATATGTGCACGAAGCACGTTGGATTGAATTATCTTGCATTCCAAATTGACAGTATCCCGTCTGCTAAACGATCAGTTGCACAATCAGCAGTTGTGTATAACAATAAAAAGAGATCGATTTCCGGTTATGCATTTGATGCAAATAATTCCAGTTCACAGGTATCAAACTGACCTTACATTGAATAACCCGAAATCTCTTTCACAACTGAATTACCGCATGCAAAGGCAATGTTATTTACTTCGAATATTTGTCGAATAATACAAAATTCGAAGTTTAAATTTTGGTGGATAGGATGCTCTTGTTGCATACTCATGGTGGACATTGAATTTTCAAGGTTATAGTTGAGATTATTAACACGAATTCTAGAATCAGCGTTTTTCGCTCTACCAGCCCTTGCTCCAAAACAAATATCGTCGCTAATCGACAATCATTGCATTTTATGAGAGTGTAAAATTAAAGAAAAATAAATTACTCATTGAATCACATTCTTATATTTTAATTAATAATTTCAATTAATGCCTGAATCGGGTCAATTTACTACCTGTGTACTGGAATTATTTGTATCAAATGCATAACCGGAAATCGATCTCTTTTTATTGTTAGATTCACAAAAATGAGCTAAACATAGTTTCACAGTCGATAAACTAGGTTTATCGGTTGTAAACTATAGTTTACGGACTGTAAACTGTAGTTTAATAACAACGTTAATCTATATTTTACATCTGTAAACCATAGTTAACGCGATAATCTATGTTTCAGAACTGTAAACTACCGGTATAAACAATCATTTGCGATGCAAAACATAGATTATCTGATAAATACAGGTTCACGATTTGTAAACTATGGTTTACAACTCTTAACTATATATAGTTAACGATTGTAAATTATAGTTTACAGACGTGAATCTATGTTAATCAACAAAATCTATTGTTAACGTTTTATTATAGACAGATAAACTTAGATTAGCATTCGTAAACTATAGTTAACAACCGTTAAATATAGTTTTACAGATGGAAACTATATTTAGCGAATTGTTAACTATAGTTCACGATTTGTAAACTATAGATTTATGAGTGGCTTTCAAAAAGTTCGTGGACTAACGCCATAAAATTAAAACCGCTTTAGGTATATCTAGTTATCATAATCTTTTCTATCTTTAGAATAAATCACAAATCTTATATTTTATTTAAAAAAAAAATAGTAATGTTTTTGTAAGCAATGGTATGTCCATGCGGCGCAACCTCGAAAACGACTTTTTTTTCGACATTAGTGTAATTAAGAAAAACTATTTTGATATGAACATTTGACATAAAAAATCCCGTTTATTCTGGTATGTGTTGGGGCACTATTGTTCCATAATAAAAAGAGGGGTGAGGGATTTCCTTTTCCAACATTCTATAAAGTTTTGCCCTTGGGAAAACTGGTATACACCAGTGAAATGTTTAAACTGGCTACGGAAAAAATAATATGCATCCAGATTATACTTGTTTTTAAATGCCAAAATTGATTTAGAGAGAAAAAGGATGCACAGTTAATGTCGATTTGAAGTCAAGGGTTGAAAAATCACGTCAAATAATGACGTTGATAAATAATGACGTTGATCATGTTTTGTTTTTTTTGGTTATATTGAACTCCAAAAACAAAATATGCATGCACAATCAAGGATCTCTCCCAATGTATAAATCCATTTGCAATAATATATGCATTGAAAGTCTCTGTTCATGATATTGTTAAGTCATATAAACAAAGACGGATTGAAGTACTTACTCAGCTCTAGGGAGTCTCATCAAAATAAGTGTACGAGGTAGAAGAAGTGGATATTGAATAATGATGACGTTGTCGGGCGTCATGAAACTAAACGGCGCTGGGTGACCATATATACTGTCGTTTTTATTTTATAATGATTTGGGGAATAATGAACGTATCAAGCTAAAATTATTAACATTTCTTTATGTTTTGTTGTTTTATGTCCCATATAAATTTTGTTAGCTCAGACAACATAGTACTAATTTTATAGCCTCAGTCCACGAACTTTTTGATAACCCCTCGTTCAGTCGATAAACCTAGTTTATCAACTGTGAAACTATGTTAAGCTCATTTTTGTGAATTTGGCGTGCCATAGTTATACACAGCTGCTGGTTGTGCAACTGATCGATTAGCAGGCGTGAGTATGCATGGACAAAAATTTCGATGATTTTCAATTCAGACCAAGGAGGGCTCTTTACAAGGGTATATGGAATATTTTTTTGTAAAAATAGTATAAGAATAAACGCATGGTTAGTAATATTTAGAGATTGTAGTTTGAAAAACACGGAGAAATAAATCGAGAAACATGCAGCGCACTTTTTGTGCGCATTTACACTTTTTAGCCGGGCTTATTGCTCAAAGAGCAATTGCCGGCTTATGTGATCCTGTTCAAGACAGGATGTTAACCCCATAGTCGCCATTTTAAAGTTACTTGTAAAAATATAGTTCTTACTCTCAACCGCTTTTGAGATTATACAAACGCTAAATAAAGCAACAAAAATAAAACAAAGTTTTATCTAAATAAATAAACATATTTAGTACCTTTGAAAACTTCAGTCTTAAGTCAAAGAACATAGTACATTAGTGTAAGGATTTTTGATAATCAGTGTTACACTGTTTACACTGTAAAAAATATTTTCCGTTGATTAACACAAGTTTTACCAAAATATTTAGAGTTATCTCTCTTTGTTTTCCCAAATAAGTAATGTTTTATGAAAATCCATATAACTAAATATTAAAAAATATTTAAAATTCATCGAATATGTAAACTTTTAAAAATCGACTTGGAGGTAGGCGGGAAGACAATACTATCGCACGCAGTTCTTCCTCATCAATCTCGTCTCAACGATGATGTCGTATTGTCAAAGGAATGTATTTACATTTTGCATCGTTGACTAATTCCTTTCAGTCTTTCATGGATACAAAGAAAATCAACCCGGCTACAGAATAACGTAAATGACAAAGGTTGCTGAGATATCGAAACAAATCGGAAATAATTATCCAGTCAAAAACTGTTCACAATGTAATGATAATCCCTTTTGTTTCAAACTAAAATATATACTAGTATACCAGTTATCGAAATTTTCTTCACCTGCATATAGGTTGCTGCAATCTCGCTAAAATTTCATGCGCACTTATTTCCTCTAAAAGATATGAATAATTATTACATGTAAGGATGTAATATGAAGAAATACATTATCAATTGATCTACCGATAGATTTATATAGATAAATTTTGCAACACTTGAATCAAGTAATACATCGATCCATTTTTACATTTATTCCCAAATCACCGTAATATATTCATTTATTATTAGTTTAAGTTTTTTTTAAAATTATGTCTGAAAAAAGAATGAGCTCATATTTTCTGATTGATCAACAAAATTATTTCTTTAAAAAAATCAATGATTTTACACATAAGTACTCTGAAACTGATGTTAAAAAGACGATGGGGTACTTATTGACAACATTTTTATAGCCTTTCTGAAATCAAATCTTTTAACAAACTGTTGGAATTCCGATGGACACAAATCGCGTTTCCTTTAAAAGCCGAAAAAAAAACACGGGAAGAAGAAAACTCTTGTCGAGGCCTTTCAGCTATATTGATGTTTTATTAAATAAAATAATTATTTCCATTCATGCGTCTGTTCAATATGTCCAATTGACCTTTTAATGAAAGACACTACAAAGTCTGCAACATTTTTTTTTATTTGGATATTTTCTGACTACAGACCAAATGGTCCATTTAACAACAAATTGTATGACGATGGAGATGACTTTGGATCAACTTTTTTCTAGTCACCTTCTTTATTTACAGAGTAATATGGTGTTTACGTTACTTTCTTTCCCGATAATCTAGATCTGTACGATTAGTTTATAAAGCAAGCCAAGTTATTCACTGATTTTTCAACAACCTCGTTTATAGTCATCATTTTGTTAATTCTACGGTCCTTCTTATGACATTATCAGTGAGTTATTATCAAACATAGCCTCTTATTGGGTATTGTTTCGACAGACTTGTTCCGTCTACATGTTCACATGACTCATGGCGGGTGTGAGCGGTCAATAGGGGATACTCTCTCCCCCCGGGCAACTGATCCCACCTCTGAAATTCTTGGGGGTTCGTGTTTATATTTTTTTTTTAGACTGACCATTTTCCGTTATCTTTTTCCCATTCAGCATTGGTCATAAATATTTTTGGACTAAGAAAATCATTTCGCATAATGGAAGGGAAATATTGAACTGATATAGGCCCATTTTATTTTCATCATAGGATACCCCATTAATCAATCAGAGATTTGACCCATTGTCATATACGAACAATACGGATAAAACCCCTCTTTTTATACACTAACTTGGCACCTGACTCTATCGCTATAAAATCTGCTGGCAGTCTCCGCTGCTACAGTAGTCTGGTTATACCGTCATTACTATCACTTTATAGTCTGTCTATAAGATGTGAAAATCACCGCCAACGATTTCACGAGAATTTACCTGTAACACAGAGGTAAGAGCGAGAGTATTGTCAATTTTGTAGCTTCTGTTATATTTTAAAGCATAAACTGAGTAAAAGATTACCTGGAGTATTTCATTTTATTGAACACTCATAAATGTTTTCTAATTTACAATATGTATCGTAGTATATACTGAATACATTCATACGTCTTAATTCATTTATTTTAATTTGGCATGATCGGTCACAGTCGGTCTTTTAAAGAATATGTAATCATAAATGCTCATATTTCATGTGATTATTTAAAGTAAACAATCAAAATACACGAAAGAGCAACTGTGATTATTATATACATAGCTCAAAGTCTATTAAAACATAAACAAATAGATTTAAACTGCTTTAAATTTTCAAGTAAACAACGGTCGTGTATTATTTTAAATTCAGGATACTTAAACAGTTCTACAACTAAAGGCTGAAACGGAAAAATCGGCAAAAAAATAAGACTTAAAACTGATATTTATGTAAATTGTCACTAATTCTTAAAAGGAAACTTAGTTATTGCATCTTAGTCATAGAAAATATAGTCTTTTCCATGAAACTTTGTACATATCATTTTGTAAATTAAAATGAAATATAAATTGAGGAATAAATAGATCTGAAACGAAAATTTCTGTCCACTACTCCTTTTGTAAACCAATATCTAGTTTCATTGAAAGGACAATGGTAAACAACCACGCAGTAAACATCTTTTCATTTAGTCAGAAACATTCTACTGATATTTATTATTACTATATGTACCAATGTAGACAATTCTCTTGAATTTTCTTAATTATTTTGTAAGAAGGTGTTAATAATGTTATAGGAAAAAGAACACTCTGTCCAGTTACAAAACAGGGTACATGTACCTATATATAATAAAGTATAATAAAAAAGATTATTAAAGATACATTGTTTATGATTTCCTGATTAATGAATTTTCTGCCAGAGAGATCCATGATATATATGTATAACAAACATCACTATAGATTATTCCCAGACTGGTCAATATTGAAATAATTATGTTGTCAAACATGTTTTACCGAAGTCATTGTATCTATCATAAGTTCTTTAATTTTTTTTAAAAATCCCGTTGCAAATTTTCACTGATTTCTTTAAATGACCAAATCCACAATCCTATATATTCGATCACTCATCTGATCGTGACTTAATATCAGAGCGTCATTTTCATAATTAGAAAATACGAATCAAGCCTGGAAGTTTGGAAATACGGGAAACTAATCCCATCTGGATTTATAATTTGTCAGGTTACCAAACCAACCTACATTTCGGAATAGATCATAACCTAATTATTAATTAAATGACACCAAACATCGCAGGTCACTATGTACACATCAATACACATATTTCTGACAAGGAAATCGTGCAGTGATCCTGCCTCTCTCTAGTTTTAATGTTTGAAACACATAGAGAAATAATCATCTGTCAGGATAGCATACCAACGGCTGTCAATAAATCTCCTCCACCGAAAAAATATAATTCCGGTCCTTCGCTATTTCCCTAACGCATACAAATATTGCAACGAGGCGTGGTGTATCGGCATTGAGGTCGCTTTATAGCTAAATATTCAGATTGCCAAATCTTCAAATCGACACCTATCAACATTTTTGTATAAGACATATTGAAATATTTTAAGCGATCAGTGGCTGACTTTTGATCCTTTATGAGCGTTTGGTCATCGGATCAGGTGGACTGCCAGTCTTTATTGATCGCGTATGGACAAGTGAATACAGACGTAGCACCCAGCATACAGTCCGGCCCGCAACAGTTAATTAACAGGAGTCTTCCGTGATAGATTGACCAGCAGCTGTATAATAGTACTCCACTTGTTTTCTCATACAACTCCTCATCAAATTGGTTTAACTGGGAATTTTCCTTTTTTGGACAATGTGCTATGATTTTTTTTCCAGGTTGGGATCGCTGTCTCCTTACTTGTTATTAATTCAGATTACGGACATCACCTGCTTTAACCCATGTAGGCAGAAGCTGACGAGCAGGCATCAGACGGAGCCTATTATTTCCCGTGGACAGGTACATATTGGAAATCATACACTATTAATCATCTATAATTTAATTATGGTGTACTCTTCTAAAATATATACAATTATCTATTGAACTAAGGATATAGGGAAAAATTATACGTAACTGTAAATTTAAGGGCAAAGACATTGTGTTCTTTTAAGAGTTAAAAGTTCATTATTCGCTAGAATTCACATACGAAATCTATTCTTCATATGTAAGACTAAACTAAAAAAAAAGGGGAAATCTTCGGTGTATTTATTCAAAATGCATTAAAAGTAAAGTCAGAAATAGTTTGAAAAACTTAAGAAAACATTGAATTCGTGGGTATCATACCCCGAAAACAAAGAAAAATTAACCCCACGAAAATAAGTGATTTCATTCGTACATGTTTTATTAACCAAGCGGATCACTGATGTAACGGAGCAAAACGTTTGCACTTTTTCACAAAATAGGGTACTTTTCTGTATGAACTGTTTAATGTTTGACAATTGTCGTTTTATTTAATATATAGAAAAGGATACAAAAAGCTGAAAATCCTTAGACTACAAAAATGACAACAGAAAAAACTGAAAAACAACCACATACGAATAGTATTGAACTGCTTTTGACCAAGAAAGGTGACGGGGACGTAGACATTCCCTATAAACCATTAAACCAAGACAAAGAGTGTATACGAAAGGCGAGTTCTTCTTCTTTAAACAATTCAAATTTACCCAATATGGCGAGACTACAGATTCCTCGACAATCAAGCACACCAGGCGGAAATGTCGGACGTCGATGGCGCAGTATTCGCCATGCTGTGCGTGTTACAAACGCCGCGGTGTCAATGAAAAAAGGTCTGAATAGAGATGATTCTTTCTTGAAGAAATTTTCAACCAGGCAGCCTTACCGCGCCGACTCTGTAGGAACCATTGACGAACATTTAGAAAACAACCAAACTCAAATCGAAAGCCGTTCTAAACACTTGTCCGTGCTACAACCGGACGGCAATCTCATGTTCTACTGGTTATGCGTGTTAACTCTTTCCATTCTTTACAACCTCTGGACATGCATCGCGCGGGAAGCTTTTCGAGAAATTCAAGAGAGAAACATGATGGTATGGATAGGGTGTGATATTTTTTGTGATAGTATCTATGTATTGGATATTTTTGTGCAGATTCGAACTGGATATTTAGATAAGGGCATTATGGTCTACAACTCCAAAAAACTTCTTATGAGATATGTACGGACAAAAGACTTGGTTTTTGATCTTGCATCCTTAACGCCTTTGGATTTCCTCCAGTTCAGCATTGGAGTTCATCCTATGTTGCGTTTTCCAAGATTCCTGAAAGTTTATCGTAGTTTTCGTTTTTTGCACTTGCTCGAAACACGGACTCACTTTCCGAACTTTTTCCGAGTGGCAAACCTGACACATATACTGTTTTTGGGATCGCATTGGTTTGCAGCTTTCTACTATATGATATCTGAAGCAGAAGAATTCGAAGGCGATTGGTCCTATCCGAAGCCAGTAGGACAGTTTGCATCAGTGACCCGGAAGTACTTAACCTCGCTGTTCTGGTCTACACTGACCCTGACAACTATTGGGGATCTCCCTCCTCCCGAGTCTAACTGGGAGTAAGTATACACGTTCACGTATGAAGTGTAACCCACATCCAATTTATTATTTGTCAGTGTTTTGATGTTAGTTTTAACTTCCCTCCTAGTAAAATATTCTACGACATCTCTCTGGAAGAAACTAAATTAACTCCTGCAAATATTTATATAGGTTAGGCTAAAAAATATGTATGTTTAAGGTAACCGGATCTACTTTATTTTCCCCACCGTCCCTACTTTTTATTCTAAATCTCAGTATTTATCTGGCTTTTGTTCATTAATACATTTTTCTCACAGTGCAGTCAATAATATATATGTGTCAGACACTGAAAAAACATGTCCAGTGGAGTATCAAAGAATTTCAATTGTTTTAACGTTAATCCATATATGAGTACAATTCTATGTATATACTGTATATGATGGGAAACATTTAATTGAATAATAAAGTGATGCATTCAAAATAATTTAAGTAAAAAAAATTATAAAGTTTATGTTAGGTACTGACAGTGTATCTACCAATAGTATACTCTAATTTTTGGCATGTTACCCGAAACAGACATATTTTTTGTTTGGCCTTACTATATATGTTGTCATTACCCAAAAACTCTCAGTAATTCAGTTAATATTCTTTGAATATTTTAAGTGAGCGCAAATCGGAAGTATGTCACAACTATTTTTCCATTATGGCACAATATTCAAAGTTTTGTTAATTAGACCTAATTGAAAATTGATCAAGTCAGGAGGGCAAAGAGCTGAAAGATCACGCACTAGGATATTCGTAATGCAGTAAGGTGTTTTACACGATAACTTGTGCTAAAAAAAATTTAAAGAATTTTTTTTAAATAACATAATCCGATTTAACACAAGAACTTTTCATTTTGCCAATATTGAAACAGGGATTTCTGAATGATTTTAAAAAACTATTAAAACAAACCATTGTGGCTAAAACTGAGTGTAGCATCCTTGGGGCTAATTAAAATAAAATAGGAAGACAGCAAAAGGAAATCATGCTCAAAAGTCCATTTTAATACTAGTAGTACAACTTAGAAGTAAAACAAACAAGGACCTTAATAACATTAGAAATGGGATCAGGTGCCATGGAAGAGTATGCGTCCTTTGTTGACTGGTCACACAGGTCATGTGCTTTTTTCCGAGACCGGGTAAACGGGAAAAAATCTTTAGATAATTCAGTGTGAAAAAGTTATTCAACATCCAATTTTATGATTGATTTTATTTGCTAACAAGGTCATCGTCTCAACCATACAATTTGCAAAATGTTGACCTGAAACAAATCTTTTGGTGTCCTTTAATCATTATTCTTTTGTCAATACTTGACAGTTTTTTTTTTTTTGCTATTTGTATTGTTCCTACGTAGAACATGCATTTGCGTATCGAATAAAACGGGGAGACAAACTATAAATGCAGGTAAAAATGGTATGTTGCTACATAAATAAGAGAAGGTGACGACAGAAAAGTTCATTCAGAAATCATTATGTTTATCATTATCACAAGGTTTTAGTTTTTGTCAAAATTGACCAATTATGAAACCTTTGTCAGCCTCAGTGGTGTCTTTTAAAGAATTACATCGAATCAACGTAAGAATGGATAATTGTCGTCTATAATATCTTACTGTCGAATTGAAGGTCACAGAAATATACTTTTTTCTCCTTTTTTTAACAGAATTGCTTGAATAAATTCTTTTTCACATGAATACAAAACAGGTCTGCCAATAACGTTAACATTTCATTTTACAGTCCGTTTGTTATTTTGTACATACAATGCATCTAAAGTATATTCTTAAATCTTCATCTAAAGTCTGAAATCCAATTCGTATTAGAATACCAACAGGGGAAAGATGTATAATGGTATCTAGAACATCAAATTGATATATACTGCGGAATATCTTTGATATTAAACGAAGAAGGAAAGGCGTGCTGTTAGAAGTCATTATTACTACTACATGATAGAAATCAAGCCAATCAAAAGAGAAATGTTCATTTCTATAGAAGTATATTACACCTTCTTGATAACGATAAGTCAGCGTAGAACTGTGGACAGGCTGATCAGTATCATTTAGCGAACATCAAAATGACATGAAGATTTAACGGAATATTTCTGAAAATGAAACAGAGTCCTCGCTTATTTGCATTACTAGTAAGTTGTTCTTTTCCAATACAGATGGTCGTTGCTTGAAATATAGCAAACATTCATATCACAATATTTTTCTGGTTATAATTTTGAGATTTGGAAATATAATATCTTTTACGAGAGAAAGTAGGTTGTCAATATCTTAAGATATAGGTATTGAAATATGTATACTCCTTATGATTTATGATGCAAAGACTGCCAGGTGTAAACAGCTTAAAATCCTCTCTGTCCAATAGTAGCCTGCTGAGAAAATAAATTAGACTATGCTTATATATGTCTATCAAACCAGGTATATAACTTAACCGTATAAAACAACGCCTAGATCCTGGATAATATGTAAACATCTGATTCCTTGTTAACAAAAAAGTACATTAAATGGATCATCGGTTACTAGATTCTTTAATTGAGAATATTCTGTTCATTTTGTCTTCTTATTGTGACGTCAACTGTACATATATACAATGCCATGCACCCGATTGTGTAAGTGGATTGAATATCACTTTTTTAAGTTGGTTGAAAGAAGTCTGATGATTAATAAGGTTACTCAGTTTGACACAAGCTTTGAAGTAAGAAAGGTAGGCTTATGTGCTCTTTGACACTCTGGTGGACATCTCAAACTACTTAAGACCATATCGATGACTAACTATTTGAAGAAGATGGTAATGGATCGAATTTAAATTGCCTGAAATTCCGCATAGGCGAAATGTTTTTTCGACGTGCCTTCAAAAAGTAACTTTAAGCATGAATTAATCATATTCTTTATTTCAACTACAAAGTCATAGATACTGGCCTTATTACTCAAATCCTTGTTTAAACATGTACAGTGTATTTAAATTCCTTCCCTACTTTGTAATAAAGTGTATTTCAAAAGATGTTTTCCTAAATGTTGTTAATTAATGAAATACAAATATAAGGAACAGTTATCAAACTCTAAGGTCCATTAAAAAAATGAATGTATTAATGGAGACAGAGCAAATACGGACGTTAAAAGGAACAGAGGTCGTATTAGGTGACATGGAGGGATAAGTATCCCCTGTCGACCGGGCTTACCCATCGTGTGCTACTTGTCATGATCAGGAGAACGGAATAAACTGATTGACAATTCAGTATGAAGATTTATGGTCAACAATTCGTATGGAACACACTACTCAACATTCTAATGTATGATTGCACCCCATTATTGCGCCCCGTAATAGCAAACCTATTTTTGGTATTCATACGAAGCAGAATTTGTTCAAATTCTTATACGTAAAAAGAAAAAAAAACACTTGCTGTGGCTTTCAACTCGGCATTTAGATACTGGTATATCGCCGACGTAGTGCCAGTTAACAATGGGTATTTCCATTCTTATGTCGATACGATATATCCCGTTGAGCTTTGACATAAAGATGCCATAGAGTTTGGCATACTGTTTCATATTTGGATACTAGTATTTTACTAGAAAAAGACGTTAATGACATAACGACACCCAGGTAATCCAGGTTTCAGAGTAACAGCATCCCCAACAAATAGTCAATTTTAGCAATTCCTCCATCTAAACAACAAAGCCTTATGATGTTAACTTTAAATTTTCAATGTCAACTTCCCTTACTTATGCAGCAACATATCTTTATCACTTGCATATGGGATTTACATCTCTTAGTTGTTTCGATAAACATAAGAGCAGTGGATCATCATCATTGCTTAGTGAAGATTTCTCTTCCTAGACTTTCAATGCATGTACAATGCCAGTTAATGCAAATTTGAAGTCTTGTAGGAATCAGCAAGGACAGCGACAATGGAATGTAATTTTGAGGAAACTAAATATTTGATATAAACTTATGGTTGGCTTGAACAACTTAATGGACTATAAAATTCCACTATGTCCAAAGTCAAAACTTGTAACCTTCTCCCCGATCACATGGAACCGTTAATCTTTATATCAATTTGATTTTTATTTTATATCCCCCTTTTAATAATGTTTTGATACAAATTCATGACAGGCTTAGACAGCTTAGAGGATTTGATTTCCAATACCATCTTCCATATTACCTCATATATTTAACGGGGAATATTTACATTTCCAATGTCTTTGTCCGAGATAAAACTACAAATAGTTAATGTACTTTATTTCTTCATCAATGTACTGGTTTATCGATAGGCACGTTTAAAAAAAAAAATCAGTTGCGGGGCGGGATAAAAAGAAAAAAAAGAAGCGGGGCCTCTATAGCACGTGGATTGGCGGAATCAATAGCATGTAAATATAAGAAATAACTGTCAGATTTTTCGATTTCATGACGATGATCAATCGATCGGCTTTCATGATATTTTTATGCGTAAACGCCGTCGGCGTTTATGTAAATTATCTCGCAAGCCACTCGATTGATCACTTCATGAAATCGAAAAATTAGATAGTTATTCCTTATTTAATCATTTATTAATGCATGGAACATCATGTTCATCTTTGTTACAATGGTATGAAGAAGATCATAATAATTGTCAAAAGATGGAATAAAAAAGATTTCAAGATTTCATTATTCGATTCTTATTATTCATTAAAAAAAAGGATAGATTACATACATGTACAGACGTTCGCTGTTTTATAACAGAATACAGCTGTGCATAAAGTTTATATCTAATACAAAACGCATTTACAAAATATTGAGATTTATATCGGATGATTTGAATTATTTATTTCTGAAACATCCTTTATTTAAACAACAAACAAGATGTGTTTATGAAACACTATGCGCCCGGCGGCAACAAAGTTCGCAAAAAGCTATTTTTAGCATATAGGTCACAGTCAAGGTCACTAGGTCAGTGACCTTTGTGTCATTTGAAAGAACTTGATTAGTGGAGTATGTATACCAAATATGAAGTCTATATCTTTTATGGTTCAAAACTTATGGCGAAGGTTAAAGTTTGCAGAAAAGAACTATTTTTAGCATATAGGCCACAGTCAAGGTCACAAGGTCATTGACCTTTGTGTCACTTGAAAGAGCTTAATTAGTGAAGTATGCATACAAAGTATGAAGACTCTATCTTTCATGGTTCAAAAGTTATTGCGGAGGTTAAAGTTTGCAAACAGACAAACAAACAAACAAGCAAACTGAAAAACAGACAGACAGGACAAAAACAATATGCTCCGGATCTATCGATTCGGGCGCATAAAAAGTCATTTAATGTCCTTATAAAGCTTCGTGCATTTTGACATCATAAAACACTTGACGCTATTTCATCATCTAATCAAAACATTTCTCGAGAAGTTAAAATGGGTTGGTGCGTGACCAAATCTCTTTATAGGATTTGACCACATGACCAACCCATACATCCCGATAATAGTTTTATTAGGTCACTTGACCTATTGCTATGTGTTTTTGTCCGTCATCGTGCGTCGTTCGTCGTGTGTTAACATTTGAACATTTTCAGCTTCTTCTCTGCAACCACTCAAGCAATTCCCACCAAATTTTACATAAAGCATCTATGGGTGAAGGGGAACAAAAATTGTGAATTTCATGGTCCCTGCCCCCTTGGGGCCTGAGGGGTGGGACCAAAACCACTAAAACTAATGCAATCATTAAAAATCTTCTTCTTTACTCCTGGACATCAAGCAGTCAAACTGTTAGCATGAATGTAATGAAAATTGAATCCTCTACCAAAATTGTGAAATTCATGGCCCCAGGGTCAGGGGTTCTAGTGCTAGGGTGGGGCTCTATTGATTTTATAGTGAAAATGCATTATTTCTTTGAAAATCTTCTTCTCTGCTCCTGGGTATTGAATAAACTTACTATGTACATAGTTATGATGAGCAAGAATGCCTTTTGCAAAATTGTGAATTTTATGGCCCCAGGGTCAGGGGTTCTAGTGCTAGGGCGGGGCTCTATTGATTATAAAGTGAAAATGCATTATTTCTTTTAAAATCTTCTTCTCTGCTCATGTATACTAAGTAAACTTACTAAGTATATAGTTATGATTAGCAAGAATGCTTCTTCCAAAATTGTGAATTTTATGGCCCCAGGGTCAGGGGTTCTGGTGTTAGGGCGGGGCTCGATAATTGATTATATAGAGAAAATGCAGAAATTGTTTGAAAATCTTCTTCTCTATTCAACTAATTAAATAAGTATATAGTTATGATGACCAAGAATGCTTCTTTCGAAATTATGAATTTTATGGCCCCAGGGTCAGGGGTTCTGGTGTTAGGGCGGGGCTCTATTGATTCTAGAGTGAAAATAGATTATTTCTTTAAAAATCTTCTTCTCTGTTCCTGCATGGATATTAAATGAAATAACTAAGTACACAGTTATGATGTGGAGAATACCTTTGTGAATTGTATGACCCTAAGGTCAGGGGTTCTGTTGTTAAGGCGGGGCTCTATTGGTTATATAGAGAAAATGCAGAAATTGTTTGAAAATTGTTTGTTTCTTCTTCTCTGCGCCTGGGTATTAAGCAGATGAACTACCTATATAGCTATGATGAGCAAGGGCCGTTCTTCCTGATTTGTGAATTTCAAGGCCCCTGGGTCAGGGGTACCATAGACGGGGGGGGGGGGCTCTACTTATATATTGGAAATGAATTAATTGATTGAAATAGTCTCCTTTGTATAAATAAAATATTTTTGATAAGCAAGGGTGCCTTTTCCAAAATTGTAAAATGTGTGGACCAAGGGTCAGGGGTTCATGTGTGGTAGTTGCACTATACTGATTATTGCTGAATATTACTGATTAGTTGAAATGCATTTATTTGTTCCCCTATTCTATCTATGAGTATTGAGTAATTCTCATTCTTGACATGTAACGTTGAGTTTAAGCTAAAAAAAACTTAATTACTATTTAAAAGTATGATTAATAACAATTCTTTTAACATAATTATAAGAAAAGTATGTGACATCCGAACAATTTTGTGTTTCATTTATTTTCTAGACAGATTCTAGACTCTGTAACGTATTCTAAATTCTTTGTATTCAATGGCCATGGAAGTCGTTTTTACATTGATTTAGCATTTTACAACTGACAAAGTCAATTATGAAAATTCTTTTTTTTTTTTTTTTTTTTTAAAAGACGATAAAATATTGTTTTGTTTTTTGCCGTTGATGATTTATAAAAATATGTTACAGTGCCTTGTGAAGCTGATATATATGGGTATTCGATCGATTCTCTGTAAGAATCGTTTAGATGACAAATTGTCTTTCACATATCTCCGTAAGAACGACATGATTAAACAAGTTATGGAATGGAGAAACGTGTAAGGACGGGTTCCTCTCATATGTATTGTGTAAATAAAATATATAATACTTATGAAATTTTACAGGTTCGAGAAGGCAATATCACAAAGCAAGACACCAAATCAGGTGAAGGTCATCCTTTTCTTTGTAATTTAGGAATAAAAAATCACATCATTAGGTAAACAATTAATGAAAAATCTTGAGATAACGATGAGTATTCGAGATCCATAAAAGTCCATAAATGAAACATATGGAGATAATGAACAGAATTCAAGGTCAAAGGTCCATAAAACAATACAAAATAGGAGCAGAGCAAACACGGACCTCCGAAACATCAGGGGTGGGATCAGGTGCTATGGAGGAGTGAGCATCCCCTGCCGACCGGTCATATCCGTCGTACGCTCTTTGTCATGATAGGGAAATAACGGAAAATCCGTCGTCAATTCAGTGTATAAATAATGGACAAACAATAAGTATGAAAAACGTCAGTCAGCATTTGACTCAATGAAAAATTGTATTTGCTGACAAGGTCATTGTATCAACCATAGAACTTACGAAATGATGACTTGAAACTGAAATTCTTGTTTCATCAACTTGTTTATCAATAAATTACCTCGTTTTTGAAATTGTTCATACGTAGAGCATGCTCTTGCGTATCGAATCAACTAAGATATATAAACTCCGTATGCAGGTGATGAAGGTATATTGCTGCATAGGTATAAGAAGTTGACGATAGAAAAAATTAAAGTCATCACGTTTATCATAGAGCTTGGTTATTAGATTACCATTTACGTCTTATTCAAGTAAAATATAAAGATATGAAACAGATGTTTCAGACTGTGTGGTATCTTTTATCTCAAGCTCATTAGGATATATCGTATCGGCATAAGAATGGAAATTACCATTGTTTATTGACAGTACGTGTCGATATATCTAAATGTCGAGTTGAAGGCCACAGCAAGTGTTTTCTTCTTTTCACGCATAAGATTTTGCATAAAACAATACAAAATTAGAGCAGAACAAACACGGACCTCCAAAACATCAGAGGTGAGATCAGGTGCCATGGATGAGTGAACATCCGCTGCCGACCGGTTACATCCGCCGTATGCTCCTTGTCATGACCGGGAAATAACTAAAACATCCTTCGACAATTCAGTGTAAAAATAACGGCCTAACAGTTAATATGGAACATATCTTTAAATTTTAACTAATAAGCAAGGTCAGATCAAGATCACTATAACAAATAACTCAAATAGATATTCAGTTTTTAACTACAATGGATATTTGTTTATCTGATTTAAAAAAAGTAATTAAGTTAGTTCCCTATGGTTGTTATGTTTTTTTCTCTCTCAAGTTTTACTTATGGTGAAAGATTCATACAGAAATACAAAACATCTGATTTTATTCTAAAACTAAAATCCCTGTTTACAAATTTCATTTAGTCTTACAGAAAGTTTCTAAACTCTTAATTGAATAAAAATTGTTAACCATCACCTCGTTATTTTGTTGTAAATTTAGAAATTAAAACGATATATTTTCTTACGCGGCTTTTCAACCGAGACGTACTTCTAGTTAAACTATAAGCTTACCATTTTTATGCCAAATTTTAAAGTTGCAGTTCCCTGACAAAAATCAATCCTCATTGCATGTCTTTTTAGAAAGCAATTGTAAAAAAAAATTTTTTAAATATAATTCCAAGCTTAAAAAATCAGATAACGTTTTCTCAAGCTAAAGAGTCAGCTATTTTTTTTATAAGCATTACTGACTATTACATGATAATAGTTTGCAAATTTGTCATAAATCCTAGTTCAAATGAATACAGTATGTTGTGGTTAAAAGAAACACGAATATTATCAGTTAAGTTGAATTTATTGTATTATTTTAATAGCAACAGTACTTCCAAAAATCATTTCTTTATTCTAAACATTGATTTTTTGTAACCCTAAAATTAATTAAGAACCTTTGCAAAACCTACAGTGAAAACATTGTTAAATAAAATAAAAAGTGTTCACTTTAAAAACTGTTCTTCTCTCTCAAGAGACTTCAAAATGTACAAGATGTTCCTGTTGTATGGAAGATTTTCAAACTCAAATGAGTCTTAAATCAATAGACTCCACTGTGTTTAAACGTAATCTACGTCAGTACATAAAGTTACATTAAGTAAACTTTGTTGAGTATCAAATAAACACTTTGTGTTTGTGCGCACATTTTCTTGGTTGCAATGTTTTACATGAGTTCATTTTATGGTTTCAAGAAAAATTAGATGAGATTCTTAGTCCAAGGTCCTAGAAATATTAAACCACTTATTTCAGGATTAAAGACACAAAACAGCATGTTTTTTTTTCTTTTAGGAATCAGTTCGTTTTATCCTGATTTTCGAACCGAACGAGACCGTGTGATGATTGGCGATTGCAATGATTTATTTGATAGATGAGTAATGCTATGAAGCATTGTTATGATAGAATTTCATTTCCTTATAAAACAAACACAATGTACAAAATGAGGAATTGGTATTGACATGTGCAAAGATTTGCTGCAGCTTCTTCTTTCAATTCAATTTAATGTCCTGTTTATGTTTTCTCGAAAGGGCTGTTAATTTTTTTTTCTGAGGATAATATTTTAGGCATTCTAGCAAAAACCCTCTAAATCGAAAGAAATATGACGTGTTTGTGAAACACTGTTACTCGTTTGGTGGCTCATGATAGAGGTTTTAGCTTATTATTTGCAAATCAAACTCCAAAGTCAAGGTCAAAAGATAAAAATGTTGGTAGCCAGAGAAAGTTCTTTTCACAAGAAATACGCCTGTGACATATGATAGCCCTTAACCGTTAAAAATCTTTCCCAAAGGTTAAAGTCCAATGTATAGACCAAAGGATTTTAATAAATTAAGTTCAATGGGAGATATTATCACAATTAAAACACAATGAAATGTGAAAGCCATAGCACCAACAATTCAGAAGTTATTGCCAAAATTGAAGTTTGAAGTGGTTCAAACTCCAAGGTCTAAGTCAAAGGATCATATTGTTGATACTCCTTGGAAAGTCTTGTCGCAAGGAAAATAACTGTTCAGTATTCAGAGTTTGGCAGCAATTTTTCAAAAATCATGGCCAAGCTTTTTAAAGTTTTTCAAAATGTGGACAAATCTGAGGTCAAGGTCACAGTATTGGATATTAAGGGAAAGTATTGTCACATGGGATTCAGATGTATAAACGCAGTGAGAGAGTTAAATAACTTGTACATACAGTAGTCTTTAATTGATTAGCTCTCCATTGTTTACTTTTTACCAAGAATCTTGTATCTGGTATCAATATGATTTTTCTGTCATACTTTGATTTCAAAAAGAAATATCATGGAGGAATGTTACACCAAATTTTTATTTAATGAATGATTAAGACATCCTTTTAAATGCATTTTAAAAATCCTTTAATATAGTAGATATGTTTTCGATAGTATTCCATATCTGCTAAATTATAAATTATGTCCCCCTTTCAACCACGAATAAAGAAATTCAAATATCAAAAATAGGAATGCGTCTAGAAGTGAATGCGTATTATAAGAGAATAATTTAGGAAATACATAGAATCCCGATTTCACATACATGTATACTGTAACATACTAGCACCCATAGTTATTTTTATTTAAAATGGAATTTTCATTTTCACACTATTGGCGAAAATTTGTACAAAACCTCCAAAACCTAGGAAACATCGTAGGGTAGTGTAAATTCTAAATTATTCAAATCATGACCCCTGGGGTTAAGGCAGGGCCACAATACTGAATCCAAGTTTTACATAGAAATATATATAGGAAAAATCTTCTTCTAAAGAAGCAGTCGGCCAGAAAAGCTGTAACTTAGGTTAAAGCATCCTGGGGTAGATTCTTAATTATTGAAATTAAGATGGGGGGGGGGGTAAAGATGTTTGGGGGAAATCTGAAAAGAAAAGGGAAATCTGGTAAAGAACTGCATCACCAAAGCTTCTCAGGTGAGCGATGTGGCCCATGGGCCTCTTGTTTATTCATAAAAACACAAATCAGGAGCAAGACAAACACGGACCTCTAACGTAGACAAAACAGGGCGTATATAAAAAGCCAAACAATCAGTTTGAAAAAAAAAAAAAACATCACTTACATTTTTAATGATAGGTTGTATTTGCTGACAACGTCACTGTATCGACCAAATTAACGAGGTTGTTGATATTATTTTTTATCATCTTGTTTTTCAATTCCTTGCCTCTTATTAGAAATTGTTCATACATGGATCGTGTTCTTGGGTATCGAATCAACTGTAGAGACATAAACCCTATATGCAAGTGATAATAGTACATTGTAAGGGGGGGGGGGGG